>JAVXUP010000019.1:802500-1272636 GCA_033070095.1 Escallonia herrerae | reverse complement strand
ACTCTTTGGGCAAAATACAAGACCTTCATGGAACTTCTGTACTACTTGCCAAGTGTGAGAATACAAAATAAGTTTTTTCCATTATCTGGAAACAAAACAAATGTTTATTAATACTGTCATAACTTATTCTTATTTTGGTTTAGCTAAGACTGCTCTTAATGTGATATGTAGTTATTTTTTAAAATTCTTTTTTTGTACTATTTTTCAATCAACTCTTTTTATGATGTCAAATGTCATTATTCTAATACGAAATTTGGAATTTTTTTTTAGTTTTTTTCAACAATAGGTTAGTTGTATCTATAAAATATCTACGAAAACGTCACTGTATCGTCATATTAACGCAGTAGAGTTTTTATTTTATTTTATGTTTTTTACTTTTTGTGGCATCAGGCGTCGCACTTTTTGTCTTCTCTTTCCCTTACTCTATCTTCATTCTTTCAAATTTCAAATTCCAAATCTCCATATTATAAAGAAAAAAAGAATAGACCAACTCTAGTTTTTTTATTTTAGTTTAAATTCTTCTATTATGTTAACTGATACATGTACTATTGTCCTCGTATAGTTTAATAATCACATTAGTTATACATATATACATGCAATAGTTTTTGGTTTTTCATATTCTCTGTGAACTTGAACTTTTTGAATACTTTTAATTGAAATAATCATTCACACAAGTGTTTTACTAGCTCACTAAGATTCTCTAAGTAATTCGATACATACATCGTTTTCTTAGTGCTTCCTCACGAGGTTGATGTACACAGGTAAGGACTTATTCATAATGTTCATTTACTAAAAATCTCTTTTACATCGCGCGTATCATATGTAAAGGAGTAAATTATAATTAAATTAACTCATAATCAAGATCTCTAACAGAACGTAATAGAAAATAGAACCCAAACCACACTTAGGCCCCGTTTGACACTCTTTTTTTCCCTCTTTTTTTTTTCAGTTTTAAAAACTGAAAAAAAGGAGCGTTTGGTAACCATTTTTTTTTCAATTTAAAAAACCAGTTTTTAAACTGCAGAGTAAAAAAAAAACTCCAAAAACTGGTTTTTTTTTTCACTTTTGGTTTTTTTTTTCCGACCACCACCACCACCCTCCCACCGCCGGCAGCCACCTCAGGCGACCACCGTCGGAGACTGCCGGCCGCCGGCAGCCACCTCCAGCCGCCGGCGACCACCGCCGGAGACTGCCGACAACCACCTCCGGCCGCCGGCAGCCACCGCCGGAGACTGTCGGCAGCCACCTCCGGCCGCCGGCGACCACCGCCGGAGACTGCCGGCAGCCACCTCCGGCCGCCGGCCACCACCGCCGGAGACGGCCGGCAGCTACCTCCGGCTGCCGGCCACCACCGCCGGTGACTGCCGGCAGCCACCTCCGGCCGCCGGCCACCACCGCCGGAGACTGCCGGCAGCTACCTCCCGCCGCCGGCCACCACCGCCGGTGACTGCCGGCAGCCACCTCCGGCCGTCGGCCACCACCACCACCACCGTCGACCACCGCTACGCCCCACCACCGCCACCGCAAACCACAAAAAAAAAAAGTCAAAATAAAAAGGGTTACCAAACACCAAAAAAAAAAACCTCAAAAAAAAAGGGGTTATCAAACACTTACTTGTTTTTATAAAAAAAATAAAATTAAGCTGCTCTTTAAAAAATTACTCTTTAAAAACTGAAAACCAAATTTTTTTTTTGTCAAACGAAGCCTTAGCCATCACCACGTTTCATGTAAGCTGATTAAAAATAATCATGAAATTGATGTCTCCCCATTTAAGCTAATAATGTCCAATTCACTGCATATCTGACCAGTAATAGTTTATTGAAACTGAGATTATGTAAATTATTTTCTGCAAAAAACAAAAAGAAAGAACAACATAAATGTAGGCCCCGTGCGTACATTGCACGCGTTCAAAGGTTCCTGCCACGTAACAAAATCTATACGGAGCACCAAATCGTTAAACCGCCTTAAAACTTGAAAAGCTTACACTATTTACGCACGAGTAATCTTAAAAGTTCCATCGAATCGCGCGGCTTTTGTTCTTCTCGGATTCCTTCATGCAAGATTGAAACCCTAAACGCCATGGAAATTGCTCACGTAAAGCAAGAGATCGTCGAGCACCCGAAGTCCACGGCGTTGTATTCGGTGGCAGAGCCGTCGAAGCCGCTCGACGTCATCGATCTCGACAGTACCGACTCCGATTCCGACAACTCTTCGTCTTCCGACGATGACGATGCAACCGGCGGTGCCGGTAAGCGGTCTAGGGCTTCAAACGGCGACGGAGAGGGAGGGGCGAGGAAGAGGAAGAGGCTGGACGAGTTGGGCGTGATACTGCCAGTTGGTTTTCTCGATCCCCTGCCGCCCAAAGCAGCCGCTGCCGGAGGGGAAATCGGCAGAGAATGGCGACGGGAAGGACGTCGCGGTGCAGCGGTGCAAGCAGTTCTGGAAGGCCGGTGATTTTGATGCTAAGAGTGGCAATTGGGATGCGTCTTTAGGTAATGTGATGTAATGCGTGTGTGCATATCATATTTAATGTGTGTGTTTAATTGTGGTTCTTAGTTGCAACGGCACTACATCTTTGTTAGGCTTTTAGATTGTTGCCAGTTTACCTAATTGATGAGGGTAGTAATAACGCAATAATGCCAGATCAGTTCTGTTAGGGGCAGAGAAAAGTATTATTGTCTAGGGTTTTACCTGATGCGTTGATAAGTTAGACATTGCTCTGGAAGTTATAATTGCTGCTATGGCATTATGGTTATTTAACTTTTGACTAAATGTAGCTTCAAAATGGTACTTTGTTAGGGTGATCTTGGTTCTTAGAACCAAGTGAGCAGGTAAGGAAAGAAGAAATGGGCCAATTACGGAGGGAACTTGTTTCCATCTCGATGAGATTTTCGCCTTTGTCTGCTCTCATTTCACATTATGTGTTTCCCTTTTGATGCATACAAAAGGATAATGACTAATGGCTTCAAGTTACGAACTGCCAATTCCTTAGCTAGAAAATATTCATTCTACTAATTGGCTAATTTTATACGATTTGCAAATTCGGAAGCAAATATTACAACGTTTCATGACATTGCTTATCGCTCGAGTCTCTTCCTTGGGTCGTGCAGTATCAGTTCTGAAGCTTCTAGAGGTCATGCCTATGATCGGAAGTGGAACCGATGATCATTCTGGTGTTATTTCCTGTTTGCCTCTATGAGAGTTGAGGAAGGAGCTTGGAGAAAAGTTGTCTGCGTGCCTTGAGTTAAATGGATCTTCCATTTGGACTTTCAATGTTCTATGCTATTTCTAACTTCACTTAGTGACAAGCCAATTTTAATTATTACTTAACTTTCGAGAGAGTCATTCCTTCGTTAGAATTCTTTATACACACGCACACACACATATATATGTATATGATATGTGTATATATATACATACACGTATTTATATACATGTATGAAGAAGGATTAGGTCTGTTTGGCTATGCACTTGTTGAACTTTTACATGCTTTATGCTTTTCCTGTAAAACAGGGAATTAGGTGGCAACTCTTGTACGTTGTTGTCTCTTAAAGTAGGGGCAAGTGATGGTATAGGGCTACTTACGTAATTGCGTGTATCAGTACCTGAGAAGGATCAGGTTGTTTTGATGTTGTCGTGATCAAAAGCCTTGGCAAAATCACTGTTGGGAATCCTGCATGGGTGCATATTGGAATGGCAAAGCTAGAAAACCGGAGCAGTGTTTTACCTTATTTGTGCAGGCTTTACATCATCTTCCTCCTCTCTCCTCATTAAGGTCTTTCTACTCTTTGTAAGACATGCCCTGCAAAGGGTGGGTGCGCGTATGTGGGGCTTATGCCTTTGATAGTCCACGTCCTCCAGGATTTTTTAATAGTGATCATCTCTCTTGTTGGCAGTCTTGCTGTCTTCATCTCCCGAGTTGGAGTCCAATGGTTTTGCCAGTTTCAGTTTGTATGGTTACTTCACTTCATAGTGTGGGATGGCTTTGTGGCCGTTTTTCATTGGCATCCATGGGAGTTGATGCGGTGGCTTTGACTCGATGCAAGTTGTTTGGCATTATTCCAGCGCTAGAAAGCACCGACACTTGATATAGGTCGAGGTATGGTGTCCAATATCTATTGACACCTCCGGACACGTGTCCGACACCACTCCGCGGTGGCCGAATATATTGATTTATTTTTTAATTATCGAACACCGTGTCAGACACCTCTTGAAGAAGTGTCCACACGTATAGGGCCAAAATATGATATTCCGGGGACTTTTTTAGAAATGAACTTTGAAGCCCAACTAATCAGATTGACTCCTAAAAAGGTACCCTTCTTCTTTCTCTCTCATTTCCTTCTTTTTGTTAACAAAAGCACCCAATCTAACCAGTTCGTAGGAAGATATGCCAGCATATCCGAACTCATTCATAGACCCGTCCAGCTATATATGACATCTCCTTGATCCTTGTGTCCCTTGTTACTGTTGAGACTCTAATCTTGTTACTGTTGAGACATTCATGCTACTATCTTTCTGTCTCGTCTGTTTTGAACAAAATTTAGCTACTCAAATTGATGTTTCTTCTTATTATGTACATATTTAAACATATATTTAAATGTGTGTATATATTATATAAATACAAATATATACAGAAATAAAATAAAAATATATGAATAAATTCAGTGGTGTCCTCGTGTCCAAAATCTGGTTTTTTGAAAATTTCGGTGTCCGGTGTCTCGGTCGTTGTCGGTGTCGAATGCGGTGTCCGTGTCCGTGCTACCTAGGTCAGGTTGCATGGATGGCTGGAATTAGGTCTCACCATCTTTGGTAAGAGGTTGCAGATCAAGCAGTATATTTGCCTAGAAGTTTCGGCCCTTAGTTGGTTTGCTTTGGTTGCGAAGGATATCCTTTCTGTGTTTGGGGTTAGAGGCAAATTTCACTCTGGAATGTTGCTTGTTGCAGAGGTCTGATCCTTGATTTTTTTGGTTCTAAATGTGAAGAGGTATCGGTTTGGGGGGTAGATTATATCAGTTCACACGAAGAGGTTTATAATGTAGTTGAAGTTGTAAGCATTTTTGTTCCTGTCTTCTTCTTTTTTTTTTATTTGCAAAAGCATGTATGCATCAATATCATCTCAAAATGTGCACACAAATCGCTTTTAAGGAAAACAGGAAATCTGAGCCCTGTTTTCTCTTTGGGTATCTATGCTTCCTGTTTGTCTTGTCCATTAGGAAATAAGAACTTCACGATAAGCGGATGATGGATTAAGGAAAAAGAGTGCCTCTCTTGTTTTCCATTGTTTGTAACTTGTGCCCACATCAAACTAGTCACAACCTAGTATCTCATTCCTTCATATGTGCAGGGGGCATGGATCATGTCAGGGTTCATCCTAGGTTCCTACATTCAAATGCAACCAGTCATAAATGGGTTCTTGGCGGTAAATTGCTCAAACTATCTTCAAACCCGAACTTGTCTTTCTGAGTTTTAATTTGTTCAGGAATACACTTACTGCTTGTACCCTACTAGTTATGTGTCTAAAATTTCTCTGCTGCAGCTTTCGCGGAGCTTTTGGACAATTCATTGGATGAGGTACATTCTGTCGTTATGTTTCGCAATTATGCATTAAAAACATGTTATCTATTTGCATTACTAGGTTCTTTAATTTTTTTGTGTTTTTTTTCAGGTATGCAATGGTGCTACTTTTGTGAACATTGATATGATCAAAAACGAGAAAGATGGAAACAAAATGTTACTGATCGAAGGTATCCAGGTCTTTTTGTTTTGATTTACTTTCTTACTGGGAATCATACATTATGTTATTGTCGGTTCCCTCAGGAGACTATCTCCCCTGCTTTTTGGGTTTAAACTAAGATGTAGCCTAGCTTTTTGTTTGGAGAGAAGAAAATGATTGCTGCTTAGCAAATTTTGATTTGCTTAGCCCAGGTTCAATAGGAGGCTTACTGCTTCTTTGAGGTATGAAGCGTTGAAGCATGTTAGGATTTGTAGGAAGGAGATATAAACTCTCCAAATATGATTTTTTGCTTTTTTTTTTACTTCATCCCTGTTTTTGCTTGAGGAACTAAATATTTTTGTATTCTTATATTTCTAGTTTTTTAAGTACTTATATGTGGTATGCAATAGTATTTTTTTTTTTTTTATGTTTGCTAGAAATGGTTTTGGTATGTTTTGAACAATTAAGATGTATGATTTGCCTTTTCGTTTACCCTTTTCACTTTGAAGTGTTTTATATTGCTTAGTATCACCTATCTGTTTGTACTTCTGTTCAGTAACTTTATTCTTTATTCAATTTCTGCTTTAGATAATGGCGGTGGAATGGATCCGGACAAAATGCGACAATGCATGTCTCTTGGGTATTCCTTAAAAAGCAAAGTTGCAGACACTATTGGACAATGTAAAAGCAAAATCTATAAATTTGATTATAGCACTCAGCCGTGCTTTTCATTTGAAGTAAATACTCGTCTTTTAAGTACAACGTAGTCTTCACTACTGTGCTGTTTTTACCAGATGGAAATGGTTTTAAGACAAGTACAATGAGGCTTGGAGCTGATGTTATTGTTTTTTCGCGATGTTCTGGTAAAGATGGAAACAGGTTGGCTGTTTCTTTGCTTCTAAGTTTTCTACTTGTGCTTTTTGCATCTCTTACGCTTTGTAACTATGATAGTTCATTCTTCTTTGCTTCTGTATAAACATAAATTTCTAAGTTTTGCATTTAACTTCGTCGACGATTCACTTTTGAGAAGATACCTAAATCTTCGATGGCACATAGATGGTCTTAATACAGTCAACAACCCTTTAACTGTATGTATTTGAGATTAATGTAGACATCATTATCACTAAGATGTGTAACCAACCCGAGTGGAACATTTTGAGGTATGCGACTATATGCTACCATCTGGAACCGAGCCTCTTTAATATATTTGAAAAGAAGGTTTTAGAGGAGAGAACCTTGGTTTGATTGGCGCATATCTAAAATTTCCACATGTTATTGGTGCAGAATGATGCCCATTGCTAGTATATTTAGCCTCCCTTGGCTTTGCAGAGTTGGACATTCCTAGAATTTCAGCGGGTACTTGACTTTAACAAAGGTTATGGGCCTTATGGCGATGGATGATTCGGGATCTGCGATTTGCTAATACACCCAAATTCTCATTAAGCCGCCTAGCATGAGAACAAAGAACTGGTTGCAATTGTTGTTCCTTCTCCCCACACTCTATTGACTAGCTGTTGCGGTATTCCTCTCATTTTCCTCGGAGGTGGGGCAGAATTCAAGTCCCTCATTTCCACTAGGCAGTTAGCCTTGCCAGGGTCCATCAAGCAGCCTTGCTATGTGTCCAACGAGTAGTCTGTAACCCAAGTGGGCTTGAGTCTTGCATAGTCGGGCTTTACTACTATCGCATAAAGAATATTTAAAAAACTAGTAAAGACTACCTAAATACAAGTCAAATTGAAGCTTGGGTGGGTTGAGCAACTTTTCACCATGTATGGCAAATAATAATTTACCCACTGCCCTTCCACCACTTTGGAAAGGACAAGTGAAATGAATACCAGCTGTTTCTAAAGAACCTGCTTCTTCTAAATTCAGACAATTTTGTCATGTGAGTAACTTTTGATGGAACGCTTGCTAGGATAACACTAATCGCCACCGAAATGAGAATTATGCAGGTTAATTGCACTCTTTGCTTCTGCTGGCAATTTACACTAGAACTCGCCTTTTAATTTAGTTCATTGAATTTTGTAAACTGTTAACCTTATTACATTAGAACCATTAAGAGCATAACCTTCAAAAGTCTTTGCTGCTTATATATGCAGTGAACACACGGGGAACGCATCAATGACTTCTGTGGGCTTTTCAGTCTGAAAATTTTTCCTTAATACTTGAGCTCTTTAATAACTTCCTTAGTGGCCGATTCAGCTTTGCCTAAGATTTTTATTTTAATACTTTGCTTTAGCTGTTTCATGTTTTTGATGGCACCAGTTTAATGAAGATGCACCTCACACAAACAAAAAAAGGAAAATAAAAACGGTTAGGTGGCATGCATGTGTGTTGCCGGTCAGATTTTGTTTTTGCATATACTTCAGGGTTATGATGGCACTTATTGTTGCTAATTTAACTTTTTGCTGTTTTCCTTTAGGCCGACACAAAGTATTGGGTTGTTGTCCTACACGTTTTTGAGGAGCACAGGGAAGGAAGATATTGTGGTTCCCATGGTAATGATGTTGGCCCTAATATTTCTGTCATTGCTCGGTTTAGTCATGACATCCAATTGTATAATCTACCCAATTTCTTGAATTACCTATTCCTGATGACCAAGGTGGTCCCAAAGAAGTGGACTTGATTACTTTTAGAGATTTTTCAGAGGGAAAATTTGAGATAATCCAGTGCTTTGGTATTAAGATTGCAATTTGATAACCTTGATTTAGTGGGTTTTATCCTTAGTGGGGTTAAGTCCATCTTTATTTGAAGAGATTTAAGATCGTTGTCTCTGGTCAATTTTGTAATTATAGCGTTTCCTTGCATAAAGTATAAATAGATGTTATTGGTTGACTGGAGGTGAAAAGGAAGTTAAAGAAGTAGGCTGCTAAATCGTTATTTTGTCCAAAGCTGTTATCAGTTGAGTATCCTAGAGAGTGACCATGAAAGACAACTTTTTAAAAGATCGACCGTCTATGGTACCTTTTCCTCCCTTCCTACAATCTGACGCAAATAGTATGCTTGTGTACATGGGCCGGTGAAAATGTATTATCCGATAGGGGGTAGTCATGGTCTTTCTAGGAGGAGCTAATCGTTATCGTTATTTTGTCCAAAGCTGTTATCAGTTGAGTATCCTAGAGAGTGACCATGAAAGACAACTTTTTAAAAGATTGACCGTCTATGGTACCTTTTCTCCCTTCGTACGATCTGATGCAAATAGCATGCTTGTGTACATGGGCCGGTGAAAATGTATTATCCGATAGGAGGTAGTCATGGTCTTTCTAGGAGGAGCATTGTCTAGCCATTATATCACACCATAATGGTTTTAAAGTAGACCGTCCACCGCCACCACCTCATTCTTTAGGGGTTGTTTTTGGAATATTAAGTTGCAAAAGGAGCTCTTGAGGTGCTTAATGCTTTGTTAGACGACTTAGTTTTTAGCAATGTGGTTTAAATTTATATTTTACAGTTGTTACAGGTCTTTTGTAGGCAATAAGCCAGTGCCACTAAGTTGTGGCAAAGAGGCATACGGCTAATTAGACTTCTAGACAGGTGCTATAGGTTCTCCTTAGTCGCGTATTCCTCAAGTGTATTCTACATGTCTACTGCTTAAGTTATTGTATTCTTGGTGAATAGAATTTTCTACTCTACCTATTTCATCGTGACCAGTGTTTAATCTTTTGAGAGGCAGCTTTTCTTCTTCTTAGAACAGTTGTTTAGCTTGTGGGGAGCTTTTTGGTTGTCTATTTTGTCATTTATTGCCTTGTTGTGCTGATAGACCTCGGTAGAAAATTTTTGGGTAGTTCTGCAGAAGAAAAAAATGTTTTTGTTAAACCTTTTATCTGGTGTACGCATTGCAACTACCATCTTGTATCTTTGGGATGAGCTATAATGGTACCTAGATTTGTAGCTGTAAAGCACCACTTTAACTTTGACTTTAAGTTAATATTACGATGGCCGAGACTATAGCCTGTTCAGTTTAGTTGATTTTGTTGAAGGCTGTACATGCATCTTTGAAAGCATGCCAATTGCTACTCATGCTCGTATTCTGATTATGATAATGTTTATTAAAAAATATAGCTTGACTATGGAAGGAGTGCTCAAGATTGGAAGAAGATAACACGATCATCTGCTGGTGATTGGAATAGAAATGTGGAAACAATAGTGCAGTGGTCTCCCTTTTCAAGTGAGGCGGATCTTCTGCGACAGGTAATTTTTTTCTTACAAATTCTGGAAGTCCTGATGTTAGGATGATTTTTCTGTTTGATGTGGTGGGATTGAAGAACTTCTCCTATAAGCACCTTGAGAGTATGTGCAGATCTGTAATGCTAGACATCCCAAAATATTTTAGTTAGATCAGCCAGCCGATATAATGTGGCTCACTGTGGTCAAAGAGTATAAAACTTGGAGGGCATACAGATTTGGAGCACTTCGACGACTGTGTTCCACATTGTCATTTCATTAACTTTTGGTTTGAAAATTGGGGACATATAAGTTCTTCTACTTCCAAAATAACCCTTTTTTAACTCTAAATCTCGATATGCAATTACTTCTTTTGGTAGAGATAGGATTGCATCCAACAACTACCCTCTCCTGAATCTACATAGGTCATGTAGAAGCAGAAAATGAATCCTTCAGTTATGTCAAGTATCAATGTTATGCCTTATATCGTAGAAACTCTTCCACGATTCACATGGGAGTTACTGTTGGTTCTTTTTTATACCTTTCAGTTGTTGTAAACCAGAAAGCCTGTCAAGCTCTCTATGTCAATCTGGAACTAGTATGTAGGAACTCTATCTATTGGTCAAACTGGAACTATTTTATGGGCAACTTTATCTCAGGTTCATGCCTGCTACCTTAATAGGATTTCCTTATGGTGCTTTGAGGGTGCGGTATGAGCAGGTGGCTTAACGTCAAAATGCTTTACTTTCTGTGTTGGGTTCACCGTACGTGATCTTATCTGTGGTGTATACCTGTGGCCTGGATTGTCATAATTTGAATTTTTTTCCCTCTTCCACTTTAGTTCTCATTCTAAGTATATCCCATGTCCGGTTCATTTACAAATGCTGGGTGTTGATTATTGACTTGCTTTTCTAAATTTCTCTTTTCAGTTTAATCGGATGAAAGATCATGGAACGCTTGTAGTCATATACAATCTTTGGGAGGATGATCAAGGACTGTTGGAACTTGATTTTGACACAGATCAACATGTATGCTTTTGTAGTCTTACCAAATCATGTATTATTTTCCTTTTCCTTAGAATCATGGATATGATGTAGTATATATTCTTCCCATGAACCAGAATGCTATCTGCTACATATCTGCAGGACATCCAAATTAGAGGTGTCAACCGAGATGATAAGAATATACAAATGGCACAACAATACCCCAACTCTCGGCACTACTTGACATATCGGCATTCATTAAGGGTAACTGGTGCAAGTTTACAATTTTACATGGCAGTTGACAATGTGTTCAGCTAGATTGACAACTTATGTCTGGTTTGTTCAACAAGCACCACATTTCCACATGCTACTTTTCTGTTCTTGCCTGTAGATTCCTGTTTTCCGGTTCAAGTTAATGAGCTTGTTAATCATGAAACAAAATTTTCATCCACATTTTAATAGCAGAGCCTTTAGATTAACTTGTAACTTAACATGGTATCCAGGCTCTAGGTTCACAATTTGCTCACCTTCATGTAATTGTAGTTTGCGATTTTTGTGTTTGTGCACTTTGTTGACGCGTCTTCCCTTGTGCAATTTGGGCCTTGCACGTGAGGGAAGTGTTAAGCTTGATATGCACTGTTGGCCTCATTCCCTTATAGCTCTAGTTCAATCTGCCTGTAGATCTTGGAATATTCAGTTCCCCTTCCCTGATTTGAAGATGCAATTGCATAAGCCTGATGACACGATTAAATGTACATATAGGTCGCTTGGTAGCCAAGGGCTTTACGGATATTCACTCGAATTTTCTTTAACATTTTTGTGCCGCTGTGGGATACACAAGGAGAGAATACGCCCTGAGAATACATCTACGGAAGAGCTACAACTCATATCTATTTTTCAATCTGTTTTTTGCTATCACCTAAAAATGTACTGCTGGAAAGTATTAAAGCAATAAATCTGCTTTCTACTATGAATCATAGAGTGCTTCATATTACGATAGACACTTTCACATACATATGGAGCATTTATAAACCCATATGTAAGAGTACGTAATATATCAATAAGCATATTGATCATGTTAAACACATCTATCTACATATAAAAGAATGTCATAGGATGGCATGATGTGCGCCTGCACTCGTCTAATTATGTGAAGACGACGCTTGATTACCCATTTGTGCCTGCAAGTATGATAGGGTATAGCCTTAAAACTATGAAGCATGAACTTGGGGTCCTTTTCTGTTGGTTTTTGTCATCATTATTTGTTTTTCCCACATGCTGATTCTAGTTTACTAAATTTTGTCTTGCCAACAATTGTTTACAGAGTTACGCATCAATTTTATATCTCAGAATTCCTCCTGGCTTCCGAGTCATTCTTCGTGGGAAAGATGTTGAGCACCACAACATAGTAAATGACATGATGATGACACAGCAGGTTACCTACCGCCCAAATAGTGCTGCGGAGGGGATGTCAAAGGACGTAAATGTAATGCTTTGGTTGAATTACCTGTCTCTGCTAATTTCTTGTCAGTTTCACTTCAATTTCCCCTCGTAATTGTCAGATGGTTGCTGTTGTAACCATGGGGTTCGTGAAGGATGCAAAATCTCATATTGATGTCCAAGGGTTCAATGTTTATCATAAGAATCGTCTTATTAAGGTTAGGTTTTTTGCCTCAGTTGTGATACATTGCATTTTTTTGTTTGTTTAGCACTAGTATATCCTGGTACTAAGTTCATTAGTGTGACATGCCAGTCCTCTATCACGGGTAAATATGCTTGGGAACATAAACCAAGCCGTGGTGCGTTTTTCACTTTTTACCATTAAAGCCATCTGCTAAAATTTACGTTTAAAATTAGTAACGGATTTGCTTTTAGCTCATAGTGGTAGCTCTTTCCATAGCCAACTTGCGATTGCCTTTATAATAATTGTGTTGTGCAGTTTCCTTTTGAAACTAAAACTTACCTCTCTGTTATGTAGAGGTTTGGCTCTGTTATCCTTGTGAAAGTTTAAATGCTCCTGCTTATTATCTTATGAAGAGATTTCCTTTCTTATTACCTCACCAAATAAGATACTACTCTCTCTTTAGTTTGACCCTCTGGTATTGTTCAATTCAACCTGAGACTGATCTTTGCCTATGCTAGTTAATTACCTTCAGTTCCCCAAACTGACTTAGTCCTGGCAACCTTCCAGCCGCCCAACGACCTACAATGCTAGTCACTACTCCCACTAGATGGAGCCTGGGATCATGGTGAGAAGGCTGGTGGGGGTGGTTCCATGTTCCGTCTATACCGACAAGACAAGGCATTCCCCTCTTCAGAAGGAAGGAAGATGAAGGCTCGACCCCTTTATTCAATAGTTTGTCTCTATAGCCATATATGAACTGGAGTGGATTTTAACGTCTAGCTGCACTCCTGAGATAACTATAAAATTTATCCAACGTTTTATCGACTGTTTTTAATGTTTGTTGGAGTTGGGGAAATTAAATACGGTCAGCCGAGGTGGTTTACCAATATAACAAGTGGCCTTGATGAGCAACTGTCTTATGTGAATTATACTTTCTCGTTTCTATCGTTGACAATATTGGACAGGCCTATATGTTTGAGCATGACCTCAATGTCTCCTGCAACTAACTTGGAAATAGTTCTTAACCAAAATTTTCTTGTGTTGTCAGCCATTTTGGCGACTCTGGAATCCTGCAGGAAGCGGCGGTCGTGGGGTTATAGGTGTTGTTTTCTGTTAATTTCTTGAAGAGTTTGGGACATTTTAGTAAGCTGATTGAGATTCTCTCTTGAGCTTGTGTTTAGTATTTATTATTTTTCCCCTTCAGGTGTGTTGGAAGCCAATTTTGTTGAACCAGCACATGACAAACAAGGGTTTGAGCGTACTATAGTTCTTTCAAGACTTGAGGCAAGATTAATTCAGATGCAGAAGACATACTGGTATGCATATTGCTCTTCTTTCTATGCTCGATCTTTCCATAGGTTAATGCTTTTAATTTAGCTGAAACTACGTTTTGTTTAGGGGCATGCACTGTCATAAAATTGGGTATGCTGTAGCACGCAGCAAGAAAGATCTTGATGAGGGAGGTATTGATTTTCACCCTATCTTGGTCTTTGATCTAGTCTTCCTGATCTCCATCCTCAAGCATGTGGGAGTGCATTCTGCCTACTGATTGTATGGAATTGTGGAAATAGGAGGTTATTTGTGACCTTTTGTTTGACATGTACTAATTTTGCAGACACATCTCCTGATTACCTTCCTCACACCCCTTCTCGACCTAAAAAGAAGAGCGCCGCCTCGGGTGGTAAGGTTCCAACAGGTGCATATAAGTATTTGCCTCATAAAAATCAGAAGTTAGGAAGAGAATCAGATGGACATCCCAACTCAGTGAACAGGACTCATGGGAATGGACATATTTACAGTAAGGGTGAGAGCGGAAAGAAAGCCTCTTCAAATTCTGAGAAAGGATTAAGTTATTCAGAGCCATCATCACCTTCTGCAGAGAATCTCAGTGGCAATGACTTGCCAACTCGCAGACCTGAGAGACAAGCAAATGGACATTCTCGTAAGGTATTATCTGCCAAGAATTCTTATAGGAAAGATACTTCTCACGCAAATGAGTTGGAAATTAAGGAAGCTGTCGAAGATAGCTCCTCAGGCGGAACAGCTGCTCGAATCACCACAACTTTCCAATCCAAGGTCATATTTCTGTCTTTCGTCTAACATTGTACTGGTTTAGGACGAAAGGAGTTCTTTTAATTACCTTGTAGCCTTCTTGCATATGGTGCTTCTCAGTCCTATGAAATTTTATAAGAACCGAGCTAAAGGTTGAAGGATTTGCAAAACAAGGAGTTACTAGCATGGACAAATGTGTTTTGATTGCTTAAATCACTTAATGGAGAGCACACCCTAATTAGACTAGGAAAAGGATTCACTTGATAGATTAGGAAAGGGTAAATTTTCCTTCTTCATTAGCATTTTAGTCTTCACAACCATAAATTTAGTTGCCCACTAGGAATTGTTTTTTGAGGATATCAAGATTGATGCTCTATAATAATTTTGCTAGTAGAAGTATTCTTGTTTTTTTTAAGAAGATGAATTGACACGTGGCTGTATGTATATACACGTACTTGGGGATGTCTCCTCGCACATGCATATGCACAAGGCTTATCCAGTCATAATTGTGCAAATTTTAATGTAGCGTTGTCTTCTCGTAAATATACGAGTGCAGGTGCACGTCCTGTCAGTCTATTACATGATTTTATGTGTAGATGTGTTTTACTTTCATGTGATCGATATGCTTATGGATCTATTATGTATTTTTATGAAAGGACTTATAGGTGCTCATTATGTGTGTGTAAATATCTGTCGTAATATGACGTACTCCATGATATGTAGTGAAAGCAGATTTATTGCTGTTATACTTCCAAGCAGTACATTTTTCTTTGCAACGAAATAGCAGATTGTAAGATAGATGTTAGTTATAGTTCTTCTAGATGTATTCTAGTGGTGGATTCTGTCAGTATTAAGTGGACAGAAACACATTCAGCATTTTGAACAGCAGTGTTATTTCTGTGGCATTGTTATTGATGTCAAATTTGATAAATTGGCAGGGAAATGGTGTCGTTGAAAATCAGTCCTCCCCTTTAGATGGTGGTTCTCATGCTTTGGACTGGTTGAGAAAAGAGAATTGCGAGTTAAAGGAAAGGTGGTCACTCCCTCCTTCAAACTTGACTTTTGGATGCTTGGTGCTTTTTAATGACGTGTTAAATAGACTATTTATTGTGATTACAGATTAAAGAGAAAAGAGGAGGATATTTTAGGTGCTTTGTTGCATGATCTGCAGAGTGAAAGAGATAGATGCAAATCACTTGAAGCACAGGTAAGTGTCGCCAGAAGCTTGTCTTTAATACAAGAAATGGTTGTGTAATTTTCAGAAAGTAGTTTACGATACAAATCTATATTCAGAGTATAACCTGTCACCACTTGCCATGAACAGAATTAGTAATTCTTACGGCCTTATGCGTGGAACAAGCATAGCGAAATTGGCAGCTTTTAGCAACAAGTTTTGTTTGTCAAGCCTCAATTATGATATGCTGAATTCCTGCATAATTCATCTTCCCCCTCCCCTACTCACCACCCCTGCAAGCCCCTCCCTGACCTAAAAAAACATAATTATTTGGGTAAATAGTGGAATAAAAGTAAAATAATCCAGCATCTTAGTATGCAAGCCCAAGTTGAACATGCGGTAGCTAGATACAGGTCAGAGTTTGCTGAAATCGGTATAGTGATCTCTTATGGTACTCTTAAGAGGAAAATTATGCTCTTATGTTACTCTTAAGAGGAAAATTATGTTAAGCTAGTAGCAGCTTGTTATGTATTTGCGCTAACTCTGCGTGCTTTTTGTGCAGCTCCAAGTTGCAGCAGAAAAGATCGAGGGACTAAACAAGGAACAAGAAACTTTAATTGATATATTCTCGGAGGAGAGGGCACGTCGAGACGTTGAGGAGGAGAATCTAAGAAAGAAGTTGAAGGCTGAAAAAGAGCTTCGGGATGTTGAGGAGGAGAATTTGAGGAAAAAGTTGAAGGTAATTCTCATAAAGTCTTTCTTAACTGCCTTTCATACTGGCAGTTGTGACTTTGTAGAATCCGACTTGGCTTAAACATATTTTTCGGTCTCCGTAGGATGCCACGAATACCATCCAAGGCTTGGTCGAGAAGGTGAGGCTGTTGGAGAAGATGAAGTCTCCTGCCTGCAAACCGGATCGTTAAAAGTAGTGTAGAGAGTAAATATAGGGGTGCAGCTTGCTGTAGATTGTACATGGTCGTAAGTTATGTGGTTAGGGTAAGTGGGAATAGTTGTCTTGAGCGGTAAGATATGAGCTGTTAGAAATGGTCAATGTAGTAGAGCGTCATTCTTTCCTATGGTTTATTGTCACCTGGTACCATCGATTTCCACAACTGATTCCTCGGTGTAAGTTTGTATAGAAGAGGTAGTAGAAGTATGGCGCTCCAGTATCTTTGTTGGTGTTGGCGTTGGCCAAATTTTGTACGAGAATGATGCACTTCTGCGGTATATATGTGCTCAAGTACCGTTAAAGAGTCTGATGTCATTTGTTGGTCTGTAATTCTCCATGATACCGTGTTACAGTCAAACAAAAAGTTGAAGTAGGTCCGAGTGATATCAGATGCTGTACAAGAGAGGATTCTTATCGTGATATTATGCTCAATGAGCACAAGGTTGAAGCCGTAATTTCACATTCTAGTCTCACAGAAACTGATTCGGATAGAAAAACTATTAGTGATAATTAGTTTAAAAGGAGAGATCATTGGTCATCTTGATGATTCAACTGTAGCACGACATGCCCTCACGTTTGCAGTTATGGCGTCCCTTTGGAGAGAACTGACGGCTAACTCTGCATTTTGGTGGTTAAGTTCACTCTAAATTGTAGTATTTATGTGAGACGAACGATCCCGCGACCAAGCCGAAGGCGGAACGGAGGGCGGTCTATAACCATAACTAAAGAGAATCCCAAAAGCCGTTCTAGAATCCGAACAAGTGGACCCTGCACTAAGAAGAGTCCCTTTAACAACTTCTGTTGCGCTATTAAAAGGCTCTTAGGTTCTTATGACCGCCATTAGAAAAACGTTATCTATCTATGCCGCCCTAGGCTCAAAACTAAATAAAAATTTTATTTATTTATTTATTTTGGTTTATGATAAGATTTGATATGCCGACCTCTCTCAAGAGGCCGCGTAGAGCTTCTAATGACCGCGATTAGAAAAACGTTGTCTATCTATGCGACCCTAGGCTTAAAACCAAATAAAAATTTTATTTATTTATTTTTTTGGTTTATGATAAGATTTGCATTGCAAATAAAATTATTGTTTTGAATAATTTTTATTTTGTTTTCTCGATGTTTTCACATTTCGATGAAGCCTTCTCGTAAAATTATAATAACAATATTTTCGGCGACACTAGTAAATGTTCTTCGAACCACCCTTTATTCATGTCAGCATCCTTCACTAGGAGTGCTCTCTTATCTGACTTCAACAGCTACCCAATGTTCAGGCCCTTTAGGGGATCTTTCCTTAAAAACATGTGTTTTCCTACGTCTTACTACAACTGGTTTGTTTTGAAAATGTATGTATTCGTCTTTTTGACCACAACGTGCATTTCTATTAGCACTGGTTCAGCTTTCAACGTGTTTAGAAGTCCTCGCCTAACGAAAAATCTGCGAGACAAAAATGATGAGAGAATGAAAATAGAAAAAACTGGCAATACATTGGGTGCAAAACTGTATTCTGTAGCTTAAATCACTAAGTGCAAGTAATTTTATGATTAATTTTACCATAATAGATAGTTTTTTTTTTCTCTCTCTCTCTAACAAGAAAAACTTTATAGATATATTTAGTTGCTTGTAACTAGTTGAATTTGTTGTAATGGGCATGGGCTGTAATTTCTTCTTTAGTCGCGCTCTTAACTTTTTATTGCATTTGAACTAATAAACAAGACGTTGAACTTTAAGTCACCAAATTCTCTAAACTAACTAACGGTTCTAGTCTCCAATTCTTTCTCTTGATTCCGTTTTCGTTTTTTTTTTTAAAAAACGAAAACGGAATAGCCATTGTCGCTCCCACGGACTCTCACACTTTTAGCTTTCATTCTTACTCGGATAATTGTTGACTTATGTCGATAATAGCCTTCTTCCTTAAAGTCCATTAAAATGGACAGCAACTCCACCCGAAAAACCCCAATATTATGACATGGCACCGAATGAGTGGTACTCCAAAATTGGCTTGCGCATCACACCTAGGAACTTCGCACCCAATCTGGTTTGAACTTTGAACAATGGGATGTCTCTCTTATCTTCAAACGGAGTACAGCGAGAGATCTTATAGATAGCAAAAGCTAAAGCCCATCAAAGCGAAGAAGAAGAAGAAGAATGTTAATAAATTGGGTCAATTGACTCATTATCCGCCCACTAACAGATAATGTGTATTTGTTAGTTTGGATAAATATAATTATTTAGAGAATATTTATCTCTTAAGTGTTTGAGATAAATATAATCTTTATCTCCTAAGAGTTTGAGGTAAAACCAGTCTCTAATTGTATCTCTATATAAATGCTAGAGATATCCCAATAATTCATAAGTCATAGCAATAATCCTCGCTATATAGCACTCTCTCTAGAGCAATTACCAAGCTTTAGGATTTGGTTCGTGAACGAAGAACTCAACTCTAGTAGCCGTTTTCGTACATGCAAAAAAGATCAAGCGTGTTGGAGGCTCGTAACAACAAGGATCCTACGTCGGAATATTCAGAAATTTCATACGGTATGTTTCCGAACCCACTACGTGTTACGTGGTAGCGCAATAATTGTTGTAATCGTTTCAACATTGGTATCAGGGCATGATTACTTGTTGATTCGCCTTTAACATGCTAGAATAAGTAATGTGCATGTTGCAATTTTTTCGGGATACATGAACGAGACCCATTACAAAAATTCAAAATTTATTAAGCATGTTGTCTGAAAAATAATTATATTTTTTTGTTCTCATATGGTTGAGGATGAATTCCGTAAAATTTCGTGATTATTGGATGCATGATTTGTGAGAAATTACGATTTTATTTTTCAAGAAAATTGTGATTTTTTCGAATTTTGGGACTCAAATTCAGAGCATGATATTCAGTTTTTATCATGATCGTTTGGTACATAATTAATCTATGTCGCATAAGCTTTCCAACGATATATCGTATGTATTATTTGGCTTAAAAACGAGAGAGATATGACCTTCGAAAGTTGGCATCGCGACGTAGCGGTGCTGGAAAAAATTAGGGTTTAATGAAGAAGATGAACAGTGTCTCCACGCAAGCCACGTGCTCAAGCCGAGCCGCAAACGTGGGCCACGCACCAAGCCAGCCAGGGTGCTGCACTCACGCGCGAAGGAGCTGCGCAACGTCACATGCGCCAAATGAGGCTTCTGACCCACGTGCCCACGCGTTCCACGCGCGCGTGCTTCACACGCGCCTGCCTAAGAACCCTAGATGCTGCCCACTCACACGACAGCGCGTGGAGGCGCGTGAGGGATATTTTTTGGTCGGTGTTTGTCACCGCCGGCGAGTGAAGCTCCAGATTAGCCAAGAAATTTTTTTGATGGTGTTAAATTTACCTTTATACCCTCTGTAGGTGTTCTGTTTATTTTTTAAACAATTTTCTATAAAGAAATTAGTTTTGAAAATTAGTTTTGATGCTCACAGAATTTTTCTTTAATTCCAGAGGGTATATTAGGGTCAAATTTTCTGTTTGTCATCTTTTAAGAATTTATCTCTCGGTTTTTGGTCATTTGTGAGTATTTTTGTGGTTCTAAAAAATACGAATAATGCGTAAATATTATTTTTTGCACTTCGTGAGTAGAAATAAATATTTTGGAGAGTTATATGACATAGATAAATTATGTCTCATTTGTTACATGCTTGCCTTGATTTGTGTTATGGTTTAAATATACTTTTGAGGTATATTTGTTGGGTTTTTGGTAAGCCCACACTTATTAAACCAATTTTTATTTTCAAGGCCTTAATGCCCGTTTTCCTTGGAAGAAGAATGTGGCCTATTCATCCATTTTATTACCCTTTAACTTGTTATTTGAGTATGCTAGTTTTAGGTTAAATGAATGGATATTAGATTGACATTCTAAAGAAACTTATATTTAATGTGTTTACTTTTGTTTTAAGAAAATTCTTTTGAGAATAATGTGTTGTGCGACATCTCCATTTGTTTTATTAAAGTAGTTTGTAGTAGGATTCTCAAAGATGTTGTATTCTACTATTTCCATGTATATTTCCAGAAAGCCTTGTACGGGGATGTAATTTCGCACGCATATTATTCAAGTAAGAATTTTCTTAGCATAAGTTATTAGAATGCCAATAGGGCTCAATGGAGTCCTTGCACACTTTATTGTATGGTACAATTATATTGTTCTAAATTATCATGTGGATGATTTATTACATTGTGACTTATATGATGATGAAATTTATTGCGAAAAATACTTGAAAAATATTTTTCCCAACTCACATACATGGGAGATGATTACGAGCTTAGCAAATTTTCGATTTCATGATGTGAGGAAGGATTATGTTTTTCATTTGAATTTTTTGAAATAAATAGAAGAATGTATAATTAATGTCTTTTCCTTGCGCAATCTAATGTAGTGAATATAATGGCCACCAAGAATGTCATAGCTGATCTCGTTAAGGGTGAGAAACTTAACGGAGATAATTATGACGTTTGGCACAAAAAGATGAAATTCATGCTGAACGAACAAGAGCTCGAGGAGCACTTGACCAAGGAGATGGTCGCGCAACTGAGGCGCAACCCCTAAGAGACCACACTGCCTACCAGAAATGGAATCAGAAAGATCGTAGTGCGCGCTACACCTTGTTGAGCAGCTTGCAAAATGATCTAATTGGGCAGTATGATGAACTTCCAACTTGCAAAGCTTTATGGGAGCAGCTCAAGTTCTCTTTTGGTGGAACCTCAACTACGCGGCTTCGTAGCCTTGTGATTAAGTTTGAGGAGTACACAAAAGACCCTAAGCATACCATGAGTGAACATCTAAGGGTGATGTCCAATATGATTGGTAAGCTAAGGGATGCTGGCTATGCGCTCACAGATGAGCAGCAAGTCAGAGCTGTCATAAGGTCCCTTCCTGCCTCATGGGCCAATATGAAACAGATATTGACCCACAGTGAAAACATCAAGAACTTTTCTGATGTTTCACAGCATGTCATCCTTGAGGACGAGACTCGAGATGCTGACAAGACCCTTGCTTATGTCGCCCAAGGGGGATCGCGCAATGCAAATGGCAAGCGCGGAAGACAAAGTAAGAAAGGCGAGGCTGGCACTTCTGCGCCAAAGGAGGAAAAATGAAGAAACGCAAGAGAGGAAAACGTGGTGGGAAAAAAGATTTGTCTAAAGTTAAATGCTTCAACTGTCAACAGAAAGGACACTTCGCTCGTGATTGCACTGAGCCGAAGAAGGTACTTTCAGAATCTCTCTCTCAGTTATATGTTTCCTCACATGTGATGGTTGCTCATTCCCAACCTGTGTGGTTTGTGGATACAGGTGCAACAAAACATGTAGCACGTGATCGAGAGGGGTTCGTAGATTATCACCGGATTCCAGCGGGTAGCAAACATATCTTCATGGAAAACAATAGCTCCGAAGAGGTGCTAGGGGTTGGTTCTTACCAGCTCAAGTTGCGCACTGGGTGCACATTGATTCTTCAGGATGTGAGATATGCACCCACTGTTTGGCTTAATCTACTTTCAGTTACTGCTTTATTAGACAGTGGTTTTTCCTTTATTTTTAAGGGTAATAAGTTGGACATCTTTTTGGATGATGTTTTGTTTGGACATGGTTTTCGCATGGATAGTCCTTTTCAATTGGATTTAAATTGATTCTCAGTCCTCTTATTCTTATGTGGTGAATGATAATATTGTGAATGATTCTACCACCTAGCATGCAAGACTGGGCCACATAGGCCAAGAAAGAATGACTCGTTTGGCTAGAGAAGGCTTTTTGGGCCCACTCGCAAGAGTCAATCTACAAACATGTAAGGCTTGTTTGGCCGGTAAAGCATGCAGGAAGCCTTTTGGAAAGGCTGTGAGAGCAACTCAACCACTTGAGCTAGTTCACTCTGACATATGCAGACCTATGAGTGTAAAGGCATGCCATGGCGCCTCTTCTTTTCTTACACTGATAGACGATTATACGCGATATGGTTATGTGTATCTGATATCTCACCGCTATGAAGCTTTGGACTGTTTCAAACGCTTTGTAGCTGAGGTTGAGAATCAGAAAGAGAAGAATTTAAAAACTCTTTGCACTGACCGAGGACGCGAAAATTTGTCAGATCACTTCAAGAAGTTTTGTGAGGAAAAAGGGATACACAGGCAACTTACTATTCATAATACTCCACAACAAAATGGTGTTGCGGAAAGAAGGAATAGAACATTGTTAGACATGGTTAGGTCTATGATGGCGCAAGCAAACCTTCCAATATCTTTTTGGGGGATGTTCTTTTGACTGCAGCCTATATACTTAATCGAGTGCCTTCATAATCAGTCAAATCCACCCCATATAAGCTTTGGATTGGCCAAAAGCCAAATTTGGATAACTTGCGCCCATGGGGCTCAGCAGGTTATGTTCACAGTACTTCTCATAAGTATGGGAAACTAGGGCCTAGAGCTAAAAAGAGTATCTTCTTGAGGTATTCTGAAAACTCTAAAGGCTATGTGATGTATGGTGAACATCCAAATGGTGGAAAGACTGAAATAGAGTCTCGTGATGTCGATTTCATAGAGAATGATTTTCCTAGCATTGGAGACCAAGTAAGAATCTTGACCTCTATGAGTTAGAGGAAGTTGAAGTCACTTTACCATCTCTAAGCGAAGGTGGGGGATTAGTTCCTCATCCTGTTGTTACTGAAGATAGTATAAGTGATCTTTAACCTAGTGGGAGCATCCTAGACAGTGGGAGCACACCATCAGGACCATCAGGTCAACAAGATTCTCAACTGCGTAGAGGTGCACGAGGAAGAGTTCCACGTCGTCGTTTTGAGATTGACGGTGAAATTCTTATGTGCACTCCAACTGATGAAGATGAGCCCACTTCTGTGGAAGAAGCCTTATCTTCACCTGCTAGTAATGAGTGGATGGCTGCAATGAAAGATGAGTTGAGCTCAATGGAGAAGAATCAGGTCTGGGAGTTGATTGACCTCCTGCCAGGGAGCAAGACTGTTGGAAACAAGTGGGTTTTAAAAGTCAAGCACAAGGCAGACGGGTCAATTGACAAGTATAAGGCACGTCTTGTGGCGAAAGGCTATACCCAACTGCGGGGTGTGGACTATGAAGACACTTTCTCCCCAGTGGTGAGATTTGCTTCAATTCGCCTGATCCTAGCTATTGTCGCCCAACAGAATTTAGAACTTTTTCATATGGATGTTAAGACTGCGTTTCTCAATGGAGAACTAGACGAAGAGATTTATATGGCTCAACCTGAGGGTTTTGAAGTCAAGGGACATGAGCGCAAAGTTTGCCGGCTCAAACGTTCTATATATGGTCTCAAACAATCGTCTAGGCAGTGGTACTTTAGGTTTCATCATGCCATTACCTCTATAGGTTTTGAAATGATTGAACAAGACCATTGCGTTTACGTAAAACGATCCAAGAAAAATATTCTGATCCTTTCTTTGTATGTGGATGACATTCTTTTAGCTGGGAATGACATGAGTTCCATTGTCGCCACTAAGCAGTGGCTGTCCTCAACTTTTGAGATGAAGGACATGGGAGAAGCTAATTATGTGCTCGGGGTTAAAATCATACGTGATCGTCCAAAGAGACTTCTCGGTTTGTCTCAAGAGACATATATCAAGAAGGTCATTGAACGATTCCGTATGCATAACTCAAAACCCATAGACACTCCAATGGACAAGGCGTGTACTTTAACAACAGACCAATGCCCAAAGAATGATGAGGAAAAGAATCGGATGTCCAAAGTGCCTTACGCGGCTGCAGTAGGAAGTCTGATGTACGCTATGCTGTGTACGCGTCCAGACATCTGCTATTCCGTTGGAATGGTGAGTCGTTATCAGAGTAATCCTGGACCCGCTCATTGGAATGCGGTGAAGAGGATACTTCGATACCTGCGTGGAACCACTGATCTCGTCCTGTGTTATCATGGTGGAGACTTGAGACTGAGAGGATACAACGATGCTGATTGGGGGGGTGATAGAGATGAGCGCAGATCCACTTCAGGTGGAGCTATCTCTTGGTACAGCAAGAAAAAGTCTTGCATCGCCCTATCCACGATGGAGTCGGAGTATGTTGCTTGTTCAGCAGCAGTCCAGGAAACTGTTTGGTTGAGGTCATTCATACAGGCTCTAGGGGTTACAACTCATGCAGATGAGGCTGTCACTGTTCACTGTGACAATACAGCTACCCTAGATTTTGTAACGGACCCCAAATATCAAACACATAGGCTTTCGTTATCACTTCATTAGAACTTTAGTTGCGCAAGGAGAGGTGACCATGAAGCATATACCTACTGGCAGAATGGTGGCTGATCCTTTGACCAAGCCTATTGCTAGAGATGTTTTCCTTTCTCACATTAGGAGTATGGGACTACGTAGGTTTTGATATGTTTATGGCATCTTATGTACTTGACATTATTTATTACATTAAATTTTTGTTCCTTGATTTGAGTTTATTTTGGAATGAATGGATAATCTTTGTGATTACATATACATCCTTATTGAGAGTGTCACCAGGCTCGAATTGACCCACTCACACGGGTAATTCACCTTGGCGCTAAGATAGCGAGCAAGATGAGACATAATTGTCTTAAGCGCCAAGTGGGCGAATAAGATGATACAGCTTATAAAGCAAACATGTCGCCTTAGTTGGAGCTAAGATGAGACCTAAAAAATGTAGGTCGATCATAGAGTATCTCCACAACTCTATGTAGCCTGCTTACAGCCGAATGTGAGATTTCAGGCAGGCACTATGAGAGTGACTGGGCTGAAAACTCAGGTTAGGCGCTTGTACAGCGACTAGACTTAGATTCGTATGGCGTATTTTATTATACATTTATGTGACACGCCCTTGCGGGTTACGCCATAGCATGCAAATCATACTGCATGTGCTAAATGCAGACCGACAGTGGGAGTGACGAATGAATCCCTGCTTCGTCACTGTGTGAGCCACTTGGATCAAAATTTTTGATCCTATATGGTACCCTTTTCACCTTAGACTATGTCATGAAGAGGATACTCAATGTCGCTACTTTAGCATGTACCCTTGGATCATGGATGATGCGGTCTCGCGGGGCATGTCTAGGAAAGCGGTTGGGTCTAATTGGAATGACATGAGGGCTTTGGGAAGAAAGTTCAATATTACATCATGTTGTGTGATTCATAGCCCGGGCGACTTTGTCGATTTTCGTTTCGATATGAGTCATGAATACATAACATATGAGAGGTTTAACACTGCTCATTATGAGGGATTTGAGAGTGTTTAATCTGGTGTAGTTGAACTATCTGGGGTACATACGAGATTTTTTGGAGTGATGTATTGTGTTAGTTTGGTGATAACTTAATACAATACTCCTCAACTGGACATCCTTTCTCGTAGGTCGCACGTTCCATTTCCTGTATGAGGAGATGAGTGGACGAAAGATAAAGAGGGACTGCACGATTTATTTGCCCTGTGTGTGGGCGAGTGGGAGCTGTTAATAAATTGGGTCAATGGACCCATTATCCGCCCACTAACAGATAATGTGTATTTGTTAGTTTGGATAAATACAGTTATTTAGAGAATATTTATCTCTTAAGTGTTTGAAATAAATACAATCTTTATCTCCTAAGAGTTTGAGGTAAAGCCAGTCTCTAATTGTATCTCTATATAAAGGTAAGAGATATCCCAATAAGTCATAAGTCATAGCAATAATCCTCGCTATATAGCACTCTCTCTAGAGTAATCACCAAGCTCTAAGATTTGGTGCGTGGACGAAGAACTCGACTCTAGTAGCTGTTTTCGTACCTGCGAAAAAGATCAAGCGTGTTGGAGGCTCGTAACAACAAGTATCCTACGTCGGAATATTTAGATATTTCATACGGTATGTTTTCGAACTCACTACGTGTTACGTGGTAGCGCAATAATTGTTATAATCGTTTCAACAAAGAAGAAGAAGAAGAAGGAGAGACATAAAAACAATGGCAGAGCTGGGACTATCGTGGCCGTCAAAGCTAACTCACAGGTCCAATTTCACCACTACGTCGCCATCGCAATCATCTTCTTCTTCTGGTTGCAGCAGCCGGTGTGCTGTTAAGATGACGGTCAATCTCGACGGGAAGAAGAAGACTTTTACCCTCAAGAAGTCCGAAGAAGCTTTCAACGCTGCCAAGGTATATGTGCGTAAATAGGATTGGCATATGCAGGATTCGTCCGTCATTAGTTTGGGTTAGTAGTGATATAGCTTATATGAGGAGTTCGAGAGGATCTTATGTTCAATTGAGCTCATGGGTTTGCATTTTCTTGCAGTTTATTTGTTAATTTCGACTTGGTAAAGTTGGTTTTTGATCCATGCGCTCCTAAGGAAAATTGACGCAGTGAAGTTCCCCGAATGTATTAAGTGTGGCTAAAAAGGTGCATTTGTTGCTAAAGGGTTAAGCCTTTTCCAAAATTTGGACTTTTCAGCGACACTTAGTGAACTTGACCCATCAATTTACGTTAGGAAACTTAAGAGGATCCTGATCCTTGCAGACTATATAGTCGGATACTATTCATGATTATGCTTAAAACTCCGGATAGTATTTGTGACTGGACAGTGCCTATTTAGCTAACTGAAGAAACTTATTTCCAGACAAGACTATGGAAGTTGCATTATGCTTCAGTAAGATTTTTGTAGTGCATTGGGGAGAAGTAATCTACTCCTCAATCAACATGTTGAAATTGAGTATTTTAGGGCATGGTAGTGCTATTAACTTATTGTTCAGTCGAATCGATTACAAGCAATAACATAAGAATTTAATGCATTATGGGAGAGTTGCGACCTCAAAACCATGTTTTATGACGATTATATACATTGCTAGTTGCAACTTTCATCCATCTCTGTCTCCTGATATGATTGTGGCGAGTTTTTCTAACTTTAGGTTTATCCGTAAAATTGCATATGGTTTCAACCTCACTATCGTTGCTCTTCTATGTATTTGAGTCTAATTTGTTTATTGATTTGTGCAACTCTTTTGGCAGGAATTGTTGCCTGGAGGTGTAAATTCTCCTGTGCGCGCTTTCAAATAAGTTGGAGGACAACTTATTTTAATTGATTTTGTCAAAGGATCTCACATGTGGGATGTTAATAAATTGGGTCAGTGGACCCATTATCCGTCCACTAACAGATAATGTATATTTGTTAGTTTGGATAAATACAGTTATTTAGAGAATATTTATCTCTTAAGTGTTTGAGATAAATACAATCTTTATCTCCTAAGAGTTGGAGGTAAAGCCAGTCTCTAATTGTATATCTATATAAAGGTTAGAGATATCCCAATAAATTATAAGTCAAGAGTAATAACCCTCTCTCTATAGCACTCTCTCTAGAGCAATCACCAAGTTCTTGGACGAAGAACTCGACTCTAGTAGCCGTTTTCGTACCTGCGAAAAAGATCAAGCGTGTTGGAGGCTCGTAACAACAAGGATTTTACGTCGGAATATTCAGAGACTTCATACGGTATGTTTCCGAATCATACGGTATGTTTTCGAACCCACTACGTGTTATGTGATAGCGCAATAATTGTTGTAATCGTTTTAACATGGGACATTGATGGCAATGAGTACATAGATTGTGTTGGTTCCTGGGGACTGCAATTATTGGTCATGCTGAGGACGAGGTTCATAAGTTATTGAACTTTCGTTTGAACTGAGTATTAATATATTAATGGTATGCTGCGAGCCACAACCATGTTTTGAAGGCGTGAATGCACGCATATTCTGGGAGGCTAACTGTTTTGATTATACGGTTCTGCTAGTTGTTTTACTTTTTTCACTTAATTCAGAAATATGTATCTATTTTACTTTGCCCCCATCGATGCTTCTCAACGATGATTTGACATTTCTTACACAAAAGGCAAGCGTTATTCAATACGATATTTACAAGTGGTTGATATCTTTGGTTTTGAGTGAAGGAAAAGGTTTAAACTCTTTCATTAGCTTTATATGAAATACCTCTTCTCAGCGAAGGGCTGTCCAAGTTAGCATCACTCAGGGAGGGGGAGGGAAGAGAACAAGAAAAGGAGATTCAATTGAATTTGAGAAATGTAGCTATTGAATTTTTACTAGCAGATTACTATACCAGTGGTGGAGGCATAGTCATTCGCCTCCCCCACTACTGTTAGCTGAGATGACCTTAAACTATGCATTCTGTTATCTTTTCAAGTACGAAAGCATTCCTGGAATGACGTGTACCTGCAGGTACTCGCAGCCTTGGCAGAAACAACGAAGACGGGAACCAGCTTTGGTGCTCCATGTCTTTTGGAGAACGTGCTGGCTGAGATGGTCATCTCGGCTGTTCCAAGTATAGAGATGGTCAGGTTTGTCAACTCGGGCACAGAAGTGTGCATCGGTGTACTTCGCCTCGCTCGCGCCTTCACTAGCCGTGAGAAAATTATTAAGTTTGAGGGTTGCTACCACGGCCATGCAGACCCATACCTCGTTAAGGCTGGTTGTGGTGTGGCTACTCTAGGCCTCCCAGACTCCCCTGGTGTTCCCAAGGCATCTACTGCTCCAACACTGTCATCGCCGTACAACGACTTTGCTGATGTGGAATTACTATTTGAGACAAACAAGGGAGAAATTGCTGCCGTAATCCTTGAGCCTGTTGTATGAAACTCTGGCTTCATTACACCAAAACCTGACTTCCTGAATGCCTTCCGCAGGATTACAAAAGAAAACGGTGCTCTTCTTATCTTTGATGAAGTTATGATTGGGTTCCGTTTGTCTTATGGTGGAGCGCAGGAATATTTTGGGATAACCCCGGATTTAACAACACTGGGAAAGATCATTGGAGGTGGCCTGCCAGTTGGTGCATATGGAGGAAGGATGGAGATTATGGAGATGGTGGCACCAGTAGGACCAATATACCAGGCTGGAACTCTTAGTGGGAACCCATTGGCAATGGCTGCCGGCGGCATTCACACTCTTAAGCGGTTGAAGGAGGCGGGCCAGTATGACTCCTTAGATAAAATTACAAGTGACCTTGTTCAGGGCATTTTGAATGCTGAAAGAAGGCTGGACATGCAGTTTGTGGCGGTTACATTAGCGGGATGTTTGGCTTTTTCTTCACAGAAGGGCCAGTTTTCAACTTTGAGAATGCAAAGAAGTGTGACACGGCTAAGTTTGCTAGGTTCTTCAGAGGAATGCTGGAGGAAGGTGTTTACTTTGCTCCTTCACAGTTTGAGGCTGGATTTACTAGCCTAGCGCACACTCCTGAGGATATTCAACTGACGATAGCTGCTGCTGAGAAGGTTTTTCAAAAACTTTAAATGCTGCTATCTGAGACACTTAGAGTTCGTAATCTTGTCGTTCTCTTTGTGGCATTCTTTTTGTAGCAATTGGCACGTCGATCTGTAGGCTTTCCTTCAATTGAGAGATGTATGAAATAGTCATTTTGTATATGTTCCTTTCCCCTGGTCCAATATCCAAGTGCCGACTAAACCCTATGTACTATTACCATGTTTGGTGTTCTTTGTTGCGTTATCATCTGCTGAAGTCTGTTGGAATAGGGATAATAACTCAATTCACTCGTCATCTAGAATTGAACATAGTTGGTTTATTTGTTTACTTTAACTTGTTCTTGCCTAACAATCACTACCTACATTTTTGTTTAACATATTTGAAAGAAACAATTCCGCACATTGCCCATAATTGATCTCCTACTGAATCAGAAACCCTTTCATGACAAGTTGATTTCTGATCAGAAGAGCTGTCACCGGCCTCCCTAATTTATCATCAATTGAAGGCATTTCTGGACTTTTTCTTCTAAGCCTCCGTGATGTGTAACATTGTCCAAAAGGCAGAAAATGGATGATAAGGAGGCCCGGTGACAAAACAATGTTTTGCATTTTGATTTGCCAAGTGTTGGACTGCGGAATTCAGCCCAGAAACATCTTCAAGTAGAGGAATACAAAGGTTTTGTGCACCTTGTTTTGATGCTTCCAACACTCAAGTCTTTAGCCTTGTTCTATACTCCCTCTCTCCCTGAATATTTCATCAGATTTTTTTTGGCTGTCCCACAAGAATCAATCATTTCTATTTTGGGATATAAATTTTCTTAATCTTTCAACTTTACCGTTTCACTAATTTACGTAAAACAAATTCACACCCTTTATTTATCATTTAACAAAACCAAAATAAACAAGTACAAATATCAAATAAATGCTGGAAACTGAGAGAGCACAACACCCACCACCAAACTCTTTCTTCTTCGTGACGGTGACATCACCTGCGACACTGCCGAGCAGAACCCTGCAATAAATCCAATCGAAAGTATCAAAGAAATGCCGTAAACAATCAAGGACTAGAAACAACACCCTCCATCGAATTCTTTCTTCTTCGTCATCGCCGACGGCAAGATCACCTTCCACTTTGTAGCGCCTACCACAAACTTGCAAATATACTCGATTACAATTGCAATTTTGGTGGAAGTGGAACCCTTGGTACCGATTCACAAAAATTTCTAAACCCAAAATTGTCTAAAATGCTGCCCTCGAACATTGTTGCGTGGCTATTAGCTTTTTCCTCTTCATGATCTTGTTCAGGTGAGGTTCTCCTCTCTATTCTCCTTAACATGATCTTGTTTGTCCTTCTCTTTGATTTCTCTTTAGGGCTTTTGTAGGGATTCTTACGTTGGTTTCTACATTTGGTGTTTACATACATGTAACACTTTAGGTAGGTTCTGCATGTAGAAACGGAATGGATGTTATAAGAAATTACATCAAACTGTTCCAAATGAATGTTTCCTAGAGTACACTAATTCAATGGGGACTAATATGTTTATTTTGGGTTACTCCTGGCCTTATTCCCTGTGAGTCAGTCACAGGACGCTTATAAAACTATGCAGTTCTACATAAGGGGTAGGCCTAGGGATTGGATTTCCTTTTTAATTAAAGGGAAAAGTGAAGATTATGCATATGTAAGCTGGTATGTCAATGATATTGCACATAATTGAAGGGAGTGTAAGACCTATGATTTTTTAGCGTTTTCACACACTAAAACGATTGAAAATATGGTTTGCATAATATGCTTAAATATCAAAACTGTCACATTTATTTTTAGAATTATAAAAAACACAGCTTAATTTATTAAAAGATAAAAAACTTTGGTTTTTGATAGGTCAATGTCTTACAGTCGGCCTGATTCAAGTGATCCCGCTTGTAAATATTCATTTTCGCTAAAGACAAACGATAAGAATTGTCTTGAATGTAAATTATGTGGCAATTGTTATAATGATGGGGATAAGGAGAATGTAGGTACATCTTACTGGGATTGGAACTGATGCAAGAAAGTGTGGATTAGTCACTGATGATATACAAAATTAAATCATAGAGTACATGAAAAAGAAAAAAAGAAAACGACTTGAGAAGGATGATGATTTGTTGTCAAGTGGGGCTTCTTCCAAAAAAAGACCTTGCGCAGGGATTCAGTAGATGCAAATGTTGCTTTTTCTCCGGCCAAGGTGCAGTGTCAAACTACTGTTGATGATCATAACCTCGAAGAGATTGAGGAAAGAAATATAGTCATCCAACACTTTGCAAAGTGGATGTATCAAACATGGCTATCTTTTAATGAAGTTAAATTGAGGAGCTTTACCCAAGCACTAGAAGTTGTTGGATGTTATGGGTCGATTTGAGGCCTCCGGCCTATCACGAGGTGAGGGATCTATGCCTTAGAAAAGAAGTTGAAAACACGAAGGAGTTATTCTTATTACAACAAACCTCATGGCGGAAGTTTGGTTGCACTCTTATGTTGGACGACTTGGATAACGTTAATGGTAAGAGAATAATAATCTTTTTGGTTAATTGACCAAGTAGACCTTTTTTTTCTTGAAATCTATTGATGCGTCTAGTAAGATTCATGATCATAATTTTCTTTATCTGGAGTTGGATAAAATGGTGGAAGAAATTGGAGAAGAACATGTGGTTCAAGTTGTTTCCCAGAATGGATCAGGTTATATTAAAGCTGGCAAATTGCTGATGCAAAAGAGAAAGTGCTTGATCTACATGCCGTGTGTTAACCTTATCTTATTAGACTTTGCAGAAACGGCGGTGACAAAATTCTTTATTTTGGATGCAAGAGAAGTCACATCATTTATTTATAGCCATAAACTTATCCTTGCATTCATTAGGAAAGACAAAGGGGTAAAGAACTGGTAAGGGCTAGTTTGACTCAATCTATATCTGCATTCTTAACTCTTCAAAGGCTTTACATGCATAAGCAAAGCCTTAAAGCATGGTTTGTCTAAAAAAAAATGGACTCAGAATCCCTTGTCAAGAAAATCTTTAGGACAAAGAGTTTCAAATTTGATCTTAAGTTCTAACTTCTGGAGAGGCGTTTGTCATGGTCTCAGGGTTGGACAACCATTGCTTCAAGTGTTGGGGTTAGTTCATGGTGATGAAAAGTCTCCACTGGGCTACGTCTATGCTGCCATTAGATATGTGACGGTGAAAATTCGTTCTTTTTTTGGTGATAAGCATAACTATTGTGAAAATGTCTTGAAGGTAGTCTTAAAGAGATGTGTTGAGCCATATAATCAACCTCTTCATGGTGTTGACTACTTCCTTAACCCAAACTATTACTATGATAGGAAATAAGTTGAGTGCGATTATGAAGCTGCATTCCTTGCTTGTTTGAAATTATGACAAGGAGTCCAAATGAGAAAGATGAGATTCTTCCATAGGTAGATGCTTACAAGAATGCTAGAGATTTGTTTGGGAAAGGTTTAGCAATAATATTGAGATCAAAGAAGTAGCCCCCTAACTTGATTTTTCGTTTTCACATATTATGAACTTCACGTTACTTTGGAATGTCTTACCCTACGTTTATCTATATTGCACTTTTTCTTGCAGCAATATGGTGGGACACCTTTGGCAATGGAACTCTAGAGTTGAAACACATGGCATCGCATATTTTAGGCCTTTGTTGCACTTCATCAGCCTGTGATAGAAAATGGGTTGATTTTGAACTTGTAATCAAAGCCTTTCAGGTTTTTATATTTTAATCTTATTGAAATTGTTGGCATGCAATTTCATTTATCCTTCTACCACATTCATCCTCATGGAAATAAGCACAAAATGTTCTCATACAAGGTTCTTTAATCGTTAAGTTGCATGGTAAAGGCAACCTTTTCTTGATGTGTACAGTTTAGCACTACCCTTAACCTTATGGTTTTTAATAGAACTATTGGCTAGGCTATCTTTTTAGAACTCTATACATTTGGCTTAGCCAATTTATATTATGTTATCTCATATTTGTTTGAACAATGAAAAAAGACCAGAAACTAAAAATCCTCACCTTCGTACGGCTTTCTCTTAAAGAAAGCAAGCCAGCTTCAATGCATATGGCATTGATATTAGCCCCAGGATATCATCTTTAGTCATAACTAACTCTTGTAAGTTACATCATCAGCCAATTTCATCCAGGATGTATGTAACTGAATACCATAAATCATAAGCACTAGCAGTTACGGTACTTGATTCTTGATTCTCATAAGAAAACTTATCAACAATCATTTCTCATTGAAATTGGGGAGCTTTATTACCAATTTTACTTGTGTTAGTATTCTTCATAACTTCTATTAACTGCACATGATGTTAATATGCGGCTTATGGTTATGCCTAACCTAATTTACTTGTCACATTCAGATTCACTCAAAGAATATTAACCGACTCGAGCAAAAGAGGTTGAATGATCTTGTGTTTGTCCAGTATAACCAACATCTCCGTGAGAGGTTTCTAATAAGACAGTCAAGCTCGGGGGCTTATGGCACTATATCATACGATAAGGTCAATGAATCGAATGAATGGCTGATTGGATTAGTGCCTGCTGAAGATAAGTTTCATTTTCTTGAAAACCTTAAATGGTTCGAAGTTTAACTCACAATTTGACGAGTCAGGATCCTTGGCAACTTGTTTAAGGAATAAGACTGGAGATAATATGAAATCTTTGATGATGAGGAAACTCAACCCCTAGATCCCGAGTCATGTAAGGAATTTGATGACGATGTAACTCAACCCCCAGATCCCTAATCATGTAAGGAAGCAGAAGCTAAATTTGATGAACTAAATCACGATGACGATGACATTGAGGAAGACTTTTTCTTATGGAGAAAGTAGTGTTGAGTTAGTGTTTGCCACATTTAGTGATTGGCTTGTTGGTGCTCAGTTGTTAGACAAGGATTTGAACTTTATCCCGCTTGATGACCTTGTTTACGATTTTTTCAAAACTGAGATCCAATGGAGTACTTTAATAAGTTGTCATTTGCATGTACAAATATGTTCTATTATATTTTGTTTTGGAGGGTACTACTGTATTTCGTTTTGGAACAATCACTTTTATTGGTAATGACAACGACTTTCCTCTTTTGCTCCATAATTTTGTCGGTGAATGTTGACAACATATACCCATGTCCTTGACAATACATGAGAAATAAATGATGGCAATTGATGCTTGTAACTTCCCTCACTGAATTGCAGTTCTTAAAGTTTAGAAACATTCACTTTTGCTGGTAATTTGTTTCTCCTGTCAAGTGGCTTGAGCAACTTTTTCAAGTTTTCATGCATATTTCAGAGCAAAAAAGGAAGCATTCCATAAATAAACAACAACGATTTACATTGTGAGAAAATATGTAGTCACTTGCACTAGAACATGTTGACAACTTCTAGCTAGTAAACATTTGCATATATTACATGAAAAAGAAGAAGGCATTTCGTTAAAATGGTGAACAAAACACAGGTTAAGGGCTGAAATTTACTAAATCTCGGCAAGCAACTCGCTACACATCTGCCTTGTGATAACAAAAGGTGACTTTGGCATTTGCTAAATCTTGACAACATTTAGGCAGTCATCCATAAGGTGTTCTAACCAGAGAACTTACGTAATTAAATTAGACATGTAAGCATATGAACTTTTGACTACTAAATGAAGTTTCATTTAGTTTGAAACTTTTAGGATACTAACGTAATGGCCTTGTGCACTACACAACTGAGATACAACCAAATTCTCAACTATCAAAGGTTGCACAATGAAAATTAAAGTCAACCGAACACGTGCGTAGTTGATTATAAAACTACTCCAGTAGCATCTAAGAGCGATACAATGATTGCTTAGAGAATGTACCCAAGAAATAGGAAGGAAAAAAGCTAGAGCCCTATCAAAATACATAAGTTAGAGAAATTGAGAAATGAAACTAAGATCACAAACATACATACATAAAACTGGTAAAAAAATTAGAGTTCAAAAGTATACCTTACAAAGTGACAGCCTACACCAGTATATCCAAAAATAAGCAAACAAAAGTAAAGGGTAGCAGCTGATCTTAGGTCTTTGTTAAATGATTTAGATGATGAATCACTTGATTAAGAAGATCCAGTTCACATAAAATCTAAAAAGACAGGTCTCCTTCCTCTCTTCAGACTGTTCTCACCAATATGTGGTTTCTTATAACGATTACTTCCACAAACTTTCATCGTCTCCAACATGCATAATTGTAATGTTAAGAAAACATGACTAAGGCTACGAGGTAGCAACTTATCGAACGATTTCTCTACAGCATCAGTTAACTCATCAACGGTATTAGGAGTGATTGAATTGGTCGAAAGAAACCAAGATCTAAAACCAGTGTTATTAAAGGCCCGCCTAAGCACAAGGCGCATTCCTTGCGCCTTGCCTAGGGCTAGGTGCAGTGCCTTCAAAAAGGTCCGCCGTTATGCACCTAGAAGCCCAGGCGCAAGGCGCAAGGCGCAAGCGGTGGTAGAGGCACAAATAAAAGCCCAAAATCCTAATTTTTTATTTTTTCACTGTGGTATTATCTCAACCATTCATTGTTTTGTATGCTTTATTTCATAATATAATAAAGTAATATCTAAATCACAAAAACCTAAAATCCTAAATCCCTAATCAATCGATTCTTTTATTATTGTTCATTGTGCTAGCGTCCCGTCTCTAATTGTTACTCTCTTTTAAGTAAATCTACTCCTTCACTTTACCTTGTAGATAAAGAAGATGAAATCGAGGAGGAACCTCTATTAGACTTGGAGCCTATGATTCTCTTTTGAGGAAAACATTGCAGTGTTAACCCTCATTGATGATGAAGATGACGTTTTTAAATTCACTTAGGATACTTCTTATTGGATTTGAAACTTTTTCTATTGTTGAAAATTTGTTAAATTGTCATGTTATGAAGTTTTTTTTACGTAATTTTATTGGTTTACTGCACTATTATCTATTTATTTTTATTTTGCACCTAATTTTGAAAAGGCGCGGGCCTGCGTCTTGCGCCTAGGCTCTAGGGACCGTGCCTTAGGTGCGCCTGCACCTTTAATAACTATGTTTAACAGGTTGAAGTCCAGGCTGTTTGGAGGTTAACAAGTAAATTGTATATCAAATCCATGCTGCTTCCAGAAATTCGGAGTCCTGAGGTTCGATATGTGGCTTAGCATTGTCTTGTTGAATAAAAAAAATTGTATGTAAACTAGAACTAGGCCATCTGCTACGAATTGCAGGCAATACTTCCTCAATTAGAAACGAGCGGTATGTATCTTTCTTGACTGATAGAATTGGTTTTGTTTCCATCGTTCCCGTTGCATGATTGAAAGGAAAGATGCCAATTTTTCTAGAGAATTCTTCGTTACCTGATGCATCAAATCGATGGCGAGCTACTACAGCTAGAAACATGATTTTCGTGATAAATTTTTTGCTTTCGCATGAACGTTCAGGCTCAACTTCGTGAGGGAGAAGGTAATACCTTTTTGTAACTTTAGACTTGTACAACCATTTTTCATTTACATTCACAAAATCAAGCATATCCCAGAAAACTGGAATATTATCAAGGCTAGCTGGTTGAAGCATATTGATAGAAAATTCTAACCTTAATTTCTTATTTTCCTAAGTCAAATACGGTTTGATGGCAATTGAATGCCTTCGAATATGTCCAACCTTTACCAACCTATGTAAACAGGAGTTTGGCACGCTTAAAACTTCTGCAAGGGACCAAATATTTGTTGGTTGACACAATAAAACATCTGAAACGCGACTTATATCAATTTCATTTGGTTTAACTCCTACTCTTCATCTTAGACGAAACATCAACCGGAGACCCAATAGAAAAACTTGATTTTCCTTACCGCCATATTTGCCGGATAGTGTAGCCTGACACGGAGAAAAGCGTTGCAGTAGCACGAACTACATTTTTTAGCTTTCCATTTTGACTTTGCTCCAATAAGGTTTCAAAGATGGCCTGTTGTTGGTCATTGGTCAAGTTTCTTCCTCTTATGGTCATTGGCATAAGATAATAGAGTAGAAGCAAGGTGAAAATGCTGATCCCTTTCATGGCTAAAATGCTCTTAATACTCGGAAGAAGAAAGAAAGACTGGAAAAAAAAAAAAGAAACTACTGTTACTAAAATCTACCGCCAATAGCAGAGAGGAAAACAAAGAAATTGAAAAGAAAAAAGACGAGCAGAAACACCTAGTCGGTGGATAGGTGACGCCTAGTTGGTGCAAAAGAGACAATTGAAAAATGAAGCATGGGGGAGTAGAAACAGAATTACGGAGTATAAATACTACATTTGTATAGGCGTATGGCGACATAAGCCGTAAAGCATAAGGTGATCAAACTAGCGTAAGGCGTTTGCCTTAAAAGGGTGTTTGACACCATTTTCCTTACGCCTCACCCACCGCCATTCAATGCCACACTTCTTAGGATCGAAAAGGCATAAGCAACCTCTACCAGAGACGTCCAAACTAGAAGGGTGAATGAACAAAAAACTAGAAGATGATCAAAAAGGATGAATGAACAAAAAAATGAGAAGAAACATAAAGTTTAAACTAACCTAGAGAATCTTGTTGATCTGTTTCGGAGTCCAAGCTATCACCGCCACAATTTATCGCCAATCAATTTTTTGATCTCTCTGTTCCCATAAGTTCTATCTTACCCTAATTTGCAAACTGAAGTTGTTTGGGGCAATTAGTTTAACAAATTTCAGGATCTTCAAGATTTTTTTTTCAATTTTTGAAAGATATGAGGAGATGGCAAATTTGGAGAAAGAGGATGAGGATGATGAGAATTGATTTTGCATAAAATGGCGGTGGGTGCACGATTTGCATCTTCTAACGCAAGACTACTATGTCTAGTTGTGGAGTGTGAAAATTTGTTATTGGTTAGTCTTTGTTTGAAAAGAGGACAACCATGGATGGAGAAGAAAAGGAAAAAGAAAGGAGCGACGAGAGGAGAGCACTGGACATAGTCTAAATCAAGAAGGCTTTGAGGAAAAGAAAAAGAAAAGATACAATAAAAAGGATAGTGGATATAATGGTAAAAGAAATATTTGTAAGTGAGAGTAAATTTAGAAAAATGAGTATATTGGACTTTTTTTTTTTTTTTTTAAGTTTCTGTAAGTCAAATGTGATTGAATTTTTAGGGATGAAATGAGTAGTTAAAAGGTAACTTTTTGTTGCTGACGTATCTTTAGCGACATATGAAATGGTGAATAGTCATATGAGACTGAATTCGGTCCTTCCCTAGATGTAGTACACTATATAGCAAGAAAAGACTTTTTTGCTCTTCTTATGTTGAAAAGCCGGCTTTGTCCGCTTTTTGGGTTTGAATAGATATTGTCGCAATGACGGAAAGAGTTTTAGCTCCAATTTTTTGTATAGAAATAGTTAATAATCATTAAACATAGTTAGTGATATTTTTACTTATACTTTGAGCGACAAGTCTAATAACACTCCTGAGTGTTATTAAATAAAAGTCATTAAAAATATTTTACAACAGTTAACGGTCTCTATACGAAATTGTAACTCAGTCGAATAGCAGTCAAATTTTATCCTTAATGAAATCTATCCTCACATATGACAAGAGTTCCAACCACACAAGAACAATCAGTTGCAACAAATGTCCCGTGGCGTGCGCGCACGTTTTGTGGTCTATTGTGCATTTATTTATTAGTTGAAGGTAAATATTTTTGAGTCATTAGGCTTAACTTACGTGGAATATGACACACATCACCCCAAGCCCACTTGTCACAAATTTGGCTTACAAAGGCATGACGGTGCATAACAAAATTTGGTTGATACTCGGATCGTAAGAATCTTCTTTCAATTCCATAAGTAGTACTCCGTAACAAATTAATAGTCACTAAATATTTCTAATAGCTATTCTGCTAACACTTTTAGGACAATTCTCAACAGTATTTTTTTAGTGTCAATAACTAAAAGTCACTAAAAATATTTAACGACTATTAATTATCGTTATATTGAGAGAGAGAGGGGAGGTAAAATACGAGGAAGAGTTCTTCAACCTGGACAATAGTCAAAAAAATTTCGATGATGCACACATTTGGAACAAAGTCATACCTACACGAAAACAAAAAAATTCGAATATTTATTTTTCTTTCACATAACTGAATATTCAGAATATCTTTAATATTCCTACCCAAAAAAAATTGTTCTCAGGCCTGGGAGGTAGTACAAAATTTCCAAAGAGAGAGACCTTAACATACAATTAATTAACTTAGAATTAGAGAAAGTACTCATGCATAAGACACGCTCTAATCATTTATGTGCTTTGTTTGCCGTACTAATTTCAATGAAAGTGCAGTGCCAATTTCAATGAAAACAAAATTGAAAAGATGTAAGACGTTTCATAATAACTAAAAAAATCATCAAACAAATTGATAAGCGACACGTGTGCAATATATCTCACTACATATGAAAACGAAAATCAAGAAAATTGATCAAAGGCAAGATAACACTTCTCACAATATGAAAAGTTTATTGAATACATATCTCAATCAACCGATAACTTTTAAAATAAAATACATGCTTTAAAGTGACAATATAAGATATCTATTATTTATATCTAGAGCTATATAAATGTTTTACGAAGTTCGGTTTTAAACACGTACAGACCCATCCCGACAGCTCACTGTCCAACCGGGTGCTTAACAACTGAGAATTTATTTCAGGTTATTTTGGCAAATCAAATCAAATTTAATTAATGAAGTACAACTATGAAACAGAGCGTGATTCACGTCACCGTTTAGCGCGCGTGAGCCAGACCTCCACTCGGATCGGCCCCCGAGCGGGTGGGTCCACAAATTCTTTTTACCATCATTTCAAAATTCAAGCACACGAGTACACTAACAGACTTTTTACCGCAGTAGCCACGTGCACTCTTAACCACGGTTAATCCTGAATCCCCGTCCCCACTATAAATTCTCCCTCCAAAGAACAGACAGTCAAGAGAATCATACCTAGAGCACAGTGGCAACACCACATTCATTCCTTTCTCTATAAACCCTAACTTTCTCTCTCTAAAACTCTCTCTCTCTCTCTCTCTCCGTATACATACAAACAGCCATGCACGATTTTCGGAGCTGATCGCTTTATCTTCCCGCCTCTCTCTCTCTCTGTGTATCAACCAAAAAGGTACTGATCTTCCGCTTTTTCATTTGCTGCCATTTTTGTCTCTCCAAGCTCTTCCCAGCTTAAATGCCCTTCGCCAACGCTGTTTGCACACTGCCGCTAGCGCAGTAAATTCCGCTGTTACTGTTTGAATGCCCTTCCCCTTGCTTTTTCCTACACAAACGCGTCGTGATAAGTGAAGGCGAGTGTGCGGAACAGAGAGTGTCGGAACATTTTCCTCTCATGATGAATCGGTGAAGAATCCGAGATCTGGAGATCTGGAGCTTTTCCCCTTTCTGTTTCAGTACAGGCATTTCCATTTTCATGCTAGTTGTGTTGTGAAGCTCATGTTCACTCGAGCAAATCACCGTCGTTTTCTCCATTTTTAGGTCTGGATGATGAGCTTGTCTGGCCTAGTAGTCTAACGCGTGACCAGTTGTTCTTTACGTTTCGGCGGTGGTACTTTGACTGATTTGATGTTTTTGTTCTCTCTCTCTCTCTATGTTTGCAGGCTTCCTGCCTTTATGAAGTCAAATCTAGTCAACCTTCCTGCCTCCTTCACGTCTAGTCCTTCAGATTCAGCAGTACGCTAGAAGTCCTTCAACTCAATAATACTTAGTCTAGGGATATAAGCAACTTTTTAGGCCTCTAGCTTCTGAGTCGACCCGCTGAGACTCAACTCAGTCCCGGTAGATTTTTTTGGCTTGTTTTGTTTTTGAGAATCTGCCACCGGCGGCGAGAGTTTCTGATTCCGATGGCGACGGTGGCGACGGCTTCACCATCGTTAAGGCGGCTGTTTACGTTTTTCGCGGCGACGTTTTCGGTCTTGTTGCTGCTGATGATTGCGTTCCATACAGGTGTGTTCATCGAACTTACCAAATATGCTCTCATATTCTTCCACCAATTTGTTTACTCGTAAGATATGATTGAACATTATTGGCCCAGCTTGTTTCCTTTTGTTTAAACGTGGCCTCTCTTTTTGGGACAGGGGGGTTCCCTCATTTGATTTCTTATTTAATCCATCTTTTTGTCTTGTTTTTGTCTTCATCACTTAATAAACAACTCAGATTTGGTACAAACCAACCTCTTTTGATTCTCCCATTGACATTTTTTCTTTATTTGCATATTCCTTTTTAAATAGGCCTGGATTTTGGTGAGTCAGCTCACGTTTTGTACGGGAACGGCGGCGACAGAACTCAGTCGGCTCCTCACCGGAAATTATTTCTCCGTTCCGGTAAGCTAATAAGATCATCAATCAAAAACCCCTTTCTATTAATTGTGACATTGAATGCGTGTGTTTTGTATTATTGTTGAAACGTGGAGACCAAGAGAATCTCTGTAAAGTCCGTATCTGTTCTGATCAACTCAACTTTCTGTCGGTCGCCGGCCGTCACGCTTTCCTTTGCACTCCCCCTCCATTTATTTGCAACCAGCGCTGCACCACTGCACCACTTTGCTCAGAGCTTGTTTAGGAGTAGTACTGCTCTGCTGGTTATAGGTGGCGCACCGCGCACGTATGCTGTCTTCATCTGTGGTCCACTCTAACATGCACCGTTGGCTCAGGTGGTGGCCTCTCTTTTGTTACTGTGTCCCAACTGTATCAACTGTTTGATCGTACAGTCTAATCAGCGATGACTTAAGAAAATAAGTGAAACTTAAGTCATTTTTCTGCTCTTTTCGTCGATAGTGTTCTATAATTAGGGGCCATTTAGTCATTTGGGTTTTATCATCTTATTCTTATGTTGCTAAAAGTCAATTTCATTGTTGCTAAAGATGCATGAAATCTTATGAGATACAATGCTTGTTTTTTGCGGGTATAAGACGAGGATAGGAGTTTTCTCTGCTATAATACCTCTAGTGACAAAAGAATGACACAAAATATTTTCTTGTTATTTTTTAACAATTTACAATGATAATCTTTTGTAGTTGAAATATGCGGTTTTTTTACTTCCAAATTACCCACTTCACGTTAGTAAAACCGTGAGTAGTCCTGGGTGCACGTTAGCACCGGTGGCTTTGGTGGCAAAGCGGGTTGATACGCTTTCGGGATGTTGCATCGAGAATGTGCACTTTGGTGAAAGTGGACCCGCGCATGTTAGCCATGGCGGCACACGTCGTATTGGGAGGAAAATTAGGCCCTTTTAGGTTGATTTGTCACTTTCCCTTTGCCTTTCTAATGTATCACCTCGAAGAAGCCTAGTTTGTTTGTCCCGGGCACTCCACTATTCAATTGGTGGGCAAGCTTTTGACAGTTTTTAAATTGGCCTCTGAAGAAAGCAAATCTTCTGGCATTAACTCCGTGATTCCGCTTTTCATACACTTGGGTCCCTTATGCTTTTGTTTGTACCGTGTTGCTTTTTTCATCAGAGGTGGAGCCAGACAGAATATGGGGAGACAAGTGCTCAAAGTCTGATATCGTGATCAACCAGGGCCCCACCGCCCCCTTGCCCAGCGGCATACCCACGTACACGGTGGAGATCATGAACGTGTGCGTCAACGGCTGCGATATCTCCGGCATCCACCTCAGCTGTGGCTGGTTCAGCTCCGCCCGCCTCGTCAACCCCCGCATCTTCAAGCGCCTGCGCTACAACGACTGCGTCGTCAACGACGGCAAGCCCCTTGCCAACGGCCGCGCCCTCTCCTTCCAGTATGCCAACACCTTCCGTTACCCGCTCTCCGTCTCCTCCGTCGTCTGCTGAACGGTTGCACCTGCACCCGATGACCAACTCAAGTTACAAGGCACGCCCTTTCCCTTTGCTATACACACACATATATATATATATATAGTCACTTGGAGCCGGACTATTGGTATAACTGTATTTGCTAATGGCACTTCGCGTAAAGTCAATTATATAGGCCGAAAAAGGCATGATTATAGTAGAATGTGCCTTTGTGCGCTGATAATTGTACTTAAGTGGAGTGGTGCTAGCTAATTGGTAGTTCGGATGGGTTTTCACTTATTTGTGAAAGCTGATGAAAGAAAGTTCGGACAGTGTGAATGTGATTAAAGCGAGTTTTTGGCTCTCTTATTTTGTTAGCTAGCTAGAAGGTGAGAGAAGGTATAGACGCATAGGTTTGAGATGTTAATTGTTATGCACGCTCCACTGCTTATTTTGGTTGTGCTTGACACTGAAAATTGTGGAAATTATGTGACCAAAAGAATGGAGGAATGTTTTTGCTAGGCAATCTGTTTCAATCTGTTGCACTTACTACAAGTATCTCTTAAGTGTTGCTTACATGTGATCGTTTGTGAAGCATAAGCATGACATGGTGTACCCAGAGACAATGAACGTGAGTGCCACCGGCTTTTAAAGGTCGGTTCAGCTCACCTCATCTACCCTAACATCTTCAAGTGCCTACCTATGCCGATTGAGCATTGCCCTCTTTCTTTTTACCCTGGCAATAAGAAAATTGAATTGATAATCGAACGATACGGAACATAACAAAGACATGCCACCTCATAATGATAGTGCACACTGCACCTATTTATGCAAACCCATCACCACAAAAGGACTTGTACCCATAGGTTGTCAAAGACCCAATCTTGGTAAGACTGTTGTTTGGGCCTGACATGCAAAAGTAGCTAATAATCTTACTTCCTTTAAGAGGTGTGGAGCAATCCTGTCAATACTAAAGTGATAGAACTCAAGTATAATATAGCAAAGATCATAGATAATAAGTGTCACTATGTCTAATATCCTCAGATCTCGAAATGAGACTTGGATAGTACTTTGATATTAAAAAATCTCTGTTTCAGGGATGCATGAAGTGACTAGAAGAAGGCAATAGAACAAAACAGTATGTGTATTCGACGTTAGTCTTGAAAAAGCAACTGATCCACGTCTCGTATTGATAATGTAGCATAATAAACCAATTCGAGCGCGCACGTACATTACTTATCAAAACAGGCATGAATAATCAAAGTAATCATGGTAGTTAATGCAAGGGCAAGGGCATGGGGGTTGGGGTAAGTGTATTAGTAATGGTCTAGAGATCGGGTTTTGGGATATGTGACTCACATAATGTGAGTGCCATGCGGTGAACAGTTGGGTTATGACGGTAGACTTGATGAATTTGCCAATTTCTTGTACATGTATTAATGGTGTTGGTAATGAAGTACACTTATTTTTGCTTGCCGTTTATAATCCTGGAAATCAAAGCGACGTTGCATTATTCCCTTCGAAAGTTTTTGTCTTAAGCCACTACAATAAATGTGATACCATCGTTGCTTTTAAGAACTTTTTTGTGGAAATAAGAAATTTATTGAAGCACTGTCAAGTTATACCTTCATCCTCACTATTCAAGTAAAATTGGTGGCCAAGGGAAAATATCTTGTTATACTGCCCTTCACGTTTTGAAAATGTCCAACTTGGACCTGAGAAATTGAAGCTGGTCACGATCAAGGGCTATCGGAAATAAATCTGCAAGTTGAAGGGCGGAGCTATCTTTGCTCGGGCGAATCAGGCCTTGTCAGAATTTTCATGAACAACATGAGTGACAATAGTCATCCCACGATACTCAGCTTCAGCACAAGAACGAGATACTGTATATTGTTTCTTTGTCTTTGAAGATATAAGGTTGGTATTAGGAAAGGTTCGATAACTAATCCTAGAACAATGAGTGATGAGACAACTATTTCTAAATCATAATAAACTCAAAGAGAAAGATACAAAAAAGTAAAGGAGAAAAAGATGCCTTACCAGGAGTAGTTTTTGAGTACCACAAGAGATGATATACTGAATTTAATTGTAGCTATTGTGGCTGGTCCATAAATTGGCTAAGTATGTTCACCTAGTGCACAATATCGGGCCTAGCGACCATTAGATATATCAAGGGCCAACCATACATCGAAAACAAGATGTGTTGTGTAAAAGATTTCTAGTAAGTCATATGGTTTTGTGCTTCGTTTCATTGAAATTTAGTAGGACGAGAGCCGGTCATGACAAAATCTATTAAAGTATCATGAATGTACTATACCGGTAGGAAAGGTAAGGCCTCGGTGCAATTGTGCCACCTCTATGCCATTAAAAGATTTTTTAAGGACCAATGTTTTTTAGTATGGAATTGGCAATCAAGAAGGTCATTGAATTCCCAAATTAGGAAAGGTTGTGACACCATAATCACAATGTCATCAACAAAGACGAGAACATAGGCATTTTAACAATGTAAGAAAAATAAAGAATAATGCGCTTGTAATTAAAAGAACTTAGAAAACCAATTGTGATATGCTTGTTTGAGCCTGTATAAGGATTTATGCAACGGCCAAACAAGAGAGTCCTCCTTGCGATGCTATCTAGGAGAGATGGACAATCTTTATTGAGATCGCCATGAAAAAATTATTGCATTATTTATGAATATCTGATGTAAAGGCCATCCCTAAGTAGTAGCGAGGGCTTAAAGAACAAGCACCGTAACATGTTTTGGAACAGGCGCAGAGGTATCGTGGTAGTAAATCCGTTCAACTTGAGTATATGTCTCAGCAACAAGATGTGCTTTATCATACTCAAAGGAACCATCGGATCACTGTTTGATTCTACACATGTATCCAAAGTTAGGCAGTAAAGAAACAACCACTCACGTGTTATTATTGGCATAAATAAAAAATGAGTTAATTATAAAACTGTCCCATGTGGTTTACACGTTTTTGCACTTTGCTCCTCGTATTTATAATTTTTGCAATAGTGTCCCCTGAGGTTGACAAAACAATTGCAAACAGCTCCAAAATTATATGTCTGTATAATTTTGGACGTTAAGTCCCCATGTGCACCGCACATGCCATTTTGGCATGGACAAATATGTAATTTTTCCTACCCCTATCTTCCCTTTCTCACCGTTCATCTCTCCGACCTTGCCCAAGAGTCACAGTCGACCACGGATCACCTACAGCCGCCGTAGCCACCAAAGGGTCATCCATAATCCCACACAACCGCAAAAATCAAACAGTGGGGCAATGCCGTCACAACCACTCCACTGCACTTGCCTGCATAGCCATCGCAAAGCTGCCAGAGCAGTGCCAACAACATCCAAAAAAAAATTTTCAACACAGATTCATCCATTTGAGTTGCACAACCATTGCTAATGGAGCCACGGACACCACAAACCGCCGACCATCGTCACATGGTTGTTGGAGCAGCAATAACGTCCTAGCAAAAAAAAAAAAAGGGGAGAGAGAAACAAAAGATGAAGAAGCCCGACAGCGCTGCAGGCCGTGGGTTAGAATCCTAGCGCCGCCGCCGTGGCGTGTCTTCCAACAAGGCGCTGTCCAGCTCTTGATCTGCGCCACCGTGCCCATGAGGAGAGCATCGACATAGTCTACGGCAATCAATTGCCACCATATCCAAATCTACCAACCGCCACAAGCCCCAGTGGCATGTCACCGCCACAATCAACGGCTTCAATAGGTGCCTCGCGGCAGTCGGTGCCACCGCCGCCTCAAGGTTATGGCCTCACAGCTACATCGCCTACCTACTTTGTATAAGGACCAGCACCGCCGTCCAGCCTTGTTCCTGATTTGCACCATCATGACCACTAAAAAGAATCATGATGAGATTTCCTTTTGATCGATTCTCATTTTTTCTTTTTCAAAGATCTGCTTGTTAAGGTTTGACAATTTGTTCATCAAATCTTACCTTCTTTCTTTTTTGTTTGTGTGTGTTGTGTGGGCACAGGAGGGTTCCATATTCGTGGTGGAGGTGGTGACAAACAAAGGTGAGCGGCAGTGGTGATGATGGCAGGACCATCTGGTCGTTGTGGGTTTCCAGTTGATCGGAGGACAGGCTAGCTTGTGGTGGTGTGGAAGGATGCATGAGAGAGAGAGAGAGGAGAGATGAGAAAGGAGAAAGAGATGAACAGTGAGAAAGGAAAGATGGGGTAGAGAAAATTACAGATTTGTCCATGCCAAAATGGCAAGTGCGATGGAAATGGGGACTTAACGTCCAAAATTGAACGGAGAGTAAACACGGAGAGTAAAGTACAAAAACATGTAAACCACATGATACATTTTTGTAATTACCCCATAAAAAATTCTTTCTACATAGCATCACGCCATATCTTGATTTTCATAGCCTCAGAAAACTAGTACTACGTTCATGCATTAGAGAAGGAAATGACAAAAGAGTTTGTTTTACTAATGGACAAACCGTGCGGGTCATTCATTAGAATATATGGAGATTCTCAGGTGAGGAATTCAGTGATAAGGTGTAAAAGTGGAATTTTTAAAACATCTGGCTGTCTGAGAGAAATTAAAATTCAAAAATCTAGGTCGGGCCAGATCCAGGCTAAACCTGGATTTTCAGGCCGGGCCCTTTTTCAGGGCCTAAACCGGGCTTTTTAAGGGCCATGTCGGGTTGTACTTTTTTGTCAATTCTTCGGCCTGGCCCTATGGACCATGGCCGCACTGTTCATACTTTAGGGTCGGACTGGTCTGGGCCTATTTGGGCTGGCCCGACCCTTTTGACATCTTTAGCTAAGATCCTCCCAAAGGCGTGCATTATATTTGACATGTATTTGAACGACATGCAATAGTTCACTAGATGCATGGGAAAATGAAATGTATGAGAATTTGCTCGCAATTAAAAGGGTTTCTCACGATGTCTTGGATTATCGTGCAGTATGCAATCTTAAAAGGGCATGAGAGATTATTTGGAGAATTATGCCCTAACTTCAAGGCTTCACTTATATTTTCTTGTGGTATTTTAAAAGGTTTCATAATAAACCATATGATTCAATATCACTATGTATCAAATTCATTTCCTTTTTATTAAGGTTAGCAATATGCATTATAGTTTTAGATTACACATATTATGAAGCTCAAGTAACGTGATAACAGCATAAACTTATTTGAAATCAATTTTGAATAAAATTAATGTGATAATACTTTAAGTTGACAAATATACAGTACTAATAAAGTATCAAAATATTCAAATAGTTAAATTATAATTGAAAAAAAACCCTTAAATCGCTTTTGTTCAAATACTATTTTTTTTTGTATTTAGTAAACCTAGTTAATTAAGATTCAATCAGTAAAACGATGAGCAAAATTAACAGCTAAATAATGGCATCTTAGTCGTCCCCTAAAAAGATTGCCTGCAAACTCGATTACATACACAGAGGATGAAGCGGGGAAGAGAGGAGGAGATGGAGATTGTTTGGCAAACCCCAGCTAATCCACCGGAGCGCCACGATTACGTCTTCCGTAACGGTAAAACCCAGCAACTCATTATTAACTAACAAACACGTCCCTAAATGTCTCCTTCCCACCGCTTTTGTCAGTGCAATGACTGATTTTTCTCGCGATAATTTGCTCAGGGATAAGATACGTGAGGCCGTACTACTTCGAGTTCATCTCTCATGTACTCATTTCTCACTCTCCTGCAATTTTCTTTTATTGAATCTTGGTATAAAATTTTTTGAAATGTTAATGCTGAAAACCCTAATTAAAGCCTGATTTTTGTTTGGTAATTTTGAGTAGGCGAAGAATCGGTGGGCGGGGAAGACCATTGTTGACCTTTTCACTGAGGAATTTAAAGGGAGACCTCGTGATTACTATGTGCGTTTGATTTATTGTGTTTGTTCTATTTAGTCAGTTTTTTTTTTCCAGCTCTTTTCCCCAGATTATACTAATATGGTAGATGGGTAGCATATGAATGCCTGATTGTGAAAACATATGTACATTTCTGGTGTATTCCTCCATGGAAAAAGAGTCCATTTTTGTTAAATAATTCTTTTTGACAAAACGTGGTAGTTTTTGATAGAGAAGAGCGATGCTGGTTAAAATAAAGTCTGGCAGTTTTCTTAATGTAGTTAAGTCGTTCTAGAATTTGTTAAAAGTGAAAAGCATACTTTTTAGTGATGAAGGGAGTCAGAGAATGGTTGTACCCACAGCTCGGTTATTGTTGTCGCTTATCGGCAAATCACTTTTTATTGCTTTAGAGATATTCATGGAAGCGGTGACACTGTTATGATTCAAATATGTGTGTCTATTTAGATTTATGTTGGCCTACATATTTTTTGTGTTATCTGAGGTTAGGAGGTATATGTCTGCAATTTAGGTTTCTGCTGTGAAATCTGGTCGGATACAAGTTGATGGACAAGTAGTGTCAGTATATCACAGAGTTCAGCCATCTCAGAAGATTAGCCACTTCTTACACAGGTTTGTTGGTATTATCTTTTATATCTGTTAATGTGAAATGCAGTTCTATCAGTAGTATTTCTTTTTTTTAGTTTGCCCACATGGTTTGACACTGCTGGTGAGAAGTTATTTAGCTTATAATTGATATTTGAAGGATATAGGCATGAACCGCCAGTGATGGCATTGGATGTCACGATTCTGCAGGAAGAACCAGATGTGTTGACTATTTGTAAGCCTGCATCCGTCCCGGTAATACAACAACCGTCCAATTTGTAGTTGTCCGTTCTTTTTTCTTTTGTTGATAATGTCATGAGATTGGGTCCTTTTTGGTTCACAAGAGATCATTTAAAAAACTCTTACGTGTGTTTGTCAAGAGCATTCTTATGTTCGAGCAGTTTAATATCTACTTGTTTTGACTTTTCAAAGACTATGTTCAGGAGTTGTTAGATTTTAACTTCTAGATTTTAAGTACATATTTCTTTTCAAACCATTTCTCATGCTGAATGTTTGGATATTATAAATATGGTCTTCTTATGTAGCTCTGTTATTAGGTTTGATTAGTCAAATTGATGGTCTATGTTTTTATCATTGGAAGATAAGTTGTCCGGGAGAGCTCATATAATGTACGGCATGAAATCAGGTGCTTTTATCGAGGTGCTTAACCTAGCATGTATTCTTTTTTTTCCCTGTAGGTAGAATGTACCATTGGTAAACTGCCAAGGGATTGCAATAAACCTAGCATGTAGGTATCCAACGTTAGGTAAATGGAGAATGCTCGCTACTTTACAAGTCGGTCATCTTGGATTCGAAGTTGCTGAGGCTAGTCCCATGTCGTGGTTGTAGTTTAGGTAAGGGGGTATTGATTTGACTGGGAACTTCATTGTAATAGCCAGTAGGGGAAGAGTGTCGTCATGAGCGGAAGCAGATTGGAAATTTGGTGGGTCCCCCATGAGGATCCAGAAGCAAGTAGATGGAGCCTGTAGCCTTTGAGGTTCTTGAGGTGCTGAACCAAGAACGTAGCCATTGCCTCCCAAGAATACCTGGATACGTACAAAAATGGACTATAGGTATGATAGATAATATAAATCTACATATTACGCCACTAACGACAAATAGAATAGGTTACCATAACTCATGACACAAAATTATTTCTCGTTAATTTCTTGCGCACAATTTTTTATGTGATATACATTGTTGAATTTTGAAATGTCCTCTTACCTGAGAGCAATACTGAATGAAGCAAAGAAAGGATTCAAATGGTATTCTTAGTACTTCTCTAAGCATCGAGTGTCCAACATAGGAAATTAACTTTTCCAAATAAGATGTATTGTTTTAAGGGAAGATGGTACGTTTTGTGGTAACATGAGATCTTTATAATTCTTATGACGTCCAGCGAATCTTGCATGTGTGCCGTATTTGTAAGCTGGAACTGGTCTATCTGCTGTATTGCATGACTCTGATTTACCTTTTGTTATCTCTTTTTGGTGCTTACTAAATCATTTAGGATGTGATCTAGGTGCATCCATGTGGTCAATATCGTAAGAACACGATTATCGGCATTCTTCAGGCAGAGCATGACTTGGCACCTCTATTTCGTATCCAGCTCATATTATTCGTTTGTTAGATCATTATTACTTCTATTTGGTAAATTTGTTTGCCAGTTCATTTCTGGTTTTACAATGAGAGTTTTTGCATACCCTGTTTCAGTTTAAGTTACTTTGCTGCCCCCCCCCCCAAAAAAAAAAATAGAATGAAAATGCGACCTTGACATCTCCACAACAGCCATTCATAGATTGGATCGGTTGGTCTCTGGACTTCTTATTCTTGCCAGAAGTGCTTCCAAGGCTGATTTCTTCAGGCAACAGGTGAGTCTTTACCGCTATTTTTCATTAAAATTTTAAGTTACTCTTTTTTTTATAATGGACACTATGAAATGTTTCTCATGTATTTGAGTATGGATGCCTTCCCTTGTTTTCTCTGGATGTGTGTGTGTTTAGTGAATTGGAGTGATCCACATCCAGTGTTCCGACGCATCTCTGGCCATCAACTTCAGCCACACGAACGGCTAAATCTACAAAAAATTTGCAAGTTTCTCACATCCGCCACTCTTTCCAGCGGTGGTCAACTTAAAAATTCCCCTTTTACAACAAGAACAGTGCGGTGCAGGGGCGGATGGTAAGAGAGAAGTGAGAACATGTCTTATTCCTCGCTGTCTCTGTCTCTCTCCCCCTCTCCCTGCCCCTCTCTGTTCCCCTCCATCCCTCCCTCCCTCCCTCCCTCCTATCTGCACCGACGAATAAAGAATGAATAACCCGGTCACCATGAGTTGTGATATGGGAAAGGGAAAAGGGGGTAGAAGTCTGTATCGTTCTGCCACTCACTTCGTATCATGCTGACATCCAGCTTCTTTTCTAAGACCTTAATCATCACGAAATCAATTGAAATGGGTGTCATCATCACCAAACTGAAACCAGAAAGAAATCCAGAAGCTTTATGCACCAAATTAGAGCAGATCCACAGAAAACAAACCCACAAGTGCCTTTGCTTGGACTTGAATTTAATTAAACCTCGTCCTCCTTGTTTATCAAATATCCCCAGATTTAATTATCACGTTAGTTCACCTAAACAGAGAAAAAAGGGTCTGCACCAGTAATATATCAATCGTGATAAAAAACCCAAAAATCCGTGAATCCCTAAAATCTTGCAAACTTTCTGGACAGATTCTTGATGTCATTAGGACAGATAGTGGGGAAGAAACGAGAGACATGATAACCCTCGGCTGCAGTGTTTGCTGAAGTAATTTACAGTGTGGGCTAACTATCGCTGTTATGTACGATATCACACCTCCAGTACCAAAAACGAAACAAAAAACTTTCCAAGTCCTTGTTCAGTTTATCGGTTTTGCTTAATTCATGCTTGATGAACTAAGTTTGTGAACAAACGGTGGCTAGTAATATTGAGAATCAAATTCTATCTTATGGGAATAAACGTATGTTATTGTGCAAGCTGTTTTATAGAAGAAAGAGGAGCAATGATGAAAAAGTAGTGGTTCATTCGTTGGTAATTTGTTGGGGTTGGGGGGGGGGGGGGGGGGGGGGAAGCGCAGGGCTTCAAGGGTATCCGATCTTTTAAAGAAAGTCTTCTTTCATAGAAGGTAGTCGGTATTGTAATTTTTGCCATTAACTGATGACTTACCAACCAGTTTTGGTTGTTCCAGATTGAATCAGGTGTGGTAGAGAAGCAGTATATTGCCAGGGTTATTGGGGTATTTCCTGAGAATGAGGTACTCCTTGACATTGCATGATCTATGTAATTTGTATCCAGGATCGGTAACAATATTGCTCATTTCTTGTTAAGATATATTCACTGTCTTACTTGACGTTTATTTCAATTTTCTGCTAGCAAGTTGTGGATGCAAATGTAAATTTTAATCATAGAGAAGGGAGGAGCACAGTGGAGGTAAAGATTCTTATTAAGTAACTTATTTTTTGAGATAAGTGTTAGATATAAAAGAAAATTGATGATGTTTGGTTGGTTAATTTACCCACTATTGTAGTATCTCGTCAAATCATGTTCTATTGTATGGCACTGGATCTAGTATGGTGCATATTACTTTATGGGATAAAAAACTCCCACTCTTTCTTTGTCGGTAAAGGGTCCTTTGGGTAAGTTGTATCGGGGTAAAATAGCATTCTACGCCTATTTGCAGCAGTATGCAGATCAACTATCAGATGGTTTTATAGTGGATGGACATGCATTCCCTATAAAGGCTGTTTTGGTGATTTGGGTGAACATCATACATATGTTGTGTGGACAACGCAGAAGCATCTATTACACGGTGCAATTGTTCTGCTTATTATCACCCCGTCAGAGCAACTGTGAGGGGTTTAGATCGATATGTTAGAAACTTATTTTGCCAGTTTATTTAGGTGAGTCACAGTACCCGCTGGTTTCCAAGAACCCTTGGCTTCCTGCATTATTAGATGTTTTCTGATTTTTAAGACATATCAAGCCAATACTGATCGATAAGCTTAATTTGCTTATGCAGGTGGAAGACATTTGCGGCAATAGCAATTCTGCATTGAAGGGGAAGACTGCCTCCACAAAATTCACTAGGATTAGTACTAATGGAATACATAGTATCGTTTCATGTCATCCTATTACTGGCAGAACACACCAAGTAAGACAAACCTACATGTTTGATGGCTGTGCATATATATCTTGTCTTTTTTTCCTTGTCTTAAATCAAGAAGCTCTCACTAACCCCATCTTGCTTATTTTGTCTCTCATCAGCCTTCACATTCATACTCTATGTCTGCATGTAGACTTCCACTATTTGTTTTCATATATCTTTTGTGGCATTTTGGACCTTTGCATTCTCAACATGTGAGGTTAATTTTTGCTTATCTTCTTAAAAACCTCTCATTTTCTTTCCCCCATAGTTCTTGAACCAGAGCAATAAAATGCTGGCTACCGACCTGTACTTGACATCATAGAACATGCTGTTTCAGTATTTCTCCGTTGCATATTGAGATAGTGTAGCAGTACTCAGTATTCATGAATGTCGCAAGGGCCTAGCTATAGTTTTTTTTACTTTTGCCTTAAATTTGTCAAGAATTTTCTTATTCGTGATAGCTTTGGAAATTAATGCCGACTTTGAATACGAATTTCGTATCCTTGCAGATACGGGTCCACTTGCAATATACGGGTCATCCAATAGCCAATGATATGCTCTACTTGTCCAAGTTTGTTGCTGATGGTTCTACTGAAGGATTGGGTGCTGGTAGAGCTTCTTTCAAGTTCAATCGAAATGAAAAAAATAGTGTTGAATCTGAAGTGAACTCTAACGAAGACTTCTGCTTTGATCCTATGTGCACAAACTGTCCAAATTTGGCACCTAAAGGGTAAGGAACTTTCTCCGCCTGCACTTATTTATAGAAGAAATAGAAGGAAAAGCAACTTTGTCCTAGTGGGTAATATATGATGGAGCCTCTAATTGAATTTCGGCGCTGGATGTCTTCCCGTTTTTGTGGTCTCTGCCAATGGGATATCTCGGACAATGGTTGATAGGATGTAAACTAAACACCAGGGTATATTTATTTTGATAGGATGTAAATTGATATCAAGCCGTCAAGTCATTTTTTGGTAGATTATTGAACGTCAAGTGCAATGCTAAATGGGATTTTGGATACATCAAAGTTGCTTTGTTTCTAAGGTACTCTTGGAAGGAAATGGTATAGGATTAAGAAAGAGCTCCGTGATTATATTGGCTTTTTTGAAGCATATCGATGGGATGTTCAGGTTTAAGTAAATAAGCTCTGTATTGACACGTTAAGGAGTAGCTTCTTCATCAGTGAGGACTGATGTCATGTGAATAGTTCTCATGGTGCCACAAGGACGGTGAGGTATGATTAAAATGCTCAGTTAGTAGTAGAGTGGGTCTGATACTAACTATGAGAAGTATGGCACCAGTAGAGTGGGATCGTAGATTTCTATCTGTGGACAGTTTGGTCTACGTCCTGTTGTTAGGTGATAAGATCATAGTTGAATCAAGGGTATCAATGGTTGACAAAACTGCACAGCCTACGACTTTGCTAGTGGTTGATAATTGTAAGAACTTTCGGTCGCTCTAGAAGATATCTTATTCGTGCGCTTTTTGTTTTTACTTTCTCTTTCGAGTGAGATTGAGCAGGATGTGATTCATCATTCATGACTTCGTACTCCGAAGTAGGCACTGATGGTGCGGTTCCCTGAACTTTTAAGAATGATGATCTCAACTATCTTTAATGTTCCATCAGCCGTGTTCCTTTTTCTTTCTTTTTAACTTAGATGGCATGTGAAATACACAAACATGTTAGAGATGGCTTTGATGTCTTTGCCATCAGCTCTTACTGAGAAGTGCTTTTCTAATTGCAGGTATGATGTACACGAAGAAGGTTTATGGCTTCATTGCGTGCGATATAGTGGACCTGGTTGGGTTTATGAATGCCCATATCCAGATTGGGCCATCATTAGCTAGTCTTTTGTTTAGGCTCTCTCAGTCTCTCTTGTAATTTCCATTTTCAGATTTTTTTTCTTTTCCCTTTTGTTGTTCTTCTGATTTTTGAGAAACTGTGTGCGCTTGAGACTCCTACACAGTTGCTGTTACTATAACTTGGTCAAGCAGCAGTAGTAGCCAACGTGAAGGCACGACTGGTGTTCAGTTGTGGAATTATGGATTTTGCAAGATCTTGTGCCATTCATACTAGCTTTCATCTTTCACCGAACATTAACGTTCTTAGTGTTGACAAGGGAATCAAGGTAAATATCAGCGCTCGCTCTCTCTGAAAAAAAAAAAAAAAAGGTTTCCCCAAGGCTGTTTGACCTTTTAACTTGTCATTGTTGGCGGTGTTGTTTTCATTCTTTTATTGACTGTTTGCACTCTGCTTGTACTTTTAGTGACATTCTACGGGTATTTTTAGTAACATTATTAAGCTCCCAATGGCAATTTTTTTTTTATAACAAGTAATCGGATAATCCTCGCAGGGTGGTTCAATGTGTACTTTCATTGTGATGTCATTTAATGCACAATAATGTCAATGGAAATGTATATGTAGTGTGTCACGGTTTAGCAGAAGAGTATAATTATCATTTGTCTTCCTGAAATAATATTAGCTGCTTTCACTAAGTAAAAATGTTGGTCAAACACAGAGTTTGATCAAAATTTATTAAGAAACACCTTCAGACTATAGTGTATTTACTAGTCAAATTAAAAATCTTACTAATTAAATAATAAAGGCTCTTGACGTACTTTTCGATTCTTTGCTGCACGTTGTTAATCTAACAGAAGAGCATCGATAGTTATATTTTAGTGACAAATTAGAGTCGTCAACAGTGGCGAAATGCTTCTTCCGGGCGTGCCCAGGTGCCGTGTGGGTACGATTTGGTCATCATTTAACTGACTGAATCTAGTGAGGGAAAATCCAACCCCAAAGTTGCAGGAATAACAGAATCGGTGAAAGGCAAACCATGGAAGACCCTCACAAACATCTGATCTGATCTGACTCTCCCGATTCACACACACACACGCACAAACACGCACGCACCAGCTTTCACCGACAATGCGCAGGCCACGGCTGTCCGTGCCCAAGGCCCTGCTCTTCCTGTGCGTAGTCTTCACCGGGCTGGGCCTGCTGTTCCTCAACCTCGGCTTCGTCGATCCTCCGATCCGTCTCCCCTTCCCGGTCCAGCCTCAGGTCCAGCTCCACCACTCCTCAAATTCGTCTGAGACGCAGCCCGTGACGAATCGAACGCTGCCGTCCGCGTGCGCAACCGTCGAAGAAATGGGCGCCGGTTCAGCCGCCGCTGCCGGCGTAGCTTCTCGTGAAGAGAGCCTCCGTGTTCGGCGGCTCATTCAACAACATTTCGCATTGCAAGGTGACTCTAGTCAACTTTTTTTTCTTTTTCACTTATACTTACAGTTCGGTGACTCAGAATTATGTTTTCCTTTTCTGGTTGCTGAGAACTGTTAACGGTTGGAGCTGTAACGGCATGTGTGTGCCTATTGCTGTCAGCAGTGTAATAATTAATCAAATGTTGGAAAGAAAAATGCTACTATTATTGATCTGATCAAAACTGAAGTTCTTGTATGCTTGTGGGGCATACAATTGTGATGCCATTTTTTTTTTTTCATTTTCCTTCTAATCCATGTCATTACAATTATGCGTTGGTGTAATGCTGCTTGTTATTGTTGAATGTCCTATATTTGCTTTACTTGTCAAGCAAACATGTTGTGGTTGTCCTTTGATTAGACTGTGGTACATTGTACTTATCAAGCTGCGATTGCTCTTTGATGTTTTTTTCTTGCGGAAATGCTATATGCTGTAAATTGCAAAGTGCTGCACCATGCCTCGCTTGCAACTCACTGCTTTTATGTTGGATAGATTATGCTCAAAATCTGAAGTAACAGCTTACTTTATCCCCTGCCTCCATCTCCCAGCACACTGTTGCACAAATACTACTGCATGGGCTCCATTGTGGTGTGCATCGCTGCATCATAATGAATTTCACAATTTTGTTTCCTGTACGAATTTCTTTGGATGCCCTTTGCGCGTTAAGAAGCTTATAGGTGTGGAGACAAATTTAAAACTTCAAAGTGATATTAAAACCAGTAAGTGGAGTGGTGCTGAAACAAAGGGGAAACTTCTTGAAGTAAAATGACAGCTGTACCATTTGACTAAATATATTAAATACGAATCAAATAAAAGATATTTTTGACGTTTTTGCTGATGACGCTGTTCAGATGCTCGCTGTTCAGGTGCTCACTCATTATCACGTTATGTTCAAAACGATAATATCCTATTGAGACACTTTAGGAAGACTTTACTTGCAACACACGCCTTCGTTCTTTGTTAGCACAAAAGAACAATCAAATTTGTCGTATACATGTTACTATGTGCGTTCGTTGCTATGTATTTTCCAGTACAAGTGGTATAACTTCAGAAGGAAATGTGTCATATATTTTCTGCCCAAAGATAATTAATGGATACTTGTGTTTATTTTCATGAATTTGTGTTGAATGTTTAGACTGCAAGTGAGAGCTATCTTGGAAGAGAAGTTACTAAGAACTTCGGGAATCACTGTAAAAAACAAAGGCTATCCTCTTTGTTAAACATATTAATATCTATTGAGATACTTTGGGCAGCCTTATTTGCTTGCAATACAAGGCCTTCATCCTGTACAGCCACAAAAGAAAAATCGAACATTACCATTGTATCATGATATTCTAGTAATCCAAAGCAGCCTCCCTTGCCTGGAGAACGTACTCTGTCGAAATTCATGTGTTATCTTTCTTTTTCAGGAGCTTCTAGAGTTCGAAGTCTACCTCCAGAGCAGTTTTGCCAACAAGGTTTTGTACTGGGGAAAGCTTCAGAGGCGGGATTAGGGAACGAAATGTACAAGATATTGACTGCTGCAGGATTGAGTATCATGCTGAACCGTTCACTAATCATCGGGCAAACCAGGCATATTGGTTCATTCTCATGCCATTTTTGTTTCGATATTCTCTTAAAACGAAGACATGGCTTGGGCCTTGTATAGTGCTAAGTTTAGTTTGATTTGGCAGTATGCGCTCGGTACTAGTGGCTTCATTCATATGTTCTAACTATTGCTCTTCTTCAATTGTACTCAGGGGTAAGTTTCCGTTTGAAGACTATATGTCCTACACCAATCTCTCATTTACGTTAAAAGAAGTGAAGCATCTTTGGAGAAAGAATGATTGTGTTGGGAAGTACAAGAGGCGTCTGGTTATGAGGACTGATGACTTTGAGAAGCCTGCAGAAACAAATGTCCTTTGCAGTAATTGGATGAAATGGCAACAGCCAATCATATGGTTAAGTGAGAACATATTCATCGTTTAGCTCTCAATTTCGTCAAGTTTCTCCAGTGATCATGTAGTTTTTTCTGCAGGTTCCAGGGTACAACAGATGCTGTGGCAGCTCAGTTTTTCTTGAAGAATGTACATCCTCAGATGAGGAGCTCTGCTTCTGCTTTATTCGGGACGACTGAATCTCTTCAGTCTAGGCCTAATCTATTTGGAGAGCTCCTGAGAGTAATCGTATCCCCTTCAATGAATGTTGAAGAAGCTGTGAATTGGGCTCTTAATGGAGGTCCTGATCCTCACCTTGCTCTGCATATGCGCATGTTAATGAACAGGTACTTCATGTAAATACTTGACATGCGGAACTTGTTCCTTGCTTCTAGTAGAGAAGCATGCAGCTAACTCAGCAAGCGAGGTGAAGCTGCAGTGCACATATTCTGGGAACAGATACACCCTTGATGTGCACAGCTAAAGCTCTGGATATTGTGTTTGCATGATTTCCAGCATTGATCCGGCCCTTTTGAGTGTAACTCTGTCTGACCACAACCTTCTGATTCTTCCAGGTCCGTCAGAGCGGTAACGGCGGTGTTGAATTGCATCAGAAAAGCCCTTCTGATAAATCAAAACCAGTTGTCAAGACCTCGAGTGGTTTTGGTCTCAGATACACCATCTCTTATTAGTGATATCGCCCCAAAGCTGGAGGAATTTGCAGAGGTATGCTAATCAACTGCTATCTTAGGTTTTAGATGTGTAGCTCCTTTACACCATGTATATGGTATGATGTTTTGTTCATGTTACACAACAGGTTATTCATTTTGACTACAAGTTGTTCGAAGGAAATATTTCTGGTAGAAAGGCAAACGAAGTGCAGGACTTAGGTTTTAGAGCGAAGGACTGGGGACCTGCGCCAAGGTGGGTTGCATTTGTGGACTTCTTCCTTGCTTCACGAGCTCAACATGCTGTTGTGTCAGGGGCTCAGAGACGTGTAGGAACCACCTATGCACAGCTAATCGCAGCGCTGGCAGCAGCTCATCAGCTCAGTAAGAGTGTAATGTACACTGCTTTTTAAAAATTTTGTGATGCGGGATCTTTGCTTACATTTCATCATCTGTTTTAATTCTGCAGGTGAGGACCGTAGTCAACCTTCAAATTTTTCATTCTTCAGCAGCTTCCAAAGTAATCTATTATCAGAAGGCTTGAAGAATCAAGTTGGTTGGGGGCACGTCTGGAATAGATTTGCAGGTCCATTGAGTTGTCATAGTCAACCCAATCAGTGTGCTCTCACACCTTTTCTTCCCCCTGGTTGGTGGGATGGGATCTTGCAATCACCTATTCCACGGGATATACGTAGAATGGAAGCATTTGGGGTGAGGCTCTCTGGTCTTGGCACAGTTGATGAAAACTATCTCCAGTCCTTTTGTAAGTCTAGGACGGACACTGTGAAAACCATTCCGGTTACTCGTACATGTACTGGGTTGACGTGTACTTAATTGATTTTACAATTCTGTTATTGCTTATAGGATGCTAGAAAGAGCAACATCTCGCATTTATGCTATTTTACTTGCATAAGCTCTTTAGTTACACGAAGTGCTTCTCATTGTTTTTTTGCGTAATTACGGTTTAGGGTTTCTGCTTTGAGTACCCACTTTGGGATGAACTGTAGTTGTTGTCAGGAATATTTGAGTTCCCTATAGGGTTTTGATAAGATTATAGATCTAGATTCTCCTAGGCTTTTTATACAATCAGAGAGAAGCTTAGGTTGTCCTGATAGGGCCTTTTCCCTAAGAATGTTACGTGAATAGAAATGTTATTCAGGGTGCATGGTCAGGATCATCTGGAGTTGGGACGCAAGTTTAAGGGGTGAAAATTGCCACTAAAGACATGCAAATCTTGCGAAAAGAAAAATTTCTGCTAAAAGTGACAAATCTGTAGTAGTGTATTTGCTATGTAGCAGCCAATAAATTTGTTTAGAGGAAAACTCGTGTCTAGAGTACTCCCAACTTCCAAGGATTGCATGGTCAGTGAGGCTCCTCCTGGCCCATAAGACTGAGGAAATAGTTTTGACCCTTCGAATCCTGCGTGCGAAAGTTTCGGTCCAGGTGATCTAAATTGATAGTGCAGAAGGCTTGCACCCCATGACTAGCATCCGCAGTGCCTCACTGGCTTTACATGCAACATCACCCAGTCCAACATCAAGAATCTGCCCCAGTGAGAGAGAGCCATGCTTCCAAGAGTTGCAAGTGAACGGTTGAATCTTACTCGTTCCGAAATTCTCACTTGCACTTGATTCTGCATAGTTTACGTGTCTGTCTTGAGACCATCACGCAGACCACTATTGGTATGTCGCGCGCGCGCGCGCACACACACACACACACACACACATATATATATATATATATATATATATATATATATATATATATATATATATATATATATATATAGGAACTGATTCTGATTCCTTGCTAGCGTTGACAACTTAAGGCACGCTGGCAGCACGATCTAGCCACTTATCATTCTGGAACCAGATCATTTTTTTTTCAAAATTTTTTCCGTTGTCCCCGTCGTCCGCCCCATTATGAGACAGATGTCTGTACGGACAGTAAATCAACGTTCACTCAATAATGGAACGGATCGTGAAGTTCATTTTTTAAAAAAAATAAAAAATCTGGGCTGTCCATATTGACAAGGTGGACTGCCAGATGACGCTGATAACTTAATTTAGGTTGTCAGTGTTGTCATTTTATTAGCTCTCTATTACTATATACATTTATTTACTTTTAAGTTTCTTTTTTTTCCTTTAAAAAGCATGGTATCCACATCATCTATCTATACAACTTATAAATGGAGGTATGGTTTGGTGTAACACCTTTTTGGCATTACATAACTATCCCTCTAAAATGGTGACAAGTGGTATTCTATAATTTGTCTTGAAAAATTCACAAAAAATTGAAGGCCAAGTTTGATAAGATAATAATATTTTACTAACTTATTTTTGATATTATGGCTAACTTATTTTTCTGTTATTAAAATTTCATTTTACTAAATACGTCATATAAATTTGTTTTTTTTTTCTTTTAAACAAATTTTATATCATTAATTTTATTTTCGCACAATGGTAACTCGTACTATACTATCTATAATGAGAAGATATTTTTTGGTATCATACCTTTTTGGTGTTACATTAAGAGTGACTGTGGTGCTGACACGTGTCCAAAATGAGGATAAAATCGTAAAACACATTTTTTGGTGTTACATAACTACCTACTTATAATGGTGACAAGTGGCATTCCAAGAAAAATTATAAAAATTGACAAAATAAAGATCTTAATTGGTAACTAATTACCCATAAAAATATATTTAGTTTTACAAATTTACATTTTAACAAACTTTACACTATTAATTTTATTCTTGCAAACGCATCGCGTGTGCCATCGTAACTCGTATATATAATGAGAAGTCTATTTTTGATGTAATAACCTTTTGGTGTTACAATAAGAGACTCTAATATTGGCTCATGTCCATTATAACGACAAAAAAATAATAAATCACAATCCACACTATGCACAACTACAAGTTACAGAGACATGCTCAGTCTCTTCCCTCACGTAACTAACTCTTCTCTTCTGCCTTTGTTCACTGCATTTCTTTCTTCTCTTCACAGCATTTTCTCCGATCTGCCACCTGCACTTCAGAGACAATGGTGGCGGCCAGATTGCAACTCAAGAATCAAATCGGCGGTGCTCATGCAGTTGGTTAGGGTTGGTGACCACTGTAGGCTGTGGGCGTGCGATTGGCGGAGGTGGTGGTCGTGGGTGTGCGATGGTGGACGTGGCTGTGTGATTGGTGGTGGGTCGGCGATTGATGGTTTGGAAGCCGTAGTAGTCGTCGTTGTGGGAAGGCAGCGGCACGACAGCGTCGAAAAATAGTAAATCAGATGAGTATGTGAGAGCATGAAATTAGAGCCTGGTCTGAGTGAATCTATTGGTGCGGTTTACAATTTTTGTGGTCGTCGCTATGGGAGGCAACAGCACGACAGCGTCGGTATAGTCTTCGGGCTTTCGTCCTCTTTTGTATTTATAGAGATACATAAACATGTTACATGTTGTATCGAAACCTTTAGTCTCTAATTGGTACAATCGTACTACTAGGTAGCCTCGAAACTTCAAACATCAACTACAGCCTTCACAAACAATTAAGAAGACGAGACTTAAATAGTTCAACCTCAAAAAGCAACGACATCCACGAACAGTCTAATACAAGCAACATAAGACTTGGATCCACAGCGCACAATATCGTAACTTGTCTTATATTACAAACTAGTGCTCAATATGGGGCTAGGTATAAAAATGAGCCAAAATTCTTTTGGGGACGCAGTCAATGACATCACAATTATGTACTACGAGGAATCTCGAAAACTTGTTGAAGGACTTGACATTTGATATGGCGGGCCATCTTCAATTTGAATTATTCTTGCTTTCTACTCATTGAACACTAGAGACACAATCACATCTCTCAATTATTACACTTGAAATTATGTGTTGGGCTAGCTCACTGGGCTACAGCTATATTCCCAAAAAGACATAAAATGGACACAACCGCTTGAAGATGGTCAAGTGCTTCGTCCAGAATTGCTCACATAATAGCTGAAGGTATCAGAAATGAATAGGCTTACCATAAGAAATGAAGGTATGCATAAACTTTTCCATGTTTCGTTTGGCTCTTTAGTGTACTAAGTTATTGTACAAAGACAGGTTGGGCTAGTAATCCTCAAAATGTCAACCAAAAAGTGAACTTCATCAACTTTTGGTGCCAAACAAAAGTAAGCCTCACCAAGTTTTGGGTTATCAAAAGCTATGAGAAGGAATGGCTGGAGGTCACTAGCTATAGTTGCATTTGTTGGCAGACTCTCTGTAAAGTTCCAATTTGTTAGGATGCATATGTCTGGACTGAACTCAAGTTGCTAAAGTTTGAAATTGCAAGATAAATACTATGTATGCAGACTATCCACTTGATTGTTTTCATGCAAGAAAGAAATTATTTTGGAATATGGTGGTGGAATAGTTGTAAACCTTTGCTGCTTATTGACAGTAAGCATCTCATATCTATCAATACACAATTCTTTCTGCTCAATTTAGGGCCAGATTATGAGAGATTGGAGTTAATTAACCTAAGCATGACACTTTTTCACATAAAGTTTAAGTCTGTCGTTAGGTTGCCATTCTCGAAAAGCTTAAATTGTCAAAAAATATGGTTTGATTAACATGTATATCGTTGCATTAACTCTTCCCTCTCACGTGCAATCCACCTTGCTTGTACTCAGGTTCGAGATAAATTAAAGCCAAAAACTTATACAAAAGCAAACTCTACACCATCTTAACCTATCATCTGCTTCAATGTAAGCTTAAGCCGTCAAATAATGAACCCATGCTTTGACATTTGCCAACCACTCAGACAGATTTGAGTTGTCCGACAAGATTTTATAATTAATTAATGGCAGTCTGACGTTGGCTCGGTGATTAATGAACCGTAGACAAATCAATTTGCACACATTGATATAAGAACTAGAATTACACCCATATGGTACAACCTAATTCTGTGATTTTTGGCCAAGCACTAAGCTCAACCTGCGATCTCAGAGGAAAATTTAACTCAAAATTGGATTCTTAGCTCAACTTGCAATCCAGTCGGTCCCATATAACTTTTTCATTGCCGGCGCGATTGAAAACTCCAAGTAGAAAATAGAAAAAAAAAAAAAAAACTTCCCTCGATCTCCAGACGTTTGAGTGCACTTCAATTGCTAAAGGGCAAAACTCATTCTTTTATTTCAGTTAGAAATTTTATGTTTTATTCTATACATAGGCGAGAATTCGAAATCGATCTTAAATATGGACTACATTGAACGCGGCCGGGGGCTGATCATATAAAAGTCCAACGTCAAATTTCGTACGAAGCATTCTTGGAAACTGTCCTCTTTTCTTTGCTTGAGTCTGAAGGCATTTGATTGCCAGCTGAATTTAGCAGGGGATGGAAAGACAAACGTGCACACTCCAAACAAGCCTTTACGGCATAATATATCATGTCCCGAAAGAACAGGAAAAATGTGCTACCAGCCTACAACATGATGAATTTGGAAACATTATTCTCAAGAAAATAAAGAGAAGAGATAAATGAAGACATAAAGAGAGAATTGACTGAATATTTTCTGTGTGTTTTTACATTGAGAAGAGCATGTATTTATTTACACAAGAAGAATCAATTAATCCCTAATTCTAAGCCATAAAACCTGTGATCCACTATCAGTGGGATATGATAAGCATAATTCATGTGATCCACTATTAGTGGGATATGATAAGTATAATTCATGTGATTTAATTCCTTAACACTCCCCTCAAGTTGGAGAGTGAATATCATGAAGTCCCAACTTGTTACGTAATGTCTCGAATTGATCTTTTCCCAATGCTTTTGTGAAGACATCTGTTAACTGAAAGCGGGTAGGCACATATGACGGTTTGATCATTCCAGCTTGTAGTTTTTCTCGAACAATGTAACAATCTATTTCAATGTGCTTTGTGCGCTCATGAAAAACAGGATTCGCTGCAATATGCAAAGCTGCTTGGTTGTCACAAAATAATTGTATGGGAGCTACCTGTGGAACTCTTAGATATTGTAGAATATAACGTAGCCACGTTAGCTCTAAACATGTATTTGCCATAGCTCGATATTCTGCTTCTGCTGATGATCTAGAAACATTAGCTTGTTTCTTGGATTTCCATGAGACAAGAGAATTTCCAAGGAAAATGCAATATCCCGTGACTGACCTCCTTGTGGTACGACAACCTCCCCAATCTGAATCATAAAAGGCTTTCAAAGCAAGATTGTTTGTGGAAGGAAATAGTAAACCTTGACCAGGATTACCTTTGATGTATTTAAGGATTCGTATGGCTGCATTCCAATGAGGTTTACAAGGCTCATGCATGAATTGACTTAGGCCACGTTTGACGCAGCTTTTTTTTTTTTTCAGTTTTGGAAACTGGAAAAAAAAAGTGCGTTTGGTAACCATTTTTTTTCCTTCTCCAATTTGAAAAACCAGTTTTTAAACTGCTGAGTAAAAAAAAAACTCCAGAAACTGGTTTTTTTTTTTGGAGACCACCACCAACACCCTCCCACCGCCGGCAGCCACCTCCGGCGGCCGGCCACCACTGCCGGCAGCCACCGCCGGCCGCCGACAGCCACCTCCGGCGGCCGGCGACCACCGCCGGCTACCACCGCCGGCAGCCACCTCTGGCCGTCGGCCTCCGGCAGCCACCAGCCACGGCCGGCCACCACCACTGTCGACCACCGCTACGCCCCACCACCTCCACATCCCACCACCACCGCCGCCACCGCAAACCACCCAAAAAAAAAAGTCAAAATAAAAAGGGTTACCAAACACCAAAAAAAAAACTCAAAAAAAAAAAAAGGTTATCAAACACCCACTTGTTTTTGTAAAAAAAAATAAAATTAAGCTGCTCTTTAAAAACTGAAAACCAAATTTTTTTTTTGTCAAACGAACCCTTAGTGTTCGAACAGAATAGACTATGCCGGGCCTTGTGACGGTAAGATAAATCAGTCTGCCAACTAGTCTTCTATATTTAGTTGGATCACTCAGTAAAATTCCATCTGTAGGAGTGAGCTTTAAATTTTGTTCTAATGAAAATTTGTCAGGGCGTACACCTTGAAGTCCTGAATCTTGTAAAATATCTAGTGCATATTTTCTCTGAGACATGAAAATGCCTTTTTTTGAACGAGAGAATTCAATACCCAAAAAGTATTTTAAGTCTCCAAGATCTTTGATGCGGAAGCGTTTGAGAAGAAATTTTTTGAGACGTTCAATTTCTTGAAGATCATTTCCAGTGAGAAGTATATCGTCAACATAGATGAGGATCGCAGTGAATGAAGTACCTTTAGCTTTGGTGAAAAGAGAATAATCAGCCTTTGATTGTTGATAACCTGCCCTCTGAATAGTCTCTGAAAACATGAGAAACCAATTTCTTGATACTTGTTTGAGGTCATAAAGGGATTTATGGAGCCAACATACAATGTTCTCCCCCTGTCGGCGAAGACCAGGTGGAGGTTCCATATACACTTCTTCTTGCAAGTCGCCATGAAGAAAAGCATTTTGAACATCTAATTGGTAGGCGAACCAATGCCGAGCAAAAATAATAGTGAGAAGACATCGAAGTGTAGTGAGTTTCGCTGTAGGAGAAAATGTTTCCTGATAATCGATTCCCTCAACTTGAGTATAGCCCTTTGCGATAAGGCGAGCTTTATAACGCTCAACTGTGCCATCAGATCTGTATTTGGTTTTATAAACCCATTTACAGCCAATAGGTTTATGACCATCAGGAAGTTGAACCAAACTCCAAGTCTTATTTTGTTGTAATGCTTCTAATTCTGCATTCATTGCTTGTTGCCAATGTCGATCAAGGATAGCCTGAGCATATGACTGAGGCTCGGTATGACCTGTAATGTTGGCTAAAAAAGTACAATGGGCAGAAGAGATATGAGAGTAGGAAAGAAAGTGAGAAAGAGGATAGCGAGTACCTGGCGTAGAACTTGGCACTGTGGAAGGAGGATTGACCTGTGCTGACAGTATGTAGTCTCTATGCCATGCTGGAGGTTGCTTGGGCCTAAGGGATTGGCGCGGGGGAGGAGAGGAATGAATGATAGAATCTGGAGAGGTTGAAATAGGTTTAGCGGATTGGGCTGGAGGCGAGGATGTAAGAGGCTGGGTAGGATTGGGAGAAATATCCTATGGAGCCTTTGGTTCAACTAAGGGAGATTGTATGGAAGAGGCAGATTCTTGTATGGTTGTTGGCTCAGTGGGTTGAGGTTGGGAAGAGGGGATGTTTGTGGGTAAGGATGGTGAAGATTGCCAATTGTCCATGAAGTCGGGAGAAATATAGGGCAATGTGGAAGTTGGATGTGCAGCCGACATGAAAGAAAGATAGTTTCAGAAAATTTGACATCACGACTAACAAAAAATGTTTTAGTTGTCAAATCATAAAGTTTGAAACCTTTCTGATCAGTAGGATACCCAACAAATACGCAACGTTTGGCACGAGAATCAAATTTATATGTGGGATGAACAACAGTTGCGTAACACAGACAACTAGAGACTTTCAAGTGATCAAATGATGGTGGATGATTGTACAATAATTCAAAAGGTGACTTGGAAGATAACAATGGGGTTGGCAATCTGTTGATAAGATAGACAGCAGTCAATACACATTCTCCCTAAAAGGTAAGGGGCAAGTGAGACTGAAAGCGTAGTGCACGTGCTACAGTTAGAATATGGCGATGCTTGCGTTCAACTACCCCATTTTGTTGTGGAGTTGGAACACAAGTGTGTTGATATTCAATACCATGAGAGTGAAAATTTTTTTGCATGGACAAGAATTCTTTACCATTATCTACCCTGATTGCTTTGACCGAGGCATGGAATTGAGTTTTAGCAAATGCAATAAAAGACTGTAAAAATTTTTGAGTTTCTGACTTGTATTGCATAAGAAATAACCATGTGCACCTTGTAAAATCATCCACAATTGTAAGAAAAAAACGAGCCCCTGAATGAGTGGGTACTTTGTGTGGACCCCATATATCACAATGCAACAAATCAAATGGAGCACGAGTTGATATAGTACTTGAAGGAAATGGAAGTCTAGTATGTTTAGCCATAGGACAAACAACACAATTATTATCAAAATGAATATTATGAGAAGGCAATAATGGAGCAATTAATTTTAGACGAAATGGTGATGGATGTCCCAGACGCATGTGCCACAAATTTGAGGGTTGTGAAACTTGATGAGAAACAGGTGCCTGTTGTATTGGGGACATGTAATAGAGACGACCACGCTGCTTACCCGAGCCAATCATCTTTCCCGTAGCCAAGTCCTGCAAAGCACAAAAGGAAGGAAACAAAATGGCACAACAATTTAAATCATTGGTGAGTTTGTTAACAAACATCAAATTTAAACGAAAAGAAGGAACACATAAAACGTTGTCTAATGTGATATTTGAGTTAAATGATATGGTGCCAATGGAATTGATTGAGGCAGATGACCCCGTGGGAAAATTGATAGAGGGTATTGATGAGGAATTTGTTTGAGTGAAAAGCGTAGGATCGGAAGTGATATGATTAGTAGCTCCGCTATCCAAAATCCAAGGCTTAGTAAATACAGAATTAATTGAAGCATTTTGAAAAAGAGACAGACCTGCAGCATTTGCATAAACATCGCTATTACCAGGAGACTTCTGATTTTGAGTCATCATAGACAAGGCATGAGCAAGTTGTTGAAGTTGATCTGTGGAAAGCCCGGGTGAACTGTTGGTGTCTTGCGAATGGACCCCATGTGTAGATTGAGAAGAATCTGTTGTATTCGCAACATGAAATGAATTAAATGCATTTCCTTGAGACCCACGTTGCCGCTATTGTGAAGTGTTGTGTCGATTACCTTGGCCTCCTGTGTTGTTGGAAACCCATATCCCATTTTTAAATTTGCATCTGTCCTCTGTATGACCTTTTCTATCACAATACTTACAATGAAATTTCAGAGTGCGACAACTTTCAATTGTATGACCTTCTCTATTGCAATGCTCGCAATGCTTGTCTTTAGATTTATTTGAAAAATTATTTCCACGTCTCTGAATTGCAGCCGCGATGGAAAAATTTTCAGTTGATTCCGGTGTCATTTGTCACTGTGTTTTCTCTTGAATAACAAGGGAATAGGCTTGTCGTACATTAGGCAGTGGCGACATCATGAGGATATTTGTACGTACAATATTGTAAGTGTCGTGGAGACCCATGAGAAATTGCATTAAACGGTCTTCTTCCCTTTGCTCATCATGTGCTTTCATCTAGTTACAAGTGGGAAGTGCTCGATATGTATCTAACTCGTTGCAAAGGCTTTTGAGTTTTGTGAAATAAGTTGAGACAGTCATGGTACCTTGTGAAAAATAAGCCAATGATTTTTGAATCTGGTAGATAGCTGGCGCATTCTTTTGTGAAAACTAGTCCTTGAAATCTTCCCACACTTGATAGGCGGTCTTTGCATGAATGACTCCTTTTGCTAGATTCGGTTCTACCGAGTGAGTAAGCCATGATAAAATCATGCTGTTGCACTGGTTCCATAAAGCGTATTTAGTTGGCTGATCTTTTTCTGAAGGTTGCTCAATGGATCCATTGATGAAGCCAATTTTGTTTTTGGCTGTGAGAGCATGAATCATGGATTTACTCCAAGATGGATAATTGGTTCCGTTTAATTTGATGGGTACGAGCAAGTGACCAGGATGATCTGAATGATGAATAAAATATGAATTTGATGGATCCATGCTGAAATTGATGTTGCTGGTGTTTGAAGGTTTGGAATGATTGTAGATTTGGAATGAAAACAAATACTAGAAGGATGGCTCTGATACCATCTCAAGAAAATAAAGAGAAGAGATAAATGAAGACATAAAGAGAGAATTGACTGAATGTTTTCTGTGTGTCTTTATATTGAGAAGAGCATGTATTTATATACACAAGAAGAATCAATTAATCCTTAATTTTAAGCCATAAAACCCGTGATCCACTATCAGTGGGATATGATAAGCATAATTCATGTGATCTAATTCCTTAACAATTATAGTCCATTTCTCTGCTTCATGCAAGAGGCCGAACTATCAAAAATTGTTGTGCCATTCGATTTTTCTACACTTTTTCTTCGATTTTTATGCTACTTGAGTTATCAAAGCACATATATCCCTATATATGACTAATTCATAGCCATAAAGATGAAATTATGGATTGAATTTTGAAGCCATTTGAATTAGAAGTATGCGTTGCTGCTTTCTAAGGCTGTTCTTCATGTTAGGTAATACAGAAATGTAAATTTCCTATATTAATATGTCAGTTTCCTGTTTCTTATTCTTATTTTTCTTGGTCTACAGAATATTTTATGGCTTTCCTTGTTCTTGTAGGACTCTATTTTCTCTTTTGGCACATCCATGTCCTGGACCAAGCTTCGCCCCCGGCGACTACATGCACGTCCGGAACCTCCATTCTCTTTGGTCGTTAGACCTAAATTTGAATCTTCAATCTTATGCCTCGGACCTTAGATTTACAATGCCATGACCTCAGCTTTGGAACTCGCTTAATGCAACTAGCATCAAGACCCCGCTTCGGGCTTAAACTTTAAACTCGAGCTTGTTCTATCACCTGAGTTTGAGAAGGAATCTATACCCCATATATATATATATATGGTTAGTAGCTTCTATGTCTTCCAAACCTCCAATCCTATTTTCTTGAATTCTTGCAATTTTAAAATAAAGTTGAATAGTGATGCCAAGGAAAGTGGGTTCACAGTCGACGTGAAGGTGCCATAAGGAATGCAGTCCGAATCAGATGCCGAGTATGTTGATGTGAGACACAGTAAGGGCGGAGCAAGAGCAGAGACTAAGGGCTTCCCAGACAAAACCTGAGGGTGGCAGTGCTGTGAGGGCGATGGCGCAGGGTGAATACACGACGACTGCCACAGTCCAATGCTTAGGTCTAGAGTCAAGGTCTGATATGTTTCTCACTCTAGGATTCTAGAGTGAGAAAGTGAGAAGTTTGAGAATGTCCAACTGTCAAAAAATGTCCAAGCCTCTTTAAATGAATTCTCAAGACCTCTATTTATAGAGGTTGAGATGATGATGTCATAACTGACACATGGCACTGCCCGGGAGTGACACGTCACTGGGGGGTCCACGGGTGCCGGTGCTCTACGGATTGTCGAATAGCATATTCACCCGGCCTGCCCCATATAGTGTCACTCTGTCTGTCTGGAAAGACCAGTTCCCACAGCGTCAGTGTGGCCAGAGAACCTTCTTGATCTAGCCACCAGTCCAAGTCCTTGTAGAGTCCCACAGGCCTAGCAGTGGTGGGGAAGACCCGACGCCCAACTGCCAGCGGACTAGGCGCGATGCCCTCTGCAGACCTGCTCCTATCTAGGAGTGACTTGAGGGTCGTAGTCCATAGGGGTGCCGACGCAAGCCCGTAGTGCCGGAGTACGTAGGCCAGTCATGAAGACACCCTGGCGAAGATAGTGCCCTAGAGGAGTCGCCTATCCCGCGGGAGAGTCCTTGTGCCGGAGTACTTAGAGCGCATCAAGGTAGCATCCCGGAAGAGCAGTCTACCCGACGGGCTGAGGTAGCATCCTAGAAGAGCCGTCTACCTGGCAGAAGGGGAGTTGAAAAGCTCCCTGATAAAGATAGTGTCCTGAAGGAATCGCCTATCCCGCAGGGTCGAGGTAGCATCCTGAAGCTAGGAGTCGTCTACCTGGCCGACTGATGTAGCATCCCAGAGGATCCGTTTACCTAGCGGAAGGACAGTTGAAAAGCTCCCTGACGGAGATAGTGTCCCGGAGGAGTCGCCTATCCTCGCGGGTGAGTCCTTGTGCCAGAGCACTCGAAGCGCTTCAAGGTAGCATCCCGAAGGAGCCGTCTACCCGACTGCCCGAGCTAGCATCCCGGAGGAGCCGTCTACCTTGCGGAAGGGGAGTTGAAGAGCTCCCTAGAGGAGATAGTGTCCCGGAAGAGTTGCCTATCCTTGCGGGTGAGTCCTTGTGCCTGAACACTCGGAGTGCGTTAAGGTAGCATCCCGGAGAAGTCGTCTACCTGACTGGCCGAGATAGCATCCCGGAGGAGCCATCTACCTGGTGGAAGGGGAATTGAAGAGCTCCCTGGCAGAGATAGTGTCTCGGAGGAGTCTCTTACCCCCACGGTGAGTCATTGTGCCGGAGCACTAGGAGCGCGTCAAGATAGCATCCCGGAGGAGCTGTCTACCCAGCTGGCCGAGGTAGCATCCTGAAGGAGCCGTCTACCTGGCGGAAGGGGAGTTGAAGAGCTTCTTGACAGAGATAGTGTCCCGGAGGAGTCTCCTACCCCGCGGTGAGTCCTCGTGCCGGAGCACTCAAAGCGCGTCAAGGTAGCATCCCAGAGGATTCGTCTATCCGATTGGCCGAGGTAGCATCTCGGAGGAGCCATTTACCTGGTAGAAGGGGAGTTGAAGAGCTCCCTGGTGGAGAAATGTCTCGGAGGAGTCGCCTACCCCGCATGACGCTGCACACTCTGGAGAGTGGGTCGAAGCATGTTCTATGTCCATGGTGGGGGCGCACGGTGTGGTGAATGAGTGTGACGCCTGAGGGGCATGTAGCATGATTGTAGCGCATGGGGGGGACAAAGTGTGTAAGGTGCCGGGGGCACTGTAGTGTGACAAGGAGCCAGGGGCACAACTCTATAAGTGGCGCTGCGGGTGGTGCAATAGAGTGTCGGAGTGGGGCGCCTAGACGCCGGTGACTGGGGTCGCGGAGTGACGTCTGGGCGATGAGGGTCTTGAAGTGACGTCTAGGCGACGGGGATCATGGAGTGATGTCCTGCGTGATAGGGGTCGCTGAGTGATGTCTGGCGCGACGGGGGTAACGGAGTGATGTCCGGCCCAACGGGGTCGAGGAGCGACGTTCAGGCGACGGGGGTCGCAGAGTGATGTCCAGAGCGATGGGGTCGCTGAGTGACGTCTAGCGTGACAGAGTTCGCGGGGTAAGGTCTGGCACGACGGGGGTCAAAGAGTGAGGTCCGGGCGACTGGCATCGCGGAGTGACGTTGGCGCGACGGGGGTCGCTCAGTGAGGTCCTGTGCGACGGGGGCCGCGGAGTGAGGTCCGGCGCTACGGGGGTCGCGGAGTGAGGTCCGGCACGACGGGGGTCGTGGAGTGAGGTCCGGGCGACAGGGGTCGCAGAGTGACGTCCGGCGCAAGGGGGGTCGCGAAGTGATGTCCGGGCGACGGGGATCGCGGACTGACTTCCGGTCCCTTGAAGAGTAGTGTAGATGCTAAGGAGATAGGCCAAAGGCCAGCCCTTGGGGAAGGCCAAGGCCAACCTTGAGGGGAGACCGAGGCCGACCCCCAAGGGGAGACCGAGGCCGACCCCTAAGGGGAGGCCGAGGCCAAACCCCAAGGGGAGGCCGAGGCCGACCCCATGGGGAAGGCCAAGGCCCACTTCCTTGGGCAAGCGTCAAGGTGCGTCGAAGGGTGAAGGGCGACGGGCGATGGTCGGTGCGTGATAGTGGTCGTGCAAGGATGAATTTCTTGGTGATGAAGTCACGTACAAAAAGTGAGAAGTGCAAGTGACTTGAGCGTGCACGTTTTGACCGGTTGGAAGCGTTGAATACTGGCTGTTGCTTGTGCCGACGTGTCATGCAAAATGGGACCCCCAGTGGGCCTTTGGGTGCTACCAGAATACTTTGGGAATAAATAGGTATTAAATTTTGATTGGTCACAAAATAATCTCCAATCACATGATCTCCATTCCTCCACTTCATAATAAACTACCTTCCTTTTCGAGCATAACACGAGATTTTAGCTAGTAATAGCTAATATAGATATATGTCACTTTCTATATTGATGTGAGTTTCCTATTCTTGCTATCCTTGTTCTGGAATACTCTATAACTCTCATAATACGTGAAGAGAATTCTCTTTTCTGATTCTAATAAGATAGTCTTTTCATTTCATGTTTCAGGATAGTCTTGTCATGCTTATATAAAAACTTTAATTTATTGTACTCAATTTATAATGGTTAGTACGTAGTACAATTATCCTTTCCCTCTTCCTTGTTTACCAAGCGGAACCATATCCGGTTGGGATGCATTGATATGAAGAAATGGATGTTTGCGAATGAGTAGGACTGGACATGGACTGTATATGGGTACCCGTGACCATTAGTTGAGGTCGGTTTTCCCAATTTTGGGGCATATGTGCAAGTTAATTCCCTCATTGTTTGGACCATATAAGATGGCATGAATTATCCTCTATCTGAAAATTCTCCCGTTACAAATTTTGTTCTTTTCCTTCCCTTGTGTGCTTCTATATTTATAACTTTAAAAACCATAGGGTTGGACAATGAAATTCAACATTTTATTCTCATAGATATGAGGTACAGGAGTGGTTTAACCAACCCCAGAAATAGTAAGAACAGTGCTACAGGCATAATGCATTCTGGAATCACAAATCCAAACAAACGAAGCTACGATCATTTTCGGACTTCCAAGATTTTCTTAGGCACATCGTGAACTTCAACCATGTCATTTCCATTTTCACGCAGTTTTGCGACAACTGGAATAATCTCCGCACACACCATTGCACTTAGCTCCACAACATTGATGATTTGCTCTTTCAGTATGGGAAGTTTGTGATCGACCAATTCTACGACTTGGTTATGCAATTCGGGAAGCTTTTGCTCGATGACTTTCTTAGTATTCTTGTACATTAGATAAAGCACCATTTGAAGAACGCCAAAGATGAAACCAAGTACGTTCGGAACCTATTAACAGAAAGAGAAATAAACACAACTAAGCTCATAAGCCTTTTATAGAATTAATTAATTTGAGGAAGAGGGTTCATTGTGTTGGTTAGACTTACTGCAATGTTATAGTCGTTCAGTAGTAGACCGTAAAAGAACCATATAACTGCACTTAGGGTGAGAAAAACCGAGAGAAGAATTGGCATGTACTCGACGCTTTTGGTCTGTATAACTTGTCTCTGGAAAACATTTATGACTATTAGATACTTATGGGCATAAAATAGATGGAAATACAAATATTATGTCACATATCTCGCGTTCTTACCACAACACAAAGAGGTGCCACGAACACGCTTAAAGAAAACACAAGGCAAATCCATCCAACGATTGTGAAACGGGCACCCTCTTTTGCAAGAAATTGAGTTAGGATAATGATGAGACCATAGCCACCACCATTCAGCAAAAGAAGTAGCTTCACGCTCTCAATCTGCGTGAGTTACATAACTATTTAAAGAGTATAATAAAAGTATATAATGTCAAAATTAAAGGCAAAAATTACAACTTGAAAATGCTTAAATTTTTTAAAAGGATAAGTACCCTAGCCTTCTTTGGTGCGTAGAATAGGTAGAAGCAAACGTAAATGGTCTCTATGAAACAGCCAACAGAGTTTATGGTGATGAGAAGCATAGCGTTGGACTTGAGCAATGCGTAGTATATCCAAAGCATGGCACTGAACAAGCCAACCACATAAGGGATGGATTGAAACCCTTCAGTAGATTTCTTCTTGTAAACTTGATAAAAAGTTGGCCTGTCAGATATATACAAGTGTTTCAGCATTTTGTCATCCGTACATGGCAGTACATTATTAGACTAGCTAGAAAAGGAGACTTGGAACCCTATGAGTGATGACATGAAATTGCTGAAGAAAAAGATACAAACCAAAGACTTACACTGGTGCTAGATACACCATGAACGAGATGATATTCCCTGCAAGACCAAACAGTAGAGAGGAAAGAAATGAGATGAAGAGAAATAGTAGACATTCATGCAGTTCATTGTGCATGTTAATGCATGGCTTAGATGCCAACTCGTAATGTCATTCTTGACCCTTTGCACTTTGTGGCTTATTTTTATATGGAAACATCCCATCGTTGCCCAATTACCCAAAGCCCGTAGGTGGGGAAGGGGACTAAGCTTCCTTATGTTGCTGAAAGACATGCATTCTGCGGAGTCAAGACAAGATTCCAACAGCTAACGACAAGATGAAGCACGAATTAACAAAGGTTCACTCCCATAACGGAGAAAGCTTAGATGGATGGCGGCAGTGGAAGCTCCTTAGGAGGAGCGCTTACTGCAGATACAAGCATCACAGGTTGTAAAACAAGTCAGTAGCTACCATTGTTTTGAGTTGCTAGTACATATCTGTAGAGTATAATGCAAAACTCTGGTTTTACTTGTGGTTTACTTAACTAAGTGCACATGCACCAGCTGTATGAGCTTGTGTTTTCTTCGTAAGAGAGACCTCATTTCATACCCATATACTTATTCTAGGAAATGAGAAATAAAAAGGATAAGATAAAGTGACCAAATTTTGCATGAATTATACCTAGAAGGCCAAATGCAAGAGTCCACTGATCAGAGAACAAAGCCATTCCCTCGGCTAATAACACTAGAACTCTCTCTTTAGACCCTAGGTATTAACTAAAATCCTCTCTCAGATTGAAGCACACAAATTGGGATGGCACCATGACCCTTTTATATAGAGGATGTGTGACATTGAACAGGGTCTCTTCTTGGAAGGAGAGATTACCCTTGGGAGTGGAAGATCTTCCTTGGGAGTGGAAGATCTTTCTTGTTATTGCTTACAGTTGTTCAAGACTACTACTGTAACACACTTTAGTTCAATACCTCCACAGGCTTAATCCCCTAATGTTCCAATTAGCCAAATTTAGTTAGTTTTGTACAGATTACCAAACACAAACACTTCGTCGCTAGCTCGTTTAGTTCCAGTAGAGGTTACTTGTTCCGGGACTCATGGTCCCACCAGGGCTCTTTCTGATGTGTCTCCCACCAGTCCAATTGGGTTCTAAGGTCTACAACTCATTCTTGTTGAGTTGGAAAGTCTAGCACATTCAGCAGAATTATTTTGGGCAATAGGGGAATGACACGATTTTAAGCGAAAAACTTCCTCTCAAGGCACAGGAAACCTCCTGTCCTATTGGCATAAGGCTTTCATGTGAATGAATCATGCTGGCAAATCAAGGCAATAATAGATGCAGTTTCATTTCCAGATTTCCCATCTAAACAAGAGTCACTGAACTGTAGTACTTCTCCTTATTTATTGCAATACCGGTCGCAGCATTTTGCTTATACTTATTGTTTTGCAATACTAAGTAAGAACACCACCTTAGGAAGTGGGGTTTGGCAGTTGGCTTATGCAACCGGATGCAGCTTGGAAGCAATTGCGTATAAAGCTGGAGTATGGATCTTTGTTAGTTAACCAATGGGAAAACGCCATGAGAGTGGAAGCTTGTAACGCGTAACGTGCTAAAGCTAATAGCAAAACCGGAAGCTCTGACTTTCGCGAGATTAAAGTCTTACAGTCAGCAAATTAATTGGGCTTAGATATTCAGGACAATTATCTTTTGCCTGTAATCTGTGATATCAAAACTACGTATGTTTGTGTCTGATGAAATTTGCCCTAAGGAAGGAGCTTATCTACATTGTAATCTTGATTTATTTTGGTACAAGGAACAAATGAACTCCTGGAGTCATATGCGGAATCCTGAAAATTTGTTCAAGCACTCAAGACATTGATACGGGATTATGGGTCGCAATCTTCATCCTTCAACTTGAATTATTCTTACTTTCCAGTCATTGAACACTATAGAGAGAATCCCATCACTCAATTCACTACAAGAAAATAGGGTTTTAGCGACGGGGTAATCCGTCGCTAAAAGCCCACCGACACGCACCTCCAGACACATCGGCATACGTTAATTTGTTTTTTAAATGTCGGACACCGTCGATCAGACGTGCTGTCCGTGTCTGCGCTAACTAACAGGTATCTCAATCCAATTGGGTCCCATCCTCCGTCAACAACCTCAATTCTCAATTCTCAAATGCTCAATTCAATAAAAATTAACAAAAACCACACATTCAATCCAATTGGGTCCCATCCTCCGTCAATAATCTCAATATCTCAAATGCTCAATGCACAATTAACAATATAAAATCATCAATTAATAATCGCAATTACTTCAAATGCACAGCTAATAACCTAAAATCATCGATCAATAATCACAATTCTAAAACGCACAATTAACAACCTAAAATTATCAAACAAATGATCAATGTTCAAATGGAAAAAAAATGTTCAAAATTCACATATCCGATGCGCTTGAATTATTTCAATTTAGGGTTCGATTGTATTAGGGCATTCAATTTAGGGTTCAATTACTTCAATTTAGGGTTCAATTAGGGAGTTCTATTGATTCAATTTAGGGTTTAGTTGATTTGAGGCATTCAATTTAGGGTTCAATTAGTTCAATTTAGGGTTCGATTGGATTAGGGCATTCAATTTAGGGTTCAATTAGGGTTCGGTTAGATTGGGGCAATCAATTTAGGGTTTAATTAGGGGTTCAATTAGTTCAAATTAGGGTTCGATTCAATTAGGGCATTCAATTTAGGGTTCAATTATTTCAATTTAGGGTTCAATTAGGGGGTTCTATTGATTCAATCTAGGGTTCGGTTGATTTGAGGCATTCAATTTATGGTTCAATTAGGGTTCGGTTAGATTTGGGCAATCAATTTAGGGTTTAATTAGGGGTTCGATTCAATTAGGGCATTCAATTTAGGATTCAATTACTTCAATTTAGGGTTCAATTAGGGGGCTCTATTAATTCAATTTAGGGTTCGGTTGATTTGAGGCATTCAATTTAGGGTTCAATTAGGGTTCGGTTAGATTGGGGCAATCAATTTAGGGTTTAATTAGGGGTTCAATTAGTTTAATTTAGGGTTCGATTCAATTAGGGCATTCAATTTAGGATTTACTTAGGGTTCAATTATGGTTCAATTACTTCAATTTAGTGGTCGGTTGAATTGAATAAACAATACAGAGGCTTTCTTATCCTGATGTCATGCAATGGCCCATAATCTATGACCTTGCAGCGTCACCATGATCTATATCGGTGTTACAGACTAACTACCGAATATGGTTTTCTTCCCTACCTCGTCAAGAATTAAGGAAAATTAGAGATAACAAGTTCAAGTTCTTCAATAAGCCAAGATCCGTCTGAACAACAAAGTGAATGACATCATAAATAATTCAGATAATTTAGGGCAATTGACAAATTAACAAAAAATTGAACCTAAATTGACATACAAATCTAAATAATTCAGATAATTTAGGGCATGTAACCTAAATTGAAGACAAATTAACAAAAAATTCAGATAATTTAGGGCAATTGACATACAAATCTCGAGGTGGGTACGACGGCGGCGGCGTTGGTGGTGCGGCGGCAGTGGTGGGTTTCCTTGCGCGGCGACAGTGGAAGGCTTTGTGGCACGACCGGAGTGCAAGGCTTGGTGGCGCGGCGTCGGGTGGGGGACGGGAGTGTTGCCGGAGCTGGGTCGCCGTAGAGAAGGGTCGCCGGAGGTGAGAACGGCTGTCGGTGGGTGGGAGTAGAATTTCAGAGAGAGAACGGGGAGAGAGAAAGACACCAGATCTGTATTTAAATGGAGGATCTTTAGCGACGGAATAACACCGTCGCTAAAACTCCGTCGGTGAATGTCTTATTATAAACACTTTTGCGACAGAATTTTTAGCGACGGTTTTATTCCGTCGTTTAAATAATTTTAAAAAAAAAACTCAAAATTACTAATTTTATAAAAAATATTTAGCGACGTTAATTCCGTCGCTAAAAGTCCGCCGTTAAAACTCCGTTGCAAAATACTTTTACCGACGGTGTCTTCCGTCGGTAATAGTATTTTGCAACGGATTTTTAACGACGGTATATTCCGTCGCTTAAAGACATGTTTAGCGACGGAATACCTTCCGTCGCTAAAACTCCGTCGCAAAATACATATTTTCTTGTGGTGATTACACTTGAAGCTGGGAAGTGCTATTATTTGTTAGGCTTGCTCACTGGCCTACAAGAATCTTCCCTAAAAGACATAAGATCGGGCAAGACCACTTGAGGATGGTCAATAGCTTCTTCCAAAATTTCACACATAAGATAAAAAGGTCTCGCAAGTGGATAGGCTTTACCACTGAAATGAAGACATGATAGCCCTTTTCATGTTCCTTTTGAATTTTTGCTGTACCAAGTTTATGTACATATGACAAGTTGGGTTTCTGAAGCCCCAAAATGCCAAAGGGAAGTGGACTGCAGCAGCACGTTTTGGGGTATAAGAAAATGAAACAAGATCTGTGCGAAGGAATCGCTGGAGGCCACTACCTAATAGCTATAGTCGCATCTTTTAGGATATTCTCTGTGCAGCTCCAATGTCTTAGAATATCTAGACAAGACTCAGGGTAAAGATTCGTTAGCAATGTCTATTTTCACACCTGATACGTTGTCCATGCTTTATGTTCTCCCTAAATATCTCTTCTTTCGAGTGACATATGAAGCGCGATAAAGCATTCGCGTGGACATGATTTTTCCTTTAAGATCCGCATGATCAGCTGTGAGTACACCATGCCATCCTACTGTATGAGAATTCGTGCCAAGTAGAGGGTGCAATCAACCACAAAATATAGCTGCTTTTTTTATTTGCCGTCACATGGTTTTGTCACTTGTCATGGTTTGTGGCAACAATTAAATTCTGCAAGCCAATCCTAAGCTCAACCTAGGCCCTATTGAAAAATGCGGTGTAAAGCATATGAAAGGATATCAATCAAAATTAAAAAAGTTAAAGATAAGGATAAGTTAGATCAGTGTTTCAATTATCTTGTATTACATATATGTTATGATTTCTTCTTACAAATATGATGCCAAGGAAAGTGGGTTCGCAGTCGACGTGGAGGGTGCCACAAGGAATGCAGTCTGAATCAGATGTCAAGTAGGTTGATGTGAGACACAACAAGGGCGGAGTTAGGGCAGAGACCAATGGTTTTCCAAACAGAGCCTGAAGGTGGCAGTGCTGCGAGGGCGATGGCACAGGGTGAATACACGACGACAGTCACAGTCCGATGTTTAGGTTCAGAGTCAAGGTCCGGTATGTTTCTCTCTCTAGGATTCTAGAGTGAGAAAGTGAGAAGTTTGAGAATGTCTAACTGTCAGAAAATGTCAAAACCTCTTAAATGAATTCTCAAGACCTCTATTTATAGAGGTTGTCACAACCAACACATGGCGCTCCCCGGGAGTGACACATCACTAGGGGTCCACGGGTGTCGGTGCTCCATGAACTGTCGGATCACATATTCACCTGACCTGCTCCTCACAGCGTCCCTCTGTCTGGAAAGACTAGCTCCCACAGCGTCAGTGTGGCCAGAGAATCCCCTTGATCTGGCCACTAGTCCAAGCCCTTGCAGAGTCCCACAGGCCTGGCAGCGGTGGGGAAGACCAGACGCCTAACTGCCAGGCGGCCTAGGTGCGATGCCCTCCGAAGTCCTGCCCCCGTCTCGAAGTGACCCGGGGGTCATAGTCCATAGGGGTGCCAACGCAAGTCCCCAGTGCCGGAGCACGTAGGCCAGTCACTAAGATACCCTGACAGAGTTAGTGTCCCGGAGGAGTCGCCTATCCCGCTACGAAGGGTCCTCGTGCCAGAGCACTATGAACTGAGCCCCCCGAAATGAAGATGACGATAGCTTTATGGTAATGAGCCTATCCCGTTGCGAGGGGTCTCGTGCTGGAGCACTACGAGCGGAGCCCCCCAGAATGAAGACGGCAATGGCTTTATGGTAACGAGCCCATCCTGCTGCTAGGGGTCCTTGTGCGGGAGCACTACAAACGGAGCCCCCCGGAATGAAGATGGGGATGGCTTTGTGGTAACGAGCCCATCCCGCTACGAGGGGTCTTCGTGCTGGAGCACTACGAACAGAGCCCCCCGGAATGAAGACGGCGATGGCTTTGTGGTAATGAGCCCATCTTGCTACGAGGGGTCCTCGTGCCGGAGCACTACGAATGGAGCCCCTCGGAATGAAGACGATGATAGCTTTGTGGTGACGAGCCCATCCCTCTGTGAAGGGTTCTCGTGCCTGAGCACTACGAACGGAGCCCCCCCAGAATGAAGACGACAATGGCTTTGTGGTAACGAGCCCATCTCGCTGTAAGGGATCCTCGTGCTGGAACACTACAAATGGAGCCCCCCAAAATGAAGACGTCGATGGCTTTATGGTAACTAGCCCATCCCACTGCTAGGGATCCTTGTGCCGAAGCACTACTAGCGGATTCCCCCAGAATAAAGACGGCGATGACTTTATGATAACGAGCCCATCCCAATGCGAGGGGTCCTCGTGCTTGAGCACTACGAACGGAACCCCCTGGAATGAAGACGGTGATGGCTTTCTGGTAACGAGTCCATCTCACTGCGAGGGGTCCTTGTGCCGGAGCACTACGAACAGAGTTCCCCCGAAATGCTGTACACTTCGGAGAGTGGGTCGGAGCATGTTCCATGTCCATGACGGGGGCGCGTGGTGTGGTGAATGATAATGGTGCCCGGAGGCATGTAACATGATTGTGGCGTATGGGTGCGATGAAGTGTGTATGGTGCAGAGGGCATGACATTATGACAGAGAGCCTGGGGGCACGACTGTATCAGCAGCACGATGCATGGCGCAGCAGAGTGAGTGAGGTGCCGGGGGCACGGTAATGTGACAAGGAGCCGAGGAGAGTGACTGTATCAGTGGCGTGGCGCATGGCGTGGTGGAGTGAATGAGGTTTGGGGGGCAAGGTAATGTGATAAGGAGCCAGGGGATGCGACTGTATCAGTGGCGCGACAGAGTGTTGGAGTGCGGTGCCCGGACGCCGGCTGTGGGGGTTGCAGAGTGACGTTCGGGCGATGGGAGTGACATCTAGGTGACGCGGGTAGCGGAGTGACGTCCGGGCGACAGGGGTCCCGGAGTGACGTTCGGGAGAGGGCGACAAAGGTGCAAAGACTCGAGAAAACAAGTGCACCCAGAAGGGGAGGCCAAAGGCCAACCATTGGGGAAGGCCAAGGCCAACCCCCCTGGGGAGGCCGAGGCCGACCCTAGGGGTTGGCCAAGGCCGAGGCCATCCCCACAAAGGGAGGCCAAGGCCACTCCCCATTTAGGTGAACTTCGGGCACACCGATGGTAAGTGTTTTGATGGGCAATGATGAATCTAAAAGTTGCGTTGCGATGAGTGTGTTACCATGAGTTGTACCCGCGTGACGAACAAGGTGCCAAAGTCACGTACGGAGCGAACAAAGCCCCGAAAAGGACTTTGCGCGAAAAGTGAACAACCTGGGGGACAGGCCATGGCTAACCCCCCATGGAGGCCAAGTCCAACCCCATGGCCTTGGGGGAGGCTGAGGCCGACCCCATGGGGTTGGCTAAGTCTTTGCCCCTTGACCCCATCACTATGGTTGCATCGTTGGTCGATGTTTTTTATGAAAAGCTGCTCGAGTGATTTCGGTGCGATGAACGTGCTACTGTGAGTCATGTTAACGAGAAATAATTGGCTCCTAAGTCGTGCATGAAGCGTACGAAGCAAAAAATACACGTGACTTGAGCGCTCGCACTTTGACCGGTTTGATGTGTTGAATATTTGTGCTGACGTGTCATGCAAAATGGGACCCTCTGTGGGCCTTTGGGTGCGACCAGAATAGGTTGGGAACAAAATATAAGACCCCTAAGTTGCATTCAAGAAATGAATGCTATATTTCATTTCACTTAAGTTGGTATTTGAGCCAAAGATCCTCTTATGGTAGTTCCGTACATTCATCAACTCTCCGCTATGCTGCGAGGCCACGTTCTACTAAATTACCTGCTAGGCTTCCATTTTAAGTATCATTGTTTTTTTTTTTCCTGTAAATGTTCTTTGTTCCATAGTCTTGTTCATCCAAATAACAATATCTTGTTACCAGCAGCAAGCCCCTACAAGTCCCAATTGCTAATTTGCTATAATATAGTTTTTTCTCAAATCTTGCCACTACCCTTTTGTCTGCAATGCTGGTCAAACTCACAATCGATTTGTACATCCATGGCACAATTGATTAAAAGTGTGGGATCTTTTTTGCCTCTTGGGCTGGCCGGAAACTTCACTGAAAATGAAAAACTTTGAGAAATAAATGAAAACTGAAAGTAAAAGACCACGCCCTCATAAAGGACAAAAAGGGCTTTTGATTGATTGTGAATGTTTACAAAACAATGTTTCCAAGTTTGGAAACTAAAATTCCTATCGATAGACAGCAAAAATCTCTAAACATGAAAGGAAGAAGAAAGAAAAAGACTTGAAAAGTCAAATCTTGATTTGTTGATGATGTCCTTGCTTCTTATTTGATCCACCATTTATATTACATACTTTGTAGAAAATAACTACTATTACAAAACAAACTACCCACTTAAGCAATAACTCCTACCACTTAAGTAATAACTACCCACTAATAAGTAATCAACTAAGGAGCACATTTTAAAAAATTAGAAAATAACTTTCTGATTGAATTCTTCATTATCTCTTTTTCATAAAAAAAATATTAATGCCATTTAGAGGCATTTAATTAAAGACATGTCATTGTGAAAAAATAATTTGTTGGTGCATTGTCTCCTGACTCAAGCAATTGAATACTTGAACATAGTAAAGAGTCATATCTTTCAAAGGAAAAATATTTTTTTTTTTACTATCGATAGACTTGCAATCTTCAATAAAAGTATTTTTACTTTTGATTAGTCATTGATTGGCTTTAGCTATATTAAAAGAAAACATTTATTCACCATCAATAGCATTGCACTATTCAAAGTGAAAGCATTTTTTACGATCAATAGCCTTTCACTATCGGCAACTTTTTTCTTATTGATAGCCTTTCACTATCGATTCCCAATCCTTATCGATTACCTTTCACTGTCGATAGCCTAACATTTTCACTATCAATAAGCCATCTATTGGCTTAAACTGAACCATCTTGCATTTTCACTATCGATAAGCCATCTACTGTCTTAAATTGTCCCATCTTGATATTGCATACACCAGTATCAAGATAACATTCATTACCGATACACCAGACACTTTCGATAGGCTTGTATTCTTCAAGTGAAGCGCTATCGATTAGTCATCGATTGTCTTTAACTTTCTATATACCAGTGTCAAGACAAAATTGAAATGTCTTAACACTTCTTAGTCACTTCTTTCTACTTGATAAGAGATATAGCACATTAACATAAATCAAACAACGACCATAGTTGGCCAAGCCACTAAACAAACCATAACCAATTTTGGCCAAGTCATTAACCAAATCAACACATAAAATGGCTACTGATAAGCCAATCGATTGAGGATTACTTTATTCAACATGCATGGAGAAAAATAAAACAAATAATATTTGACTGTATTTGCAACTTTAGATAACCATTGAATTAATATTCTACGTTGGTGTGCTCCACAAACCCAAATAGGGTATCCGTCTCCAAAAAATGTAACACCAATTGGCTCCCAAAATACATGTTTTTCATCAGATTTCATGATGTCAAAAGCTTCAAACTCACTAACAGCAAGAAATCTTAAATTGGTAGCCATGGTTAGCTCGCTGTGCACGTCACATGAAGAGGGCTCTATTTTGTTTTCAGCCAAAATAAGATTGTAAGCTCGCCCCCCTCCCCCAGCATATCTATTAAATCTCCTGTTGACGTATCAATCCCATATGAGAATGGACATGGTTGTTCAACTTTTCCTGCCATTTTTTGGCGCGATATTGATTTTACGAAAATTACTTACATCACTTTTGGTATAAGTTTCAGCTAGTTGTACTAATGAATTTAACGGTATGTTTGGAACCAATTCTTTTAAGATTTAGATTTCAAATTAAAAATTGAATTTGGAATTCAATTCACTTTTTTTTGGAACAACGGGGAATTTAAGTCGCAGAATTCCTATTTTGTGTTTGGAGAACAAAGGAAATGAAAATGTAATCAATTTTTGGACAATTATATCATTGATTTACAATGGAAAACGAACTAAGGTCAGATCAAGTGTGGTAGTGCCATAACATGTTGGTGGTGGTGGCGGCACCACACAAGGGTAGCGGGGTTGACGGTTGAAGTGGTGGGAGGTCAAGTGATGGTAATGGTGGTGGTATTGAGGTGTAACTGACGGTGGAGAAACGCCAATAGTGACGCAGCAGGCTGTAGTTGTGGCGGTTGTGACGACGACGGTGGTGGTAGTAGTGGCGTCGATGGCGGTGGTAATAGTGGCGGTAGTGGTGGGGTGGTCAAGTGATGGAAATGGTGGCAACGATGGTGGTGATGGCAGTAATGGTGGCGAAGGTGGTGCCAGTGGTGGTGTGGTAATGGTGACAGTAGTGGTGGTAGTGGTGACGGTGGTGGTAGTAACGGTGGTGGTGGCAAAGATAATAGTGGTGGCAGCAGTAATAGTGGTGGCGGTGGTGGTGGCAGGTGGTAGTGGTGATGGTGATTGCAGTAGTGGTGGCAGCGGTGGTTGTGGTGGTGGTAGTGGTGGCTGTGATGATGGCAGTAATGGTGGTGATGGCGGCAGCGACGGTAGTGGTGCTTGATGGAGGTGGTATGGTGGCGGCGGCTGCACTAGTGGTAGCAGCAGTGGTAGTGTGGCAGTGGTGGTGACAATGATGGTGCGGTTATGGTGGTGGTAGCATTAGTGGTGCTAGTGGTGGTTATAAAAGTTGTGTGACAGTAATGGCAATGAAGACAATGGTATTGAGTTCATTATCGGAGAGATCCACAAAAAGGGTAAGATAAGTAATAATTACTTTTAATTCAAGTAAATCAAAATTTCATGAAATTTGATTATTTTTCATTGGATTTCACACTATAGAAACAAATCTATTCAAATCCAATTCCAATTCCTTTTTTAATGTTCCAAACAATAAAATTTGAGGATTTGAAATCAAATCTCATCAATTCCATAGTTCCAAACATACTCTAAATGATTTCCCCACAACACTCATTTTTCACGTAATTCATCGAATAACTCACTTGAATTGCCTGGAGATAGCACTTAAAGTTGACTATTGTGCAACGACTCATCTCGACACTACAAGAAAACACACTTTTAGCGACGGAATTTTCTGTTGCTAAAAATGAGTATTCTGTTGATAAACACTTTTAGCGACGGAGAGTCCGTCGCTAAAAGTCCGTGGGTAAAAACTCCGTCGCAAAAAGATTAGCGACGAAATTTGGTAATTTGTCTTACTTTTAGCGACGGAATTTTCCGTCGCTAAAGGTGTTTTTCTATATTTTGTCTAATTTTTGAATTTTCTGTAAAAAAAATTAAAAAACTTTTAACAATGGAATTACCGTCGCAAAAGTTATTAGTTTTGTAGCTAAAAATCTGACTCTAAAAATGTTTATTAATCTGTATAAGGACTTTTAGAGACAGACTTCCGTGGCTAAAAGTCAAAAAAGGCTATTTTTTAATCTTTGTTATTTAATGTAAAGTGAAACCTGTTTCAAAAAATTATTCCTGATCAACTAATCCAACAAAATTCAATTTTTTAAACTAAGATTATTCCTTTACAAAATTTCAAGTAATACAAATAAAATTTAAATCATATACAAGGTGATGTATTTTATTTACATCACCTTGTACAAATCCCAAAACAAAATTACAAGTTTCATTGAAACTAAAAAATATACAAATCAAGATCCTTACTCCGAAGCCTGCATAACATTATCTGTCCACAATTGTTACTTGTTTCTATTTGTCGATCACGTGCTGAAAAGAAGCGTTGTACAAATTTGTTTACGATGAACAAAATGAATAGAAGAAGACTAAGGAGTATTTTTTTGGCACGATGAACAACCTGAAAAGAAGCCTGCCCAATCTTTAAATACCATTCCAAGTTTTGGCATGATGTTTACTAAACGAGCATATAATGAAAGTCCAAATCATGGCAAGAGCTTGATGTTATAGGATACATGGATCCGAACCCATAATCAAACAATATTCCCAAAATATAGAAGTAAAAAAATGTATGACTAAAGAAATAATGACACAATGGCAAAGGCAGGTTCAAGGCAACAATAAAATCCCAATTAACTAATTACTAATAAAAATGAAACCTTAACTTCAAGTTGACCATAAGATTGCTTAATGCTGCTTATGCCTACGTCAAAAGTACTGATAAATCAGTTGGACAACATAAGCTCATCTGTTGGTGATGCTAAGGAGCATCATACCTTGCCAACATCAATGGCTAGTTAGGATTGTTTGTTCCTGATTTAGTGGGATTCCATCTGATTATATAAATCTCCTGTAAGGATTTTTTTGGCAATAACCAATACGAATATGATGGAGTAAGATACTTGTGTAAAAATAATTATGATTTCAGCAGAGCAAAATCAATAGCACCTTCTCATGACCTACTAAATCATGAACATACGTTTCGTGCTTCCAACAATGTCAAATTACCAAAGTCTCAGTTAATAGGTGTCGACTAAGTCTTTTTGTTTGACCAAATTACACAGTATTTAAGCCAAATTAGGAACTTATAGACAAAATCAATTTCTATGAAATTAATCAAAAGCAGTAAAACGTAAAAGCCAAAACATGAAGGAGGATGAATGAAAGAGAGAACTTATAGTCGAAGGAAATACTTGAGATATGCTAACTGCCGAGGAATTGTTGTCGACTCGCAGCAGCCGGCTGGTAGATTTGGACTGGAGAGAGATGCGAGAGTGGTTGCCGATGGATCTGAATTGCTGAGTGGTTGCCGACTCATCGCCTGTTGGTGCTGATGGTCGCATTGTTTTAGAGGCTAGAGAGATCTGTGAGAGTGAGAGAGTGGTGACAACAGCGTGGGGGAGGAAGAGTGGGGCGGGAAGGCGTGGGAGCAAGCGGCGTAAGTAAGTGTGGGTGTGTGTGTGTGTGTGTGAGAGAGAGAGAGAGAGAGTAGTGGCGGAGAGAATGAGAAACTGAAAGAAAGAACTAGGGTTTTTTGGTTTTAATTATTTTTGGCGACAGATTTTTGGCCGTTACTAAATTTCGTCGCTAAATATCATTAAAAAATTACAAATATATAATTTTTTGGACACAATCCGTCGGTAAAAATCCGTCTCTAAAACACCTTTTAAAATTTTTTGAGAAAAAAATGAAAAATTTTGAAAATAACATTTAGTGACGGACTTTTCCGTCGCTAAAAGTCCCGTCGCTAAAGATATTTACCAACGGAATGTTCCGTCGGTAAAGGTGTTTAGCGATGGACTTTTACCGACGGAGAAATCCGTCACTAAAAAGGCATTTTCTTGTAGTGTGATAGGTAGTCGTGTTATTTTTGTAACCATGAATTGGTTGCACCCATTTTCAAATACCGTCTTCTCTCAGTCATGTTTGCCATTATGTTATTTTTAATATCCAAAGAATAACGATTGGCTTCTAACTTTTCAACCCCAACAAATGTGGAAGGAATAATTCAACTTCTTTTCTCATCCACCCAATTTTGTGAATCAAAGCCCAGTATTCTTTCAATTCATCCTCTACCTCCTCTCAAAAAGAAGGACGATCTACTCCCATCTAGGTTTTAATATATTTTTCAAACCTGTTTGATTCATGAGAGGTTTCTACCAAAATTGTTGGCATAATTAAATAGGTTTTGCATCATTGCAATCCATTAAATTATTCCAAAATTTCATTAAATTAACCACTGTTGACTTTATATAAAATGAAAGAGAAAGTGGTTCAACATTTCTAGGTAATAATAATGCCGAAGAACGGCATTTTATCGACTCTACCCAGAAATTGGCCATTAATTCATTAAATCAGACCTAAAATTTCAAGGAATTACTCGGAAACATATTTTCCAACACCCTAAGTTCTAATAGTTGGCATTTCACTTTCAAATTAAAAGGGTCCCACTGGGCGTGCCAATATTTGTGCTGTTAGAAAAACTCACAATTGATTAAAAGTGTTGGATCTTTTTTTCCTCTTGGGCCTAAGGAGTTCCCTGAAAATGAGAATCTTTGACAAACAAATAAAATTGAAAGTAAAAGACTGGACTCGTATAAAGGACAAATAAAGTTTCTGATTGATTGTGAATATTTACAAAGCAATGTTTCCAAGCCTGGAAACTGAAATTCTCATCGATAGACAGCAAAAGACTCTAAACATGAAAGGAAAAAAGAGGAAAACGATTTGAAAAGTCAAGTCTTGATTTGTTTGATTTCTTGATGATGTCCTTGCTCCTTCTTTGATATGTTAGTTATTCTAAAAATTTTGTAAAAAATAACTATCACTACAAGGCAAATTATCCACTTGAAAAATAACTCTTACTACTTAAATAATAACTACCCACTAATAAGTAATCAACTACTCTTATCTTTTATCAATAGGAGCACATTTTCGGAAGAAAGAAAATAACTTCCTGATTTGAATTCTTCATTATCTCTTTTTCACAAATAAAAATTAATGTCATTAAGTGATATTTGATTAAAGACATGTCATTATGAAAAAATTATTTGTTAGTGTAAACACCTTCATAAAATTGTTGCCTTCAGTGTGTCCATTACTCTCTCTCTCTCTTCGATTAGGAGATCCATGACTAACGAATAGTAGCATGGATTGCGTCCATCATAACACAAATTTGGCTCATGAGGAACTCTTCGTGATCCTTTTTATTCCATTAATATAATAAAATGTCGTGTCTTCTTCTAAAATTGCTCACGAGTCACGACGATACCAATATCATTTATCAGTTTGAGTCAAAATCATGAAGATTTGAACCATTGCAACATGTGTATAACAACATGAGATGTAGAGTTGTCAAACGGGACGGAACGGGCCGGGGGGCCCGCGGGCTGGCCCGGCCCCCTTAATGAACAGTAGAGGCCCGGTTTTTTAGGGCTTAGGGCTTGGGCCTGGACCAGTCCTGAATTTTTAAGAAAAAAGCCCGAGTTTGGCCCGGCCCGAACCGTGTCTTTGAAATGCCCCGGGTTTAGCCTGGAAGTGGCCCGGGTTTTGGCCCGAATCTGGCCCTTTTCTTTACTTTTCAAATTCAATTTCCCCTTCCCCCTAACGGATTTATTCTCCTAAATTCCACTTTTACCCCCCAACAGCAAAATAACGGTTAGTTTGGGGGGTATTTTGGTCCAAGTTAATTTTTTCAACTCGTTTAAGGTTTTTACACTCTTACCCTCCCCAACAACTATAAACAGATAGTTTTTAGGGATATTTTGGTCTTTTGTGAAGTTTAAAAAATCTATAAATTCACACAATTTCTCTCTAATTTTTCACACCAATCTTCTTACTCTCTCTTATATAAACATTCTACATTTCTACAAGCTTTGCTACCCTTGCTAATTACTACTCTTACTAATTACTACTTTTATTTACTTATTAGTACTCTTGCATATTATTACTCTTGTTTACTAATTACTAATTTTGCTAAATTTTAATTACTAACCACTCCTCTTATTAATTTGTTACTCTCTAATTCTTTTGTCTAGTAATTAGTAATTAGTGAATTTTTATATTTATCAATTACTATTATTAATTTTTTAATTACTAACTCTCTCCAATTTCGAATTACCCTCAGTGATTCATTTGTTACTCTTTAATTCTTTTAATTGTTATTTCTAATTACTAATTACTGTTCTTATACTTGTGTATTTAGTTACTCTTACTAATTTTATTTTTTAATCTAGTAAAAAAGTTTAGCGTCAAATATGGCTGGATTACTGAAGAAACTGAAGCGTGGATCATCATCACGAAAAACATCATCATCATCACAAACACCACCACCAGCACGAGCGCCAGCACCACGGCCATCACAAACACCAATCCAAGCACCACCACAACCATTCGTTCCTGGACGAATGAGTACAGGCTGTATGATAGATACCCAAGCCAATTGGGAGTTCAATCAAAACATTCCAGATTTTGAATACACGCCTGATCAAGACCCCCCGCATTATAGTCAAGGACGCAGCTCGGTTGGCGAAGCTACTACTCCGTGGCATAATCTTAACCCTATGCCTGGTCATGATGAAGAAGGGCCGAGCAATGCCTCCGGTAATGAGCCAGAAGTCCAAAAGGGGAAAAAAGAAAGCCGAGTGTTGGAATCATTTTGATGTAGTTATGGTGGACGGCATCCGAAAAGCTCGATGTAAGTACTGTGCTAAATTATTTTCGTCTGGTAGTGGTAATGGACATCTTAACAGGCATTACCCTCAGTGTGCACCTCGACAAACCCAAACGCAGTTATCTTTTGACGGTAAGTTATTTGTTTATAATCAGCGAGAGCAAAGAGACGGTCTCGCTGAATTTGTTATTCACGATGAACAAGCCTTTTCTTTTGCCGATAATGCTAAGCACTCTAGATATATGAACACATACGTTCAACCTTTGTACAAAAAGGTTCATAGAAACACAACTAGATCCGATGCACTCCGACAGTATAATGCTGCTAAAGCACGCCTGATCGATTATTTCGATAAATTTGACGGTAAAGTTAGTCTTACTTCTGATATTTGGCAATCTCCGTTTACTTTTGTTAGTTATACTTGTGTGACGGCCCATTGGATTGATGCAGATTGGATTATGCACAAGAGAATCATCGCTTTCGAGCTCTTTCCTTTTCCGCATGATGGAATGAACATTGCTAGTATTATATTAAAAGCATGTACCACGTTTAAATTAAAGGATAAGATTATGAGTATTAGTTTTGATAATGCTTCTAACAATACAGCTGCTGTTGATGCTTTACAGGAGAGCCTCAAACCTGTACTTTCTGGTAAATTATTTCATGTTCGTTGTGTTTGTCATATAATTAATTTAATTGTTCAAGATGGTTTAGCTGCTGCAGGAGATATTCTTGTCAAAATGAGGGGTATGACAGCGTATGTTAATAGTTCGAGTCCGAGAACACAACAATTTAAAACGTTGTGTGTTGAATATAATATGCCTCGCAGGAGAGCAGTTACAGATGTGGTCCACAGGTGGAACTCTACATACCATATGCTTTTACACATTCTGGCATACAAAGAAGTCTATACGCATTTTCTACTAACCTTGTTCCCAGCCGGCTTGCCAACTCAAGAGGAATGGCAGATGGCCACATACCTAGCTGAATTTTTGGAGGTATTTTACACGTCTACCAATTTATTGTCTGGTACGTACTATCCCACCTCTCCTCTCGCTGTAATAGAAATTCTCAAGATGGCTACAATGTTAACAAAATGGAGATATATAGGACCCTTTCAGGAAATAGTAAAAGTGATGGATAAAAAGTTTAATAAATATTGGAGTGAACTGCCTGTTGTTTTTGCTGTTGCTACTTGTTTAGATCCTAGGTTAAAGTTGCATGGCGTGAACGTCTCGATACAAGAGATATCGAGATTAATGTGCTACCCAGTAGAGGACACAACCGCACTCACAGCGAAAGTGAGCAAGACATTTGAGGAACTGTTCAACCTCTATCGTAATTCTGCTGACGTGCGCGGGCGAGCTTCATCATCGACTGCTGAGAGGTATTATGCGCCATACCTTAAGGGCTTTGAACATCTAGTAGCAAGACAACTACCAGGTGAAGGTACTTCTAATTCGGCAGGTTCGTCTACTTTTTCCTCTTTTAATGAGATTGGTGTATATTCAAATACTGATCATTATTCTGATTTATCAATGCAAGAACAGGTTAATTTTAATTTGTTAAATTTGGAAACAAAATCAAAACATGTATAAAACTTTAGCTCAAATTGCACGGGATGTACTGCCAGTGCAAGCCTCCACGGTTGCTTCAGAGTCGGCATTTTCAGCGAGCGGGAGGGTTTTGGATGACAGGAGGAGTCGTCTTAACCCCGAGTCGCTCGAGCTATGTGTATGTTGGAAGGATTATCTTGATGCGAAATACCGCGAGCAAGATAAACCGATTGATGATAGGAAGAGCAGTGACTCGGATGTTGAAGTACTTCTGGATGATTAGGTAATTTCTTTTTATTTTCCTTCTCTTAAGTTTTAAGAATAAAATTTCTCACAAAATATAGTTTTTTTTATATATATATATATATATATATATATATATATATATATATATATATATATATATATATATATATATAATAAGTTTTTACAAGCAAGATAGATATTTTTCCATATATATAAAAAAAATAACTTCGCCTGTTTGTTTACAAGCAGCCGGTCCCAAGCCCGGATAAAAGGAGGAGGGCCTATAAACACATTTATCTTTAATGTATATGATTTATAATGAAATAAAAGGATAAAGATTAGGTTCGTTAAATTGTGAATATTGGACATGCCTAGAGTACAATTTGCTTAAACAATAACAACAAATTACCGTAATTAAAGCCTTTATCTTGAATAACAAAAAAATGCAAAAAAAATAAAAAATTAGGCTCGGGCCCGGCTCAAGCCCAGCCGTAAATGTTGGGCCTAAGGCCTGGGCTTGGACTGGGCCCAGATATCCCCAAATTCTGGCCTAAGGCCTGGGCTTGGACTGGGCCCAGATATCCCCATATTTTGGCCCGGCCCGTTTGTCAGCCCCCTGGCCCAGCCCTGGCCTATTTTGCTAGAGGCCCGATGGGCTTGGGCTGGGCAGGCCCAAGCCTGGCCCATTTGACACCTCTAATGAGATGGCATATCGAGGAGTAACTGTGAATTATGCTGAAGATCAACCATGTAAATCGGTTGATGTGCCATTTTCACCTAGAAAAATAAGACTTCAAATAAGGGTGTAACTTAGGTTGGTTTGGTTAGTCTTTACCCAAACCCAATAAAACTTACTTGCTTTTGAGCTTTAAACCCAAGAAAAAAATTAAATTAAATGGGTGGCTGCCGGCCATCATCATTCAATTTTTTGTTTAAACAAAAAAATTCTTAGTTTGTTTAGATCATCCCATTGAACCCGAACATACCCTCTCAAGTCTCAATCCAACACAACAAAACCTAACCCACTTAATTAATTTTTTTCTAAGTAAAGCTCATTTGGTTTATAAACACATGAGTTTTCTTGGATTGAATAAACTAATCCAAATTGCATCCCTAGCTGAGAGCATAGTTATTAATACCGTACCGATATTGGTCGGTATGTACCACTTTTATCTTTTACTGGTATGGAATCCCTTACATTTTTGTACCAGTCAAAATACCGCTTTGTACTGGTTGTACCGGCCGGTACAGGTGATACCAGCCGAGAACTACGTACCAGCTGAGATAGTGTGTTTTGTACAGGTTTCTTTAAAATGTAAAAGTGAAATTTTTTGTTAAAATTTTTATAAATTGACCATATAAAGACTAAATAGAAAAACACTCTAAGTTCTATTATACTAATAAAAGTCTTTGTAACCTTTTACTCATAATATTCATTACAATTTGTAAAATCTTTCCTGATAAGTTTTCATTCTTTCCTTAGCTTTAATATACTTCAACCTAGAAGCTTTGATCATATTTTCATCTACATGATGTACTACTTTACTTATGCGCACCGCACACCTAGAAAAATAACTTATTCTTGAACTCCAAAACGTTATTGTTGAACAAACAATTTATTCTTACATAAGAATTTGCAAACGAGATCGTCAAAAGGGTTGGGATAAACAACTTATTTGGGAACCAATAGTTTACTTGAAAATTAAGATAATTCAAGCTCTATAGGACAAAGATTTTATTTTAGAGGAGTTGTGCATAAGAATATATATATGTATATATTGTGAGTTCGTCAATGAATGAATATTGCGTATATATAATATTAACAAAAAAATTTAGACGGTACCAAAACGGTACCAGTACTGGTACCGATACGTATCATTTTACAGAAAAAATTAATGGTACACACTCCGATACGATATTCATAATCATGGTTAGAGTACATAAATTTGGGGTGTCCATCCACTAGTTGAGCAGCAATAAAGTTTCTTTAGAGTCGCACAAAGAAAAGTTTTTATTAAAGTTGCACAATGAGACCTCAGATCGCCAGGATTTGGATGGGTTAACAGGTGGGTGAGGTCTCTAAAAGAACGTGGCCCGGCCCATGCAGAGATATTGAATCCATTAAAGTACAAATATTTTATCCACTACAATAAATATTGAAATTCCCCCAAAGATAGAGATGAAGCCATTTGAATATAGGAAAAAATTTGGCTATTACACCCAGGTTAAATGAATTTTCCTCCTACCCCCATGTACCGATAATTAATAGTTGTTAAATATTTTTAGTGGCTTTCATTTAGTGACGCTAAAAAGTACTATTACAAGTTATCGTTAAAAGTGTTAACAGAAAAGCCACTGAAATATGTAACGACTATTAATTGTCACTATATAAGGGGTTGGAGGAGGATTTCTACAGTCAGAGTAGTAGCCAAAGTTTGTTCTTGAATATAAATAACGCATTGCTGCTATATATATAAGGTTATCCGTGAAACAATAACATATTTAAGTTGGACGTAATAGTTTGAAGGGCAGAACGCTTGCACCTATGGCCATTTTTTTTCCAATTTGAGAAGTATTTGTTGCCTTTCTTTTTGTGAGATTTTAGTTGGACGAGATAATCTTGTGCATGGGAATGTCGTAGAGGTGTCAAAAGGGCCGGGCTTGGGCCTGCCCAGCGGGCCAGAAGAGGGCCAGGGCCGAACCGGGCCCAATGTGAGGATATCTTGGCCTGGTCCAAGCCCAGGCCCTAGGCCCTAACTTTAGGGGCGGGCTTGGGCCAAGCCCGGGCCTGAATAATTTTTTTTTAATTTTTTATGTTATGAAAAAAAATTAAATTTAAGATAAATTTGTCCATAGGCCCTTCTTCCTTTTATCTGAGCCTAAGATCGGTTCCCATATATATATATATATATATATATATATATATATATATATATATATATATATATATATATATATATATATATATATATATATATATATATATATATATGGGAGCTGATCCGTTGATAGCGCTAGCAAAATGGGATATTTTGCTAGCGCGATCTGGCCGTCCATCCTGAAAGATGGACGGTCCAGATCGAGCCTTTTTAGAAAACTGTCAGTCGTCCGCGAGACAGTCTCGCGGACATGATTTTTTACCTTTTTACCCTCCTCCCATGTCCGTGATACTGTCTCACGGACGACATTCAGTAAAAAGGCATGTGTCAGGAAAAGGCGACCGCTACACAGTGTAGCGGATGACCTCTAGGCTGACACATGTCAGGATCTGTCCCGTCGGTTACCAACTTTTGTTCATTTATGACGGCATCGCAAAAAACTTCTTTTATGGGAGCTGTACAATGTAGCGGATGACGTCGCTTCATCCTTTACATATAACTCTCTCCTATTATAGATATTAATCAGATCGGGCAATCAGCTTTTATCAGTCCGCTATATATATTCTCTCTCTCTCTCTCGAACATCTAACCCAAGCCGCTACCCCATCTACGGCGACCCACATCTCCGACGACACCACCGTCCTCCCCCAACGCCGACCTCGATGGCTTCTGGATCGGAGACCACCTACGATTTTATTGGCAACTTGCACCTGGCAGACAAACACTTTTTCAAAGTCATGATGTCGGGATTAGAGAATGAACTTGTAGGCCATCCCTCTTTCTCTGTATTTTCGTGGGTTTGATCTTTTGTTTTTCTTAACCAAAACTAACCTATTTTTTGTATTGTGTTCGGTAGGACATACCAGAAGCCTTTACCAATCAATTTACAACAATTCATGAGAGTGTAAGATTATATAGCCGCAAGAGGGCATGGCAGGTTGAAATCAAGCTGAAGTCCAGCTGACCCCAAAAAAAGCAATTCGCAGAGGGTTGGAACATCTTCATGCGCCAGCATGGCCTCGAACTCGGGGACTTTGTAGTGTTTGAACACCTTGGGTGGTGGGATTTTCAAGTTGCAATCTTTGATCGGAGTGCTTGTGAAAAAATTTTGATGCCCAAATGTGAACCCTAATTTATTATTAATAAAAAAATTTATGTTCTTGTTCATTATGTTTCTAAATTTTTTCTCGTTAATTGTGCCATTTTTTTTCCCTAGATATATTGAGATCGTTGATTGTGAATCATACATTATTTATTGTTTATCGATATTGAGATTGTTGATTCCGTCGTTAAAATAAGTCTTCGGGCGCCAATTTATTAAAACTTCATTACACTACATTGTATAGCTCTACTATATAGCGGACACCAAAGTCTAGCTCTACAATATTGCGAACATAAGGCCTCCGCTTAGGCGGGGGTTCGGGAAGGTCGGAACTAAATGTCTGGTCCATGCCAACCATTTTCTGGTCCAACACTTAGTTTTTTAAAAGGTCCTATCTATATCTGCGATACTATATAGCGGACAATCCCGCAGAAGGTAGAGAGTCTCCAAAAAAAAAAAAACTAAGTGTTGGATACATAGTACAGCGGACGTAGAAAAGAGAACCAAAAAAAAAATTAAGTGTTGGATAGTTAGCTATTCTGCGGGGCTGTCCGCTATATAGTATAGCGGACATAGAAAAAAGAACCAAAAAACATAAAAAAAAAAAAAACAAAGTGTTGAATAGGCAGTTGTCTTTCTTTGGGGCCGTTCGCTACATAGTATAGCAGACCTAGAAAAGAGAACAAAAAAAAAAAACTAAGTGTTGGATAGTTAGGTATTTTGCGGGGCCGTCCGCTACATAGTATAGCGGAAACAGAAAAGAGAACAAAAAAAAAACTAAGTGTTGGATAGTTAGGTATTCTGCGGGGCTGTCCGCTATATAGTATAGCGGACATAGAAAAGAGAACCAAAAAACATAAAAAAAAAAAAAAAACTAAGTGTTGGATAGTTAGCTATTCTACGGGGCTGTCCGCTATATAGTATAGCGGACATAGAAAAGAGAACCAAAAAACATAACTCCCGTTATTTTTTAAGGCTATGAAAATTTTGCCGAAAGAGCTGATAATTAGGAAACTTTTGGGTAAGAGGGCAATATTGTCCGCGATACTGTATAGCGGACATAACTCCCGTTATTTTTGACACGTGTCAGAAATAAATGTCCATAAATAAATTTTGCATATAGATGTCCCGCCACATAATATAGCGGACACTGTTGACGTCACAGATACCAAGAGGAACAGTTATCGGGGCTCTGACAGGAGACTTTCTTGGCGACCGACGGGACAGGTCCTGACATGTGTCAGCCTAGAGGTCGTCTGCTACACTGTGTAGCGGGCGCCTTTTTCCTGACACATGCCTTTTTACTGTCAGTCGTTCTCGAGATAGTATCGCGGACATGGGAGGAAGGCAAAAAGGTAAAAAATTATGTCCGTCAGACTGTCTCGCGGACGACTGACAGTTTTCTAAAAAGGCGCGATCTGGGCCGTCCATCTTTCAGGATGGACGGCCAGATCGCGCTAGCAAAATACCCCATTTTGCTAGCGCTATCAACGGATCAGCTCCATATATATATATATATATATATATATATATATATATATATATAAAGGATTAATTTGAAATAAGCTTGTAAATAAGCTTATTACAAAAGAAAGTGAATTAAATTTCAAATCCAATTCTGAATTTGAAATTCAAATCCTAAAAGAATTGGTTTCAAACAGACTGTATCATTCTCAACCACATCTTGTATCTGTTCGAAATGGCTATCTAGGAAATGGGTTTAATTTTAGTGTGTTTGGGCCATAATTGGGCCGGAATCAGGCCTAAAAAGGGCCAAAATTGGGCTTTTTTTGGGCCGGGCCATTTTTGGGCTGTTTTCGGCCCAGGCAGGCCCGGGCCTTTCTCTTGAAAACTCCGGCCTGGTCCAAGCCCAGGCCCAAGGTCCTATTTTTGCGGGTCGCTACTGTTCACAGGAGGGCCGAGGTCAGCTCGGGCTTTTTTCGGGCTGGCCGGGCCCCGGGCCGCCCGACCCATTGACATCTCTAGAATGTCGTAATCGTTGAACCAAGTTGAAATGGCTCCTTTTTCTGCATGGCTTCCATGTTTACGCATAGTTTCATACTTCCAAAACCTAAAATTTTAGAATTGGTTCTTTCTAGATTGTCAATACAATGTTTCTACTATTCACAAAAATATTCATCATTTGAATTTTGAACGCTTCTTACGAACTTGAAGATTACTCACATGAATTTCAGGTACAGGAGCGGTTTAACCAACCCAAAAGAAAAAATAAAAATGAAACGGTAGAACAAGACACTTGAATTTCGAGCTACTGCACCGAGGCATAACAATCCATGGCGATGGCAGATCAAGCTACGCTCATTTCCCGGCCTCCATGATTTTCTTAGGCACAGTTTGAACTTCAACCAAGTCATGCACATGTTCATGCAGTTTTGTGGCAGCTGGAATCATCTCCCCGCACACCATTGCACTTAGCTCGACAACGACGATAATTTGCTCTTTCAACTCGGGAAGCTTGTGATCGTCCAACATTATGACTTGGTTATGAAACCCGGGAAGCTTGTGCTCGATGGCTTTCTTAGCATTTTTGTACATTGCGTAAAGCACCATTTGAAGAACACCAAAGATGAAACCGAGAACGTTTGGAATCTAGATATAGACATGAAGAAGAATTAACCCCAAAAACATTTTGCAGAAACAATTCAAGGACAAGGGTTTACCAAGTTGGTTACACTTACAGCGACATTATAGTCATTCAACGGTAGACCGTAAAAGAACCATATAACTGCACTTAGGGTAAGGAAAAATGATAGAAGAATTAGCATGTACTCGACGCTTCTGGTTCGTATAACTTGTCTCTGTCAAAAATTCAAGACTCAGAAATTATGGACTTAACAAAATGTGAATGAGATAAATATGTCACAATTCGTCGTAACTTACCACAACACCCAGAGGTGCTACGAATACGCTCAAAGAAAATACTAGGCATATCCATCCAACGATCTTGAAACGGGTATCTTGTTTCGCAAGAAATTGAGTTAGGACAACGATGAGGCCAAAGCCACCACCATTGAGCAAAAGAAGTAGCTTCACAGTTTGAATCTGAGTTTAATTAAGGCCAAATCATATGACCATCCATAATGGTAAAATTACAGATAAAAATACACCATAAGTACCCTGGACTTCTTTGGCGCGTAAAAGAGGTAGAAGCACACGTAGATTCTCTATGAAACAGCCGACCGAGTTGATGGTGATGAGAAGCATTGCATTGTGTTTGAGCAGCGCATAGTATATCCAAAGCATGGCACTGAATAGAGCAACTACGTATGGGATGGATTGGAACCCTTCAGCGGATTTCTTAATGTAAACTTGGTAAAAAGTTGGCCTGCGATTGAACGTTTCAAAAATTTAATACATTTCAGCGAAAAGCTTAGAACTCATTTGTGATTTTTTTATGAAAATTTGAATAAGAAAGCTTACACTGGTGCCAGATACACCATGAAGGAGATGATATTGCCTACAAGACCAAGTAGCAGATCGAAGGGGAAAAGAAAAGATTAGGAAAGAAGGTAGACGATTGCATGCAGCTAGTATGAATGGTAATGCACGGCTTAGAATAAAAACATTGTTTAAGGTTGTTTCGTTGTCATATATAGTTATTCAAACTGTGCAATTTTATCTCGGCACATCCACGGCGGTGCACCCAAAAGGCTTATCGATCCAATCAATGCAGCGATACAAGCCCCCGGAGGCGCGTGTCACACTTAGTGCTAGTCACAACTAGTACTAGCTACCACTGATATAACTATGAGCTGCTACTACACATTAATTAGTATATATATTACACTTTGCAGAAGGTTGCGCGTTATAATTGGTTATGTCCATGGCAACTTTGTGAGCACTTCTCTCATGTTTTTCTAGTAAGACAAATCTTAGAAGCAAGTCGATACCTATGATAAGAATGAAAAAAAGAAGAAGAAAAGAAAGAGAAGACAATGTAACAAAAATTTCTTGTATTATACCTAGAAGGCCAAATGCAAGAGTCCAATGCTCGGAGAACATGGTGATTTCCTCAGCAAACACTACAACTCTCTCTCTCTCTCTCTCTCTCTCTCTCTCTCTCTCTCTCTCTCTCTCTCAAGTACTGTAATTCTCTCTCAGATTCTTGCACACAAGTTGGAAGGGTAGCATGACACATTTATATAGAGGAAGTGGAAGGAGAGAGAAAAATGAATGCAAGAGTGTACTACTTGGGGAATGAAAGATCTCTTTTGTTAATGTTTACAGTTGTAAAAGACTAGCTTCCACTGTAACACACTTTTCAGTTCAGTAAAACGAAAGGGCCTTCCTTCCCTAATGCCCCAATTAACCTAATAAGTTTAGGTAGTTTTTCATCGATAACCAAAACACAAGAGCCAACTTCATCAGCTCATTTAGTTCCATTTTAGGCTATTTGGCCTGCAAACCATGGGTCCCACGAGGGGGGTCCTTCTGATGTGTCACCCACCAGTCCAATTGATTTTCAAGGATTACAACTCATACTTCGATTTCAGGAAGGTATTCATGCTTGGGTCATTTTTCTGTAAGTGCTCCTATTCAGCAAAGAAATTATCTGGGATCACCCCTGGGCCAATCATGTATTGCGGGTCAGCATTGCTTATAAACTGTGATTTTAAATTGAAGTGCCTCAAATAGTTACAAGATCAAGATATGCTTTGGTAAGCTTATCTAGCTCCCCTTGGTGGGTTTTATGTATCACCTCATCGCATGCATCCTTAGCGACGTACAAGATAGCCCAACCCTCCATTTCGCCACACTCGTTGTGACCTCCTCCATGGGGGACCTTGGAGAGCTTTTGTCCATAAATATTTCCTTCCGATTGGGGACTTTTCTGATGTGTGATTGCACTACTAATTATCTTTGTGTAGTTGACAAAGAATGTACAACCAGAGTGAACCGTGGTCTAAACCCCACCCATATAAAGGAAACAAAATACTTCCACGCTATGCGCTCTGATTATAGGTTTCGGTGCGGGAAGACAAGTAGATACAATATTCTCGCATATGAATCCTTGTAGGCACCACTATATTTGATCTGGTCAGGGGTTGCTATCCCGTAAAAAGAAATGGTGATTGGATAAATTGATTTTGGGGTCTTGATGATTATGAAGAAACGACATCTATGTCTTTCTTCTCAACTATCAACTATGTCAAGCGACCGAATACCTAGTTTCACAAAGTGTTATGCTTTTTATCACCCTTAAGTGTTTGCTAGAAAGATTTAATTTTTTTCCATTGTTTTCGGTGACAAAATAAAGATATGCTGAGTATGAAAATAGACGCTTTTTTAATCAACTAGTTGGTGTTTATTACCCCTGATTTTAGCGCTCTGTTGAATATATCAATTGGTCTGAGGGACTTGTGAAAGTCACAGTCCAACAATGGCCCGAATTTTAGTTGGCAGCCATGTCACAAAGACTTCTAGCTTTTGATGTTCAAGTTGCACAAAAAAAGAAAAAAAAAGGATGTTCAAGTTGCAAAAATACAGAAAAAAAAGGCGTGCGGGGTTCGGGGAGGGTTGATGTAGACTATCTTTCCTTCGTAAATAAACTTTTCGAGTATTTTAAGGATCGACCCTAGGAGGCTAGGAGAGAAAAAACTACATTTATAATTGGATTACAAAAGTTAACACAACTTTATTTACAAGAAATGTAACTACAGAACTTGATGTTGATAGTTAATTAAACAAGAGCATAGTAGAGATACAAGGGGTTACAGGGGAGGAGCTAATGTGGAGGGTCGCCACAACGCAGTCGAAACAAAGATTTAAGTAGGTTAAATTAAACTTGGTTGGAGGCATCCGTACTTTTCTCGTACAGTTCTGTCTGGTCCTCATGCACATCTTCATCCTTAGCCTCTTCAAATTCATCGGATTTTGGCAGGGAACAAACTGGATGTATCTCACGTGTTGTGGCGCAGCCTGGCTTCACTATATTTGGTAACTTCTGTTCCGCTTCGGGTCCTTTGTGGTTCTTGTAGATTTCATAGAGTACCATTTGACTTACCCCAAATACGAACCCCAGTATATTTGGAAGCTGAGAAATGAATACAGTTCAAGGGTAATGAAAGAAGCATTAGTAGAATCAAAGAGAATAACAAGCAAAGGTTACTGACCCATTTTTTTAAAAAAAAGAAAAACAGAGAAACAGATCAATTCTTTCCTTTTTCTATTTCTAAAGATGGAGAAGTAATCTGATGTATCACAAGAGTTGTTTGTCATAGCAAAAACTCTCCACAAGCTAATGGAATTTTTGCTTTTTGGCTCGAGTCTTAAGCGAGTGGCAAAATTTTATTGCACAGCTGAGCCAGACATATTCAGCAACGAATAGCAAAGAGACTGCGACTCCCATGCATCGATTAACAACCGTCTACAAATAAGTTTAGTGGCAGTTTATGTAGCACCTTCTGAGATAATCCTTAGTAGGACTCTGACAGCGATATCAAGGTTCTGCAGTATCGTTCTTTAGAGATGCTTAATTAGTTGTTACATCCCGCAACAATAAAATCTATTCTTTTTTTGTTTATCTAGCCACTTTTTGAGCACTTACAACAAAGTTCATCACCAAACAATTTTTGTTCCTTACAAGTTACAATTCTAGGACCGATCTTGAGTCCCAATTCTGATAGAAAGAACAAAAACATAAATTTGGAAAAGCTCTTACCGTAATAAAGAAGTCCTTTTGAAGCAAACCATACAAGAACCACATAACAGCACTCAGTGCAAGGAAAAATGACAACCAAAATGGCATGAACTCCACGCTTTTGGTGCGCAGAACCTGTGTCTGCATACAGTGAGACAGTAGAAATTAAGTAAAGAGATAGTGACACTACTGGTAATAACAAAGATGAAAACAAAACGCGTACAGGGGAAAGTGAATATGAAAAGAAAAAAGCTTCTCATGATATTTGCATGCATACTCACCATAATGCTTAAAGGTGCTGCAAATACACTCACGGAAAGTACTACGCAAATCCATCCGAGGACTCGTAGCCGAGCTGGTCCTTTTGCCAAGACTTGAGTGAGAAGAAGAATCAGGCAAAATCCAGCAAAGATCAAGAGGAGAACAAGTTTCAGAGTCAGAATCTGCAATGTCAACCCATTTCGGCCATGTTTTGTTAGCTACCAAAATTCGATTTTGTAAAAATACTCTTAGTAAATTAGTGTCATGCTTAAACATCTGATAATGAGCTTCTGTGGTTAGGAAGTAGGCTCGAGAATTAATGAATATTACGTAAGAACAACATTTTTTGGTTAGTATAACACATACCCTAGCTTTCTTTGGTGCATAAGCAATGTACAACGCGATATAAATGGTTTCGATGACACATCCAACTGAATTGATGCTCATGAGCAGAGTGGCGCCGGATTTTAGCGATGCGTAGTATATCCAAAGCATGGCGGTAAACAGCGCGACCACGTATGGGATTGACTGAAACCCTTCAGTTGATTTTTTCTTGCATATCCTGTAGAATGTTGGGCTGCATGGTGCGTGATTCAAATGTGATGTAGGAATTAGTCATTAGTGAAGATCATTACAGTCAATAAAACCATCATTGCGGGGATAAACAAACTTACCCTGGAGCTAGATACACCAAGAAGGAGATGATGTTACCTGGAAGTTACAAAAGAAGGAACAAGAATCAAGCCTACATGCATAAAAAAGCAAATATCATGCAATGTTGTTAAGAATAGCAAGGCAAAACACATCTTAATTTGCCTTAGCTACCAAACTTCATTAATTACTGTACTTGAATCACCTGATCTTTTACTTAATTAATTTCTCATTAAGCATGTAATCATCACTGTACTACGTTAAGTAATAAGAGCTGAAATGGTGTTTGCACATCTCTCAAGTGTTCTCAACAACACATCTTTTTACTGCTCAGACCCACCATGCAAGAAAGGAAAGAAAATAAAGAAAATGAAAGACTCATGTACTCAAAATACTTGAAAAAAGTAGAAGTGAGAACAGCTCAAGAAGGGTATGGAAGCCAATAATATATCTGTTACTTTTCACCTAAAATTCCAAAAGTAGAAATCCATGGATGCCGAGTGGAGAATATGGCCATTTCTTCGAGCCCTCTCTGAAGTTCTCTCACGATGAAACTGTAGACAGAGGGACTTTCTAAGTTACCTTAGCCTTCTCCACCCAATCAATGGATGGCCTAGGGCCGTAGTTAAGAGAGATATATATAGCCAAATGTTCCATGTTGCTGCATGGATGGAGTTCTAGATATATTGTTTGCAAGTAATGCGTTGCCTTTTTAATATTATATTATATAAATATATATATAAACAGCAAGTCATCATAACAAATGTTCAAAGTGTATGAATCACGGTGACACATATGACATTTGAAATGCGTTTTCGGATCTAACAAGTTTGAAGGATATTCATTTAGGAGAACTAAGAAATAAGAATAGTATATTATTAAGCCAATGTGTATTTACTGATACTACTTGTGGTACAATCATCACATCAACTTTTTCAAGAGACAATACTATGCTAATAGTAAGCCAGTAACTTCTGTTCACAGCCTAGCCTAGATGGAAAGCAAATTTCCTTAGGTGCTGAGGCCCAAAATATTAGTGCCTCGTGTTGCTTTATTCGCAGGATAAGATGCCACATAAATGTTGTCAGGTTCTTAAAGGGTAAATTGCAATAAACTCCTTAAAATTTACACCATTGTTTGATTTAAAACCTGTGATTTCGATTTCAATGCATAACACCTTAACGTTTGAGAATTGGTTCCAATTAGACAAAAAGCCGAATCTTCGTGAGAAAAAAAGGTGAACAACCTTCCACATGGAGGGGCAAAAGAGTTTTTTCAAGACAAACACAGGGTAACACACCCAACACCCCAGTCGCCAACACCCTCAACACCCTAGAACCTGCACACACAGTCTGCCACCTACCACTACCCCGTGCTCACTCCTCTAACGAACAACCACAGCACCCAGTGTCCCCCACCCCAGATCACCTACCAACCAGTGCACACATCGCCTACACCATAGTCCCCCACCTCCCATCCCTCGTCAACCACTAATTAACCAGTGCACACACCACCCACACACTATAGTCCCCCACCTCTCATCCCCATCAACCACCACCAATGCACACACCCACCCACACCACACAATGCCAGCCCCCTCCCCCCACCACTTTCTTTCTCTATTTAAAATAACACACACACATGCACACACACACACACATTGTAAGAAGGCGGTGAGTGGTTGTTGGAAGGTGGAAGGGAGAGGTCAACGGCGGAATACAAACTGGTGACAGTGATCTGGCCATTAATGGCGGTGCTGCAGTTGGGGTGCCGTGATTTGGCCGTGATGAAATGGCTGTGGTGTAGGGCGGGATATGGACAAAACGGTGATAATGTGGGTGCGGCTATGTGTGTGGTGGGGGGAAAAGGTGGGTTGGGGGGTGCCGATCATGAATTTGTTGAGTGTTGACTTTGTGGAGTGTTAGGCATGTGAGGCGGGGGCGGAATTGAAGGGTGGTGAGGGTGCCTACAGAGACCCTGTGGGGGTGTTGGATGTGTGTTTGTCTTCAAAAGACATGTTTGCTCCATTGTTTGGACGGCCGTCTACCTTTTCTTTAACAGAGAGACAATTTTGGGTTCAAGTGAAACTATTTTCAAATGTTAGGGTGTTATCTAATGCAATTGAAACAATAAGCATTTAAGTGAGGAAACGTTGTAAACTTTAAGGGATTAAGTGCAACTTACCCATTGTTTGTGCACTATTGCTAGTAGAAACATTAAGAACTTCAGCTAGGCTGCAAGAAACTTGAGTGGCAAGATTGTTTCGAGAGGTTGTACCATGCATACGGATCGTTGTACCGTATGCGTGAGAGGTTGTATCACGATATGCCTTGTAGCATCATTTGAGTGTATTAACCTGCCATTTCTAGCATTACTCTTTAATCACTATTCCTAAGCTGTAGATGTGTTACTTGTATTTTATCCCTGTTCTATAAAAAATCAGCAAAGTTTACATCATAAAGAGTTATTCTTTAAGACAATTTTTTTTTTGTTTGAGTGCTAGTGAGTAAGCACTTCTCCCCGACTTTAAATGCTTAAAGGTTGCATACTTGCATTCTACAAAGATGGTCCACCTCCTTTAAGTTCTCAGCCGTTGAACCCTTGACACTCATTTGTCACTACTATTGCTCAATTATTGTACAAAAACAGTGCCTAATCACAAGTTTGGTTAACCGCGCTCAGTCACCATTAGTGTACAGATTTCTCATGCCCCGAAGGGTGAAGCAGTGACACGTGTGACAAAAAGGTTCACATAAAGATCTTGTAGCTGCCATCAGCGAATGCTATTGCGTTTTATCTCGTAGCTTTTTTGACGATGGTGGAATCTGAAGTGTCGCCTTCTGTTATGACATATATGGCACCACATACCCCTCCGAAAACTCCGCGTATCTAACTCTGTCTTTCCTACGGATGAAATACACCCACTTGTCCTCGCAGAAGGTTAGATCGAATCCAATCCTGCTCTAAAGATTTTGTAATCGATTTGGCGTTCGTTTCATTCGAGATCGTAGAAGACAGTTGTTCAATATATTCAATTGTTGTATTTCTTATGTTTAAAAATCTCAAATGCGGTACTTTGTTTTGAACGGAAAAGCACCTAAGGAGGTGATTTCGTTCAAATTCAACTCTCTTGACTTGCTTTCCAAAAGCAGAAGCATAATTGCTTTTAGGTAAATTCAGGTTCTCTTCGCAATATAAGTGATTAGGTGATTAAAGTGTCAATGTCATTATTTTAGCGATAAAAGTCATTTTTAGTGGCTATTGCAGCATCAACTGTGATCGAGGGTCTAGTTGAGTGCATCCAGGTGTGAGGTATATATTACTTGAAAGGATAAGATTTCCCAAGTGAAGGTACTTTTCACTTGGATTGGAACAGCAATAAGATTGGTGTAGTTTGGCCTAATCCTCCGTGATTGGGTCATTAATCTTGGAGGATTAAAGAAACCTTTTGGTGTACGGCCTTCTCAACTAGCGGCTGGTTTATATACTTAAGAGCGTGCAGGCTTGATCGGCAGATATGAAACTTATCACAATTTTTTTAATGTTAGATTGGCCTTCGATGTACCTGGATATTTTTGACCGATAACGACAGAAGAGATTGGATTAGTTTGGGCTAATTAAAGGTAGGCGCAAGAAGGTCATTTCATCTTTATACGATTGTCTCCAATCATTTAGGGGCTATCTAATAAAACTGAAATTTAAGTGTTGAATTCGTAAAACTGAAAATTTTAAGCGACTGAATTTTTACTGAAAATAAATTAACCTGTTTGGTAAACCAAAACAGATGTCTGAAAATTTTTTATTTACAAATTTATCATTTTATCAAAATTATGCATTCGGTTTATGTACTTTATAACATTATGGAGGGGCTAAAACCATGTTGGTGCTGTTGACAGTGACAATGGAGTAATACTGGTGGTGGCGGCGGTGGCAACGAAAAGGTATCAATAGTGGCTGTAACGGTGTGTGAAGATGTGGTGTTGATAATTGTGATGATAACGATATGCGGTGAGTGACACGATGGTCATGGCATTGGTTGTATTGTGGTGAATATTTAAATAATTTTGAAAGAAATAGACGTGGAGACGACATCAACGATATGGTGGAGGTGGCGGTGTCCTTGTGGTCGTCGTGGTGATGGTGGTAGTGATAATAGTGGCTAGATCATGGAAATTGTGGTGGTGATAGGAAAAATAATTAATGGTAGTGGTGGTGGTTATGGTGTGGTGGACGTGATTATCAGCAAATTAATTGAGGCGTCATCATTATCAAACACACTTAATTAAAAATTATTGAAAACTTTAAGTTTTAAGTGTTTATTGGGTTATCAAACACATCCTCAGATTTTTTTTTCCTTCTCTCGTTTTTAGTATAGGAGAAGTAATAACGGAAACTAAGTAGGTCCTATTTCAGTAGTTATATTAAGTTAAGTACACGTAACGTCCCCTTGTTGCATTTCAAGATTGGCAAGTTGATACACCTACCGATTGCCCTCCCTCCAACATTGTTGCCAAATTAAATGCTCCAAGGAAGCTTCCATCCCTAATGAGATGCTGATCCAGGGGATGCAAGTTGTGCCATCCTTAATGATTACATCTTTTGCTACTTTTGAATCTCTTTCAAGGGCAACATTGGTGAGTACCGAGCCCTTTGTTTCTCGGCCAATTGCAATCCTCTGACAATTTCAAACAATTCAACTCCGAGAGCATTGCACACCGAACTGTTGTCTTGAGATCCTCTCAACCATTCAACTTTGTCGTTTCTCCGTAGTCCACCAAGTCCATCACCTGATCATTTAGTCTGTCCTTAATTATTTTGCTTCACTAAATCATTGACACGAGGGCATTTCCCGATTCAACGATCATGGATACACGTCGTCCTCTCAATTTGCATTAGTGGCGAAATAAGAGTTAGGAAGTGTTTCATGATTCAATTAAACACTTGACCAACTTAAAAATCTTCCGAGATTATTAATTAAATGCATTTTATAACTTTTCGCCTTGTATCACTTACAAAATTAACTCCCGCAGAAAAGTAGACCAAGATTTTAAGTCAAGATAGACGTAATTAATACTTAGCACTTAAGTTAGATGGCCAAAAGCTATTGAACCAAATTTTACATAAAAAGAATTAATTATCACGGCGACGCCGGCACAATCAATTTGTTGGCAACATCACCTCCATGACATTAGACCCACTACCACAATCATTGTATCCCCATAGAGTACCGGATCTTGGTTCGGGTGGACGGGGACCTTTAGACGTAACTTGCACAATCATATACGCAAAGAATATGTATTGCTGTATGACAACTTAAATGGAACCGCTAAAAAACATAAACGGGCCTCGTGATTGCATATTGATTTTCATTCTTTTGTGATGGACGAGCTAAAAGACTTCTTGTGATCCTCAAACTCATATTGCGTCTGATACTTTAAATCTTAATCAGTTTGTTTTGGTCATTGGTTGGAGCAACAGCTATATTCCAATTCGTTGATGTCAATGTCAATGGCATCTCCACTAATGTTATCATCAAGAAAGTTTGAAAACGTAGCTAATCATCTTACATAAACCCCCGTCTTAGAATATTCTTGTTCAGGCACAAAGGAGAATTGGATTTGTCTAGTCATCCTAAGATCTGGCAGATTAACTACCAGTGAATATGCAAATCTAGGCAAATCATGCCAAACATATACTCGTCTTAAAATATCCAATATTGTTATCACCAAACATATACTCGTCTTAAAATATCCAATATCGTTATCACGTGACTCAATCGGTAACGTAATGGACCTTGTAAATCAGAAGAAGAAGAAGCCGCTTATTTTTGCGAGTATTTCAGTTGTTGGATTTGAATTACGGGTTTGTATAATGAAATTATGAGCCATTATTCATTGTCATTAGTCCTGAAGTCCAAATGAAGTTATATTTTTTTGCATTATTTCTTTTTGTTAGCGAAATTTTTGGAGCCTTTACCCAAGACAAAAGGAGAAGAACACAATAAGGCACTTCTTCTCAGCCAAGAAGACTATTTTGTACTTAATTTGAAGAGGAAACATACAAAAAAAACATTATCTCTACTTCTATAAAAAAAAGTCAAATTGGGACAAGCAAATACTGCAACAAATCAGTAGTGTTTCCAAAAATAAATATAGAATATAAGTAAAATTTGCAGCATTTCAAAGAAAGCAATGGTTCTATGGTGTAGTGGTTAGCACTCTGGACTTTGAATCCAGCGACCTGGGTTCGAATCCCGGTAGGACCTTTTTCCGACTCTTACTTACTAAATTTTTCTGATTAGGCCTTTCGTGTTACCGGCCCGTAGAAATTTCCTTTCGGGCGTCAAAAGCCCAGACGACATCTTATTGTATTTATGTTCATGTTATCAAGTTTGTTTTATTTTTTTGTTATTGTTTTTAAATTCGGTATTTAAAAATACCAAATTCTAACACTACAGGTCAACCCGTTGCAATTCACATTATACAAGTTGATTTATAAACCATATTTTTTAATAACTTTTTTGTTCAAAATTGGCATCCAAATTAGTTATTGAACCAAATTTATTGAAGTACTCTTAACTTTGCTCCCAGTACAGTTTTAGTACCCTCAACTTTACTCTCAGTACAGTTTGCATAGAGTTGTCAAATGGGTCGGGCGGCCCACGGCCTAGCCGGGCCCGGCCCCTTTCTGGCCCGGGTTTGGCCCGGCCCATACATGAACAGTGCTGGCCTGACCATTTTGGGCTTAGGGCCTGGGCCAGGCCTGAATTTTTCTAAAAAAAGCCCGGGCCAGGCTTTGCCCGAAAAAGCCCGGGTTGGCCCGGGTTTGGCCCTGTTCTGGCCGGGGTCAAAGTGGCCAAAGAACTGTTTTTTCTTTTCTTCTTCCAACGACAAGCACGTGTACGAATAAAAAATGAAAAAAAAAGAGATAAAGAAATAAAGTGACGCGTTTGACCATTTCTAATAGCAACATGGGGATTAAGCTAACTTGACTTATGAGTGGATCAAGATTGGGACTTCTTCATCACTTCCACACTTTGCTCTTGAACCCATTTGTGGCTGGCCTTCATCATAAAAAATCACCCCTTTTTCAACAAGTTTGCTACAACAACTACTGTAATACCAAGCCATTAGTGAGAGCACTCTCTGTATCAGCAGCAGCAAAAATAGTCAAGGCCATTAGGGTTCATGAAGTGAGTGGCCCTGAGGTCCATTTCTCCCTGTCTCTCTCCCGGTATCTGTGTGTATTTGTGTGTGAATATCATACTCAACATATGTAGTTTGCGATTTAATTCGCTGGCTCTTTTGAAAGTTGCCGTTAAATATTGAATAACAAGAAAATGCCAAAAAAAATAAAAAAAATTTGGGCCCGGGCCCGGCCCTAAATGTTGGGCCTAGGGCCTGGACTTCGACCGGGCCCAGATATCCCCAGAGACAGGCCCGGCCCGGTTGGCAGCCCCCTTGGCCCTGCCAGGCCCGTTTTGCTCGAGGCCCGATGGGCTTGGGCTGGGCCGGCCCAAGCCCGACGCATTTGATACCTCTAAGTTTTAAAACCAACTTTGAAAGTGAGACTATAAAAAATTTCAGTTTGAAAAAATCGTTCAAATCAGTCCTTGGCTAACGGATCACAGATAACGATACGACTCTCAATAACTGAAAAATATATCTTAAAAACATTTGGCACTATCTTAACCGTTCAATTTTTTCTCTTCCTTAATTTAATCATTAAAAAATTTCTCTCTTTCTCTCTCTCACAGAGAGACACACACTCATCTCACCTGTCTATTTCTTGTCTTCTATTTAAGCAAAAGACAACACGACCACAGTCGCCTAACATCGTCGATGGCCATCACATGTGACCACCACCGACCACCATTACACCAACCCAATTGGCGCCGCTGGCATCGACATATCAACATTAGCTAGAAGCCCTATTCCGTGGCATCTGCCATCGCCGCCTCGGCAATCCCTGCCTTCATCATGGCCCGTGGCCACCACATCGACTCTATCCTCGTCATGGTGTTTTTGCCGACCTGTTCTAACTTCTCGTCGTTCAGCTGGTTGACAAAATTAGAGGCTTAGCAGATCAAATCTAGGGAGCAAATCAGAGGGTAACCGATTCAGCAAAATCGCGACATTGCAGATCTGGCGATAGTGAGTTGGGCCTGTTCTTGTGGTCGTCATCCCAGCAATAATGGCTTCTTTCCGGCCTCTTGCTTAGTTTCTACCATTGGTGGGTCTAATGGATGATGGCGATGGGAGGGCGTTGTCGGGTGGTACAAGTGTTGCTGGATAGTGGGGCGTGGTTGATGCGACAGTGGCCTGTAAATAGGTGGCAGGGCAGGGAGGGGCTAGGGATGGCAAAAAGACCCGTAACCGGCGGCTACCCGTCCTGCCCCGCTTCTATAGGAGCGGATTTTTTTTACTTTGACCGGGCCACGGGGCGGGTATGATTTTTTTTAAAAAAATCCACAACGAGTCAGGGCGGGTATGGTATTTAGTCCAAACCGCCTCGGTACCCCGCGACTCGCTCCCGCCTCGGTACACTAACCCTATTCACCCTTTAATCCTAGCCGTCCATCCCATATGTGTATAACATATCCTTATCATCCCCATTCCCCAACCCTAATTTCCAATCATCTCTCACTCTCTGCCAACAACTTGGTGTCGCTTCAGTTCTTCACCCTAATTTTCATCTGCCGTCGGTTTCCTCTCTCCTACGGTCGGCAACTCCTTCTTCACTCCCCATCGTGGCGCCTCCATCTTCTCTACTCCCGTCGGCGACTCACATGCGACCGCCATAAAGGCACTGTCGGCGACTGACCCAACAGCGATGGTGTCGTTCATCAGTAAGTCGTTAGTGTCGTTCATCAGTAAGCCATCGCCGCTGTGATGATGGTTTTCGATCATCAGCAAGCCGTCGTCGCCGTGATCGCTGCAATCTGAGTATATTGGCCTACCGTGATCTACTGCCTAGCTTCCCCACCGGCCACCAGTCGTGACTGAATCTCCTGCCATTGGAAGCAAGATTGGAAGAATCGCGATTGACTGACCTGCTGGGTTTGGGCGGGGCGGGGATGAGTTTTCTAAAGTATGTTTGGGTCGGATGTGGTATTAAGGTTACAGAACCTGGCGCGGGGTGGGTGCGGGGTGGGGTGGGGTGGGATTTCAGGGGTAGCGAGGCAGGTTTGGATTTTAGCAGATCCGTATCCGACCCGCCCCATTGGCATCCCTAGGCGGGGCAGTGTCATGGCCTTTGATAGGGCTGTTAGTGGGGGAGAGAGAGAGAGTACATTGATTTAATAATCAACGAGTATTAACCCCGTGCGTTGCAAGCGTGAACAACAACGGTTAATTAAAAGTTCATACTTATATATCGAATAATAATAATAAATAATACTATTTTTACCTTTTTATGATTTTTTCCATTTTTAGTAACAATATTAATAATACATGTGTTAAGGTTTTGTTAATAAAATTCACCTAGAACAGTATAAAAAAATTTCTGACATTAGAGAAAATACAATATGAGAGATAGTTATGTTTTATATGACTTATAATAAAGTAAAAGGAGGGAGATTAATTTTGTTAGATTGTAAAACTATTTTAGACTTATGTAAAATATAGGAAAGTTTCAAGATTTAAATGAGATATATATTAAAATGAGATATAAATTTAAAATTAAGAGAGAGAGTTGAAACTTATTTGATTGGTTGAATACCAAATAGTATAAAAAGAGACATGCCAAATTGGAAAGAGAATGCTAAATTCTCTTAGCTTCGACTTTTATATATATATATATATATATATATATATATATATATATATATATATATATATACACACACACATACATATATTACATCACATTACATATATGGGAGCCGATCCACACTCACAGGTGGAGAAATAACAATTTTTCAATCATAAATCTAGCCATCCACGTGTACTCGTAGATGATTCAAATATTTTTTTTTAAGTTGCAACCGCTACTTTTTCAAACGGTTGTAAAAATTGACAAAAATACCCCCTAAAACTGAAAAAACCCCAACCGCAAGAAAGACTAGCGGTTGGGGGCCCACGAATTCGCACACCCAACAGCTATACTTTCTAGCCGTTGCACTGTACTTTTTTAAAGATTTTGTTAATGAAAAAGTGGGGCCACTTAGGATTTTTTTAATGAAAAATTGTTTGACGGATTTCAACTGCTACTAAGTGTAGCGGTTGGGTGGTGAGTAGCGGTTGGAATCCGTCAAATAATTTTTCATTAAAAAAATCCTAAGTGGCCCCACTTTTTTATTAAAAAAATCTTAAAAAAAGTACAGTGCAACAGCTACAAAGTGTAGCGATTGGGTGTGTGAATTCGTGGGCCCCCAACCGTTATTCTTTCTTGTGGTTGGGGTTTTTTCAGTTTTAGGGGGTATTTTTGTCAATTTTTACAACTGTTTGAAAGAGTGGCGGTTGCAACTTTTTCAAAAAAAAGTACACGTGGATGACTAGATTTATGGTGGAGAAATTGTTATTTCTCCACCGATGGATGTGGATCGGCTCCCCCATATATATATATATATATTAGATTTGTATTGGGAATATAAAAATGGACGGTCCACGTGGTCACGTGTACAAACTTTACGGCTTTTTTTTTTTTCCCCGTAATGACAGTCCTATCATTGGAACTTTTAACGACATTCGTGATCCGTTAACCGAGGGATCAATTTGAGCCATTTTTTTCAAACTTATGTACTTTTTTGGGGCACCTTCAAATTTGGGTATAAAACTGTACTGTGAATAAAGTTAAGAGCACAATTTTGGGATTGACCCCTTAAGTAATTATCAAAAGAGATAAAGAGTTCTTGTCAAAGCAAAGCCAAAGGAAGGCCGCTGCCAATTTAATCCAGGTGACGAAGATTGTGCAAGTTTTAATCAAGTCGTATATTGACTTCACTTAAAAGTGTACCCTAAGTCACCCGTTCGGGCTAGGGAAGAAGTAAGAATGGCAATTGAATAATATTGTGGTTAATTAACTCTGGCTGGCGTTGTATCAAGTCCCTCATTCACTTCTTTAATGCTTTAAACACCTAAGTCTTCTTTTGGTACCCGTCAATATTGCCTTATATTCCAACGTTTACAATAGTCTAGCGTACTACCCTTGACCCATTTTGTTTAAGCATTAAATTTAGAGTCCGAGACCGAGACCAATTATTTGAGCTTGAAACAAATGTAACGATGCTTGCTTGATAGGAAGTAAAGCAGTCCTAGAAAGATTATTGCAGACAATCGAACACTAGTGCTAGCGGTTGGGATTTGGATACTCGGAAGTCGGAAGTACATCTAAAATAAATATAGTGAGTGTGATCGAGAATGACGAAATCTGACAAGCTTAACTTGTCTCGAGCTAAGATCATAGCAAGAGAAGTTTACGAGGTTCCGTGTTAAAGCATAATGGCTAGTTGTACCAAAATAAAGATAAACAATTTGAGGCTTGGTATTTTTTTTTTCATACAAGCTAAACTCAAACAATTAATGCTAATTCGCACTTTTTTCTATATATATATATATATATATATATATATCGCAATTGTCTTAGCAAGAACGTGTTACAAATACTCGATACCATGCACTCTCCATCTGTTTGAGTAACCACGTCCAACCAATCCTATTCTTTGTGTCGTTTTTGTTCAATAGTTATAGCACCTTATAGCACTTTGCATCACTACAATTTTTAGGAGTATTTATTGGGCCATGGTAATTTTAGTTGGTAAGGTGATTGGTTGGTCCAAGTGCTTTTAATCGTATCATTTTGGGAGGAGGCTGAGGAAAACTTTTTTGTACTCGAGTTCTTATTCGAGTGAGAGTCCGATGACAAAAAGCTTTTTTTTTTTTTTTTACTTTTTGTGCAATATTATAATTCAACATTCAACCATGTAACCGAGATTTATTATTATTTTTTTTTTTACTTTTTGTGCAATATTATAATTCAGCATTCAACCATGTAACCAAGATTTATTGGGTGACAATGTGTCAAAGAAAGAATAAAAAACAAAGAGTTTGGGTCGTGCCACATGAAACTCCAGAGAATTTTAGAAAAATAAATGGAAAATGACTTCATGAGTGAGATTCTATCGACAAGAAAAAGACTAGTTTTATCCAAGAAAAATCTAGCATTCTACCCACATTACTAAAAGAGCTATATACTTTTAATTTTTGATGCCAGTGTAACCTAGGGACTCATTAATGCAGGAGCTCTAAAATGTTGAACATGGCTAGATAACTCTGTGTTAGACTTAAGCCCAATTAGAGAGAGGTACCTGCAGTCAAGGCAATTAGTTAAGAAATCTGACTCATGAAGCCAACCAAACTCAACGGTACCTAATTCGGTATATACACAAGGATATCATTATTTACAAGAGTGCAGGGAGTGAGAGTCTTTAAGGGATGAAGATGTGAAAATTGAATAATGAAATACTTTACTTTTTTTTTTTCCTCAAAATGAATACTTGTCGATACAAAAATGAGTTTTAATGTAATACTAAAGTAACGTTAAACTAAAAATATTATTCTAATTATAAGTAATGCCGAAGAATATCATTATTCCACGTTTTTGCATCATCTTGGAATCAGTCATTATTAACACATGGCCGTGAACTTTGTCGGAGAAGAAAAAAGCCACTGGAGTGCGGGTACGAGCACGTAATGGCATCAATTACCGTTCCGATTGACCGGACTAACCTGATCACCATCGCTCTCCCGTTAAAACTTCCATTCCCCGGTAAAATATTCCACCGCCGGTAACCCGGATGGTGACGCGATCGTGACGCTGATTAAGTCAAACAGCCGCCTTTATTTGCCTTTTCATCCACCATTGACTTCGACAAGCTTTATAGAGAGTTACAGAGAGAGAAATAGAGTTTTCGAGAGAAGAAGAAGAGATGTACGTGGTATCTCCTCCGAAAAGTAAGGACTCGATTGGCGGCGGTACCGATGAAGCGGAGGTTGTCCGGACTTATCATATATGGAAAGGCAGCAATGTAAGCTCCTTTTTGTTTAATTTTGAGGAAAAGTTAGGGCTCCTATTATGGAGGTTGATTGATCGTTTAAGATCTAATTTCCGTGCTGAACTTGCTGTAGGATTGAGTTATGTTTGGCTTGTTATGTTTTAATCTTGCTTTGATCTTGTGTTGCTGCATGTTCGGGCTCGGGCAAAAGTATAAGTTTCATTTTCTGCTAGTTGGATTTCAAACTAGCATCCTGACCTGTGTGTGGGTGTCATGATGTGAATCCATAGCCATATGTGCGTGTGCATGAGTGGTAAACCTTGATTCAGCTCAAATATTTTAAGCGAGCACCTCTAGTTCGAAACACGTTTAGATGCTATTACCAAGAATACACATACGCAGATACGCATTCACTCGGCCATGTACAGGAGAGATGTATAAAAAGAATTGATCATTGCTTAGAGAGAAAAGTGAATAGGTGCCCGAGTTTTTCCAACTGTCAGCAGTGAGGAAGCTTAGATGGCCTCCGGTTGCACCTAGTAAAAGAATAGACTAAGAGAGACTGCAATTAGGAAGTTCAGTGCTAGAGTAAAAAAGAAGAGCGACATATTTGCCTTGTGGCCGAATGCACCCAAATTTTCCTTAGTTGTAGAGGAATTTCTTGGTGATTGCAACCAAATGGTTGCCTTCTGCATTGCAATGAAATGGGAAATTTTGGTCACCAACTACAGGAAAGAGTAGTATGTTGCTTCAGGAACTACGTCTTTTAATAGCCAACACTATATCCACATCATTTACTACTATAGTAGAAGCACCTCAGTAGAACTCGCCACAAAGCCAAATTTGCTAAATATCACAAGGAAATTTCTGTCTGTAACTCTATTTTTCTTCCGTGATGGAGTGAATGTTGCATACTACTAGCATGGCTTATGATTATTTCACTTTTGCTGACAGGCCGCAGATTATGTGTGCATTTCTCTAATCCCACACCTGGATTTTCAACTGTGCAGATATTTCTTCTCCATGGGAGACTTTTTTTCGGACCAGATGCGAGATCACTCTTCCTTACGATATTCCTTATAGTTGCTCCCATTGCTGTTTTCTGTGTCTTTGTTGCCAGAAAACTGATTGATCATTTTCCTCATCATTTGGGAATTTTAGTCATGGTCATCGTGGTTGTATTTACATTATGGGTAAGTCCTATCTTATTTTTCTAGTTTTTTTTGTAAGCTGTCTTACTTCTCTTGTTTATTTTGGTAAGATGTCTTAGGTTTCTAGTTTTGTCGTCTGTCATATTGCCGTTTGCTAAATGCTGGCTTTGGTTCCCTGATGGTTTTTTTGTGATGTAAGCTCTTAACTGAATTCTTGCTTGTATAAAATAATTAGCTTACACTTGTTACTTGAATTTGAGCTAATCAATCTCGCCTCATAATCGGCTCTGCTGGAAGCTCGTCGAATTGTTCAAGATCACCTTTTGATATATCTATGGTTATTCAGCTCAAGAACTTATTGAGCATGCTAAGGCTAATAAAGGACCAATCTGGTCAAGTTTGTTGGGTTTGGATTAGATTGATGCTCGGTTGGCTTGGTGGGGCAATCTCGTTAGTTCCCTAGAAAGTTGGCTCATTAACAATTAATGCAAGCTTCTCTTTTTGGTTTTTGTGAGATAGAGGATGTTGTATGTAATTGCATGTAGGAATCATGTTACCAGAAAATAAGCTGTTTGTAGAGTTCATACAAGTGCTGACAAGTAGTATCTAGGGTTTTAATTTTTTTTTTCTTTGGCGAGGCAATCCGAACTTTACAGAATAGGCACCGGGTACATCTTTTTCTCTTTCTATTGTTTCTCTCTCTCTATAAGGGGGATTTTACTCATGTAGGTAGCTCATCCTGGAGAATTGTGAGAGAGAATACTCCTTGCATTATATTAATTCCTCCATTTGGATTTTTCTGGAGGATAGACTCTGAGGAACATCAGTAAATTGGTTTTGGAGGTTGTTTAAAGATGTAAACTAGATGTGTGTATACGCCAAATTATGTGTCAGACCAAGGTACTCAGCTCAATCTACTTGGCAGTTTATTGATAGATTCTTTTACTTGAATCCTTACGCTTATAGGGGATATATTAAGTAACTCCAACAATCGGTACATGGTGCGCAAGGGTCCTGTTTTCCTACTACCCCGTTTGCTGTCCTGAGAGTAAGAGGCTTTAAAGTTCTTACACCTCAGGTCGAATCTGGGTTTTGTGGGACCTTATATCCAGGGTGTTGCTTGGGGAAAATCCTCAATCAATCGGTGGAAACAGTCTTGCTCTGCACATTTTACTTGGCAATAGTGTTAATACTAATGACGGCCCCAAGTTACTAGCCTCACTGCATGAGCCGCTCTCGAGATCTCATGAAAGGTTAGGCTAAGACCGTCGACGGGATTTGAGAGAGATTAAGAAAGGACGGAGAGGAAGAGGAAACTTTAAGCATAGGAAAATTAAAAGACAACGTCTGAGCGAAAGAAACATTAGTATGCAGAGTTCAGAGCTTTCGAGCTGAAGATTGCAAGCCTATTTTGTGGAGGGAATCAACAAGCATAAGGGAAAGTATAACCACAATTTTTACCAGATCGGAACATCACATATGAAGACTCCAGATAGCTTTTGATGGGGGATTGAGCAGGAAAGTTTGATTAATGGCTATCACCAGTTTATTCTTGTGTTCCTCCATTATGCTTTTGAGATCTAGCTAGCCACATGATACGGATCCACCTATAGCATGATAATTTCAGTATTGCTTACGTCCACTTATCTTTTATTCAAACGGATTTGGGTTCCATTCTGACTATGTTTAAACATAGGGAGCAAGCATTAAAGTCATGATAAGGTTGTTCCATTGAAATTTAGAGGTTATACATCTGAATTGGGGAAACAGACTCTCTGCAATAGCAAGGTCAAGGCTGCACAGACCCCACAACAGCGCAACCTCATGCCCTATGGTTGGGGCTAGCCTTTTCCTTTTTGTTTACAGTTAGCATGCTGTTGCTGCTTTGATGAGGTATGGGTACCAATGTCTCAGCATGTATCCATTGCTGAAGCTGTTGATACTTTTAAATAGAACCCCTGAAAGTTGATTGACATTTTGTGATTTATATAACTTTGTCACATTCTTAGAAAAGAGCATGCGATCTGAAGGATGTTGAGCTCTGAATGATTGCATAGATCTCCACCAGTTTCTCATTGATGTATCTCATCCTTCTTCCTTGGCAAAACTAAAGATTTAGGACGGGAAAGAAATGCTAATAAAAGTGCAAATCCTATCTAACCTTAGATCGATTTTTTTCTTTTTCTTTTTTAAAATGCTGACAATGAGCTAAATTGTGTAGTGTTGCCTTTGATCCATTAGAAAACAACTCTTCATTGCAAAAAGAACCCCTCCGATTGATGGATCTGTTGGCTTCTGCAGGTCTTAGTCCTTCTTTTACTGACCTCTGGAAGAGATCCTGGTATAGTTCCTCGCAATGCTCACCCTCCAGAGCCAGAAAGTTATGATGGGAGCATCGAGGTTGCGGCTGGCCAAACTCCACCGCTACGTTTGCCTCGCACCAAGGACGTATCTGTTAATGGTGTAACTGTGAAGGTCAAATACTGTGATACCTGCATGCTTTATAGACCTCCACGTTGTTCACACTGTTCGATATGCAACAACTGTGTTGAACGATTTGATCATCACTGCCCTTGGGTTGGGCAGTGTATTGGAGTGGTAAGATATTTTTCTTTTCTAAAAGTGACTTCTATCGAGTGTGTTGTAGTTCCAAACAATGGCATTCAAATAACCTGCTTTTCAACCTCCTTTCAACTCCTATACTCGTTGTTCTTATCCTTTTGTCAGTTTTCTTCCTCCCCTGAGTATTTATTTTTGACAATTGATCAGATATTTCATCTATTTATTGGACGTGGCTGGTGACAATGAACAAATGTTGGTCTCCCATCTTTTTAAAAGCCACTTAATCATGCAGAAAGAACTGTATGGTAACTCAGTGCTCCAGGGGATATACTAATCAATAGAACCTCCTTGACTGAGTATTAGCACTTAATTTATTCAGTCATACTGGAAATTTTGAACTAGAGATAGCCAATATACCTGAAAATGTTGGAAGGTTCTTTGGAATAATCATAATGAGTTTCTAGTCGATGATCTTCAGCTCATCTTTATGCATTTCTCATATGTTTGTGGGTGGGTACAGCGGAACTACCGGTTCTTCTTCATGTTTGTCTTCTCGGCGACTCTGCTTTGCATATACGTATTTGGTTTTTGCTGGGTCTACATCAAAATGATCACTGATAGCGAGAGCACTACAGTCTGGAAGGCAATGACCAAGACTCCTGCATCCCTGGCGCTAATAATTTACTCTTTTGTAGCAGTGTGGTTTGTCGGGGGTCTTAGCGTCTTTCATCTTTACCTCATTGGTACAAACCAGGTAAAAGACAATTGCTTTAAGTCGTGGTATACCTTTTGGTTTAATCACCTCCTAAATAGTTCCCTAAAAAAAATTTCCTTGCCTAAGGAGGAGATGATGCTATTGTTTTAGTAAAAATCGCGGGAAGTTGTTCCCTTTCGCCTTCTACATGTGGACTGGATCCTTCTAGTAAAAAATAAGTTTCCGTAGCTTCTAACTTTACATCTGTCTTTGGTGCTTGCAGTCTACCTATGAAAATTTTAGATACCGATATGATGGAAGAGAGAACCCATACAATAAAGGGGTGGTTGAGAACTTCATGGAGATATTCTGCACCAGTATTGCTCCATCAAGGAACAATTTCAGGGCAATAGTTCAGAGAGAGCCTGGAATTCCACCTCGGGTGGTCAGTGGTAGCTTTGCAAATCAAAACTTGGGTAAAGCCGTGGAAGACATAGAAATGGGTAGGAAGCCTATTTGGAATGAGACTGCAAGGCGCATAAGCGAAGTTGCTGGACATGTAAATAATTATGATGGTCTAAACAGGGCAGATGAGTTTGCTGAGGTCCCACAAGATCTAAGGACGGCCTTCCAAGCTGAGGGCACAGATACGCGAACTACGGTACATCCCAGGCGCTCTAGCTGGGGAAGGAGAAGCGGTAGCTGGGATATACCGCCTGAAGTTGTTGAAATGGCATCGGGTGCAGGAGATTCGAATAGAAGCACTGGTGGTGATAGTGGCAGCTTGACCACAGGAAACCGACAATGAAGGAGCACTTATTTGCTGTACAATGACCATGAAAAGAAAACACTAACAAAAGTGACAACGGGAGAGTAGTATCGACGGTTGGAGTGGACTTGTTTGGGCTTGGCTTGGGTGTGGGATTGTGTGTATATCCTTCTTATGAGGAAATGAGGTCATTGCGGCCATTGTATTGCTATGAGAACATATATATGTGTGCCATAAATTCTTTTCTCTGTCAACTATGCCTACCTGATGCGTTTGTTTTCTCTCTACGTGAATGTTGTTTAGGCTCTTCAAGATTCTTTCAGATGATGTCAATTCTTCACAACTTTGCCGATGGGTATAGGCCCCGGCTTGTGTTCTGTTCTAGTTCTTAGCTTCGACTAATTTGTCAGTTTTATTGGTCCCGCTCTATACAAAACATAACTATAGCAATTTTCACTTTGTTTTCAAGCTTTCTTGGAATCCTAAGCTTTATACGATACTCTCAACTTCACAAATGTTTAGACAAGTTAAGAATATCAAAATTGTATTAAAACGGTTTCACCAAAATAGAACTCGATTTCTCTTAAACATAATCTCATATCATGAAATAGAAATGCAATCCGTAAAATAGAGCTTATTCAAACTCTTCGAAAAGTTTATTCTCATTACCAGTGAGTATGCCAATGTCCGATCCGCTCTTAACTGACCCTTGCACGGATATCAAATACCTCTAAATTTAGGGGTAGACAAAATGAATGTCCATACCCAATTTTTTGACAAAGGACCGGGTCTACCCGTGCAGAGGCGGAGCTCCTGCCTGACCGGGGGGGGGGGGGGGGGGGGGGGGGGCACGGCACCCCCAACTTTTTGGAATTTTTTTTTAGTTATTTCAATTAGATACTCACATTTTACGTATTTACAAAAATGTCATTATTTCATAACTAATTGATTAGGCTTTCTTTTTGTTGTATTCTTTATTCTTTGTTTCACCGGCTGTCATAATCTTTCGTTCTCATTCTTCATTCTTCCAAATCCTAAATTTCAAATCTCCTGATTACGAAAAAATGCGAATTGATCAAGGTGAGTTCTTTTGTTTGTAATATAATTCTTGGAGTATTAACAAATTCAATAGTTACGTTAATTATCGTATTAATGTATTCAATTGTTACGCTAATTTAATAGTTACGCTATTCATTTGTCAGGCTTGTACTTACTCTTCCGGTATCTACTGCAACTACTGAACGAGTATTTTTGGTTATAAAGATGGTCAAAACTCAACTCCGAAATAAGATGGATGATGATTTTCTTACGGATGCTTTGATTGTGCACATTGAGAAAGATATTGTGGAAACGTTTACTATAGACTCGATCATTGATGATTTTCGTGACTATAAAGAACGTTGAGTTCTGCTTTAACCATCAATATATAGTGTCTTTTATTTTTCATGGTTTATGTAAACTTGAACCTTCTTCATTCATTTAGTTTAGTCATCAAATTTTTTTATGTCCTCCCCCCCCCCCCCCTCCCCGCCCGGGACCCCCGATTAGATTTTCTGGATCTGCCTTACCCGTGGTTCATGTCTTGGCTTTGCCAGGTGTACTAACAATGGTTAAGACTCCAAACGATTGAATGAGATCTTGTCCGCTGAAATTAAATCTATGTATGTGTGTAAAACTTGGGTGTGTATCGGAGGAAATTGAGTGGATGGTAAACCACAGGTTTCTCGATATCCAGCATCTTCGTGGGGCAAACTAAAGCACTTCGCAGAGCCATAATCTTTAGGGACTGAATGCATGACAATTCATTCATTTATCACTTTTAGGTAGCAGATATGGATGGCTGTAAGTACAATTTGCACCAGCAAACTACTAGGCATTTCATTTCGTTGTTCAAAATTGCAAGGATGCCAAAGCATCCTCACAGTACAAAAGATTCAATCATAGGACTTCAAAGCACAAAAGGAACAACTTAGACTAATGTAGATAAGAGGCTAAGACACTATATATAGCCTCAGCGCATTAACTGAAAACGAGTCATAAGGATGCAGACTCATGTCAATGTAGCGGTGAGCACAGTTGGAAAGGCAGGTTGACTCACTGGAGCTGATCTTACTTGCTAGAGTACCGGTGATGCATTTGAACGAGCACACGTTGGTAAGCTTCGCACCACTTCATTAGCCATGGCCTTCTCCTTTTCTTGCTGATTACATTCAGAAACCACAATGATGAAAGGCAATGAGGCTTCGACCACATAATAAAACCAGAAAAAAGTGTAAACAAATGTGAAGTTAATCCCAAAGCACATTGTCTACTATTTGATGTCTGGGCAACCAAACTCAACTTTAGAACCAAAAAGCCATAGTTCGAGTGATATTCGTACGAAATGAAGGAAAGAGCACTAAGCTCATAGGAAACTTGGACTCCTATACCAAGACTGGTTAAATGTAAGGCACAAAGAGTTTCGCACTGGAAAACGAGTTGGAACAACTTTTGCGGACATCTGTTTCTCAAACAAACGGGCTAGGGGAAACGGATTTTAAAGGGTCCAAATCTAAGGTACAGTTAGGGGTGAGTATAGTTCAGTTCGATTCGGTTTGGGGGTCAAATAGCAAACTGAACTATTATCCCTCGGTTTGTAAAACTGTGAACCGAACCAAACCAAATACCATCGGTTTGGACGGTTCGATTTGGTCAGTTTGAAAGGTTCGGTTTAATCGGTTTGGATTGATTTTTTCACTTAAAGACATTGTTCTTTTGCACACTACTAATTGAAGATATATTTTTTTATATCATATATAATCTTATTTCATTAAATGTATAAGTTTTCATTATTGAATGAGAAATAATGAGTAAACATTAGTTAGATATTGATCACAAATTTTTTGTGTTATAAGTGTTTTTAATATTTTCATTTCTTTTAATTAACTTTCAAGATTTGTTTATTTGGATTTGCTTAATAACCTATATGTGTAATTATCAATAGAATATTACTAAAAATAGATTAACATATTATACGTCGATTCGGTTCAGTTTGGAATCAGTTTAAAAATTGTGAACCGTAAACCAAACCGAACCAAGTTCGGTTTGGAAAACGAAAAACCAAACCGTTAAGATTTTTGGACTGTTCGGATTGGATCGGTTCAGTTTGATTTGAACGGTTCGGATCGGTTTATACGGTTTGGTGCTCACCCTTAGGTACAGGTAGAGGGGTACAACTTTAAATTGAGATATATATATATATATATATATATATATATATATATATATATATATATATATATGTGTGTGTGTGTGTGTGTGTGTGTCAACAAAAAAAAACTAAATTCTCAAACACTATCGATAGCCACACTATCAATAGTCACTAAAATTTGATGATTTGTCCTCAAGTAATTGCCATTAAATGAATTTGATGTTGAGATTATTGTGTGCAAAACCAGACGATGATGGATTCAAGTTTTAAATCGAAAGTTATTTTCTAGGTGGTAGTAGTTATTTTTTATTTGGTTGTTACTTTCTATGAAGTAATTATTTTTTAGATTTAGTTTGTACTATAAATGTTAGATGCATGACTTATTGTAAGGACGATCAATCATCATCAATAATCAAATCCTTTCTTTCTTTCTCTTTTCAAGAGAAGTCTTCCTTTTTGGAAGACTAAACTTTCTTGGATTAGAAGTTAGAATACTTCGATTTACATTTGAGGGCACTTTCTACAATTTACATTTTCACATTTGCAATTTTCAATCTTCCAAATACTTTGAAGAATTCATTATCAAGAGGTAAAAAGAAAGAACCTATACATTGAATCAATTATAGCAATTATTTGTAAATTAATTGTGTGTTTGTATCTAGCGCAAACAACTTGGCTTGAAGAATACACCGGTGTATATAAACCACTTTTTTTAACATTGAAACCTTGTATTTGTATATAAGCAAAGCAAGAAAACGCTTTTAAGCCTTTATGATAATGGGTTGGGCCATTTGCTGATTGACTGGGCTTCAAATGATTAGTAAAGTTTAGGCGTCTCTGAAATTCGGGCTTTAAGTGGCAGGTTTCCTTAGTTAGATGGCAATCCTGGCTTGGGCTTTATGGGCTTCTGCTGCTTTTATAAAGGTAGAAAACCTAATAGGCTTAAAGCCTTATTGCCACGTCGTTCTTTTCCCCACATTATATAGGGTTTTCCGCATTAATTTGTGTGTTTATCGTCACTTTTTGCTATTTGTGATGGTTTTTTACCGACACTGCAGGGTTGTTCACATTAATTTCGCTGTTGCTCTTTTGTTACTATTTTTTGTTATTTGTGATTGTGTTTGGTGAAAAAATACAATTTGGGATGAAGTACAAGTGTGCCAGGATTTTACCGAATCGAAATGTGAAATGCCAAAATCTATCCTAAGAACGGTAAGTGACTCGGTGAGAAAGTAGGAATATTCAACGCTTTTAAGAACTTTATCTAATTGAACTACTAAGTCAAAAATTACCTTCATAGCATCAAAAGCTCAATCATCTTGAAGAAACACTTGGATGAAAATAGTTGCATCCATTGCAGTTAAGTTATATCCTAAATCCAAGGGGCTTTGATACCTAAACGCCATGAAGATGGCCTAGCAAAGTGTAAAAGACAAACCTGTATGGGTGCTACTGGGAAGGCCTTCATCCACAGGGACGGACAGAAGAAGTGGCAGGTGGAGGCCTGGCCACCTCAAAATCTTGGACATGAGTCAATTATCTTTTTTTCTCTTGCAATTTATTGTAAATAGTAATCTTTTATCTTCGAAATCAGTGTTAATGCATCTATTCTTTCTTAAATGGTCATGTATCTATTCTTATAATCTCCGGATTTGACTGGTCTAAGTGAAGGTTAACTTATACAAAAGAAAAACTTAAATCACCTATGTAGCAAGTTAAACAACTTGCGTGTTCATTTAATTGATTCTATTATTTGTTTTAACTTTTCTTATATTTGCTATCCTACAATATGAAAAAAGTTAAATATTGTACAAAGCACTAAAGTTTCACTTATTCTTATGTAATCATAATTTTAGTTTTGAAAGAACACTTGAAGGTTAATCTGCATAGATGATGTATTCCTTCCGTTCCATATAAATTGATCACATTTGACTTGGCACGTATATTAAGAATTTAGGTCTTATATTATATATTTCTCATTATGCCCTTAGGATAGAAGGGAGGAAGAAAGTATAACAGGAGAAAGAAAGTTGGTTTGTGAAGTGTTTAATATGAAGAGAGAAATAAAATTAAAAAAGTATAAGAAAGTGAGTGAGGAGAGAGAAAATGAGTTGGTGAATAGTTAAATGTAAAGAGAAAATTAGAATAAAAAAGCATAAGAAAAGTAAATATGAGAAAATACTTACATAATATTTCTTAATTTGAAAAGTAAAAATTTCTTGTGGCACGACCTAAAACACAAAATATGATTAATTTTTGTATGACGGACAGAATATGTTGGAGGTGAACTTAGACGCTGCGTGGTAAAGTTTTAATAATAATTTTATAAATATCTTTTTATCGCTAAACACATTCCACGGTATTTTTACGCTACAATTCCCCTGGGATATATATGCTATTATGCCTTTTATAAAAAAAACTCCCCTAAAAAAATATTATATTATTATTATTATCTAGACAAGAAAACGGAATTTGCGCCCACGGTAAAACGACATCAACAATATCAGTATCACTCATCGCCCCCACTTGGCAGATATCTTATTACCTTGTTTATGCATTCACCACAGAAATCATCTTCTCTCTTTTTCGAAACTTCCACTTAAGATGGAAACCTGGTTCATCTTCATCTTCATCTTCACCCTCTGCGTGACCCTTATCCTCATATCCCTTTTGTTGCCAGCGAATGTGGGTCCGTGCCTACGTGGAGGTGCCACAAAGGCTACAATTCGAGTCAGCTTCCAAGTGTGCAAAATGAGAGACAGCAAGGATGGAGTGAGGGCCGAGAGCAAGGCTCCCCAGACAGGCCGCGAGGGCTGGCAGTGCTGCGCAGGCAAGGCAAAGACGAATGGGGCCGGCGAGCGACAATCCCAGCTAGGGTCAGCGTTAGGGGTGCAGCGTCAAGAGTCCAAAGACGAGAGTCCAAGTGTGTTTCTCTCACTAGAATTCTAGAGAGAATGTCTTTTAGAGAGAGAAAGTGAAAAATGACAAATGAGAGAGAGAGCCCCCCCCCCCCAAATGAAATCCAAGGTCCCCTATTTATAGGGAAAAGTGTGCCGGTGTCATCAATGTGTCACCAGCTGACACGTGTCACCCCTGGGAGTGACACGTCACTAGGGCGTCCACAAATACCGGTTCTCCGTTGGACTGTCGGTTCCCAAATTCGCACTGCCTTGCCCCACACAGCATCTCTCTACCTGTCTGAGAAGACTAAAGACACCGTGCTGGCGTGATCAGAGTAAGCCTGTTGCCCTAGCCTCCAGTCCAAGCCCTTACTGAATCCCACAGGCCTGGCAGCGGTGGGGAAGACCCGACGCCCAGCTGCCAGGTGGACTAGGCAAGATGCCCTTTCGAAGACCTGCTCTCATCTCGGAGTGACCCGGGGGTCATAATCCTTAGGGGTGCCGACGTGAGCCCCCAGTGCCAGAGCACGTAGGCCAGTCACGCAGGCACCCTGAAGACGGCGATGGCTTTCAGGTTGTGAGCCCATCCCGTAAGCATATAACATGATTGTGGCGCATGGGCGCGGTGCCTACAGCACGAGACATTGATTATGGAGCATGGGCACTGCGACAACTGTCGAGAGTCCTTACCTGGTGCCGGAGGCACGCGTCATGAGAATGGCGCAAGGGCGCAGCGATGAACGTCGCGGAGATATACTTGGTGTTGGCGCAAGGGAGCAGCGACGACTATCGCGAAGCAATACTTAGTGCCGGGGGCACGTATCATCAGCAGGGCGCAAGGGCGCGGCGACGACTGTCGCGGAGCAATACTTAATGCCGGGAGCACGTATCAATACTTAGTGCCGGGGGCACGTATCATCAGCGGGGCGCAAAGGCGCGGCGATGACTGTCGCGGAGCAATACTTAGGATAGTGTGCTGCCGTCGTGACGATTGCGCACTGTCGGCGACGAGCCCCAAGTGACCATCGGTGTTGAGCGCGGATGGTAGAGAGCGTGATGAGTGATGTCGGGGGTTTAGGAATGACTCTTGCAAGGCAAAAGGGTGGCCGACCCCCCTTGAGGAAGGGGTGGCCGACCCTTTGGGTTGGAAGGGGGGCCGACCCCTCACAACAAGGGGGTGGCCGACCCCTTTAGGAAGGGAGTGGCCGACCCCATGAAGAAAAGGGTGGCCGACCCCCTTAGGAAGAGAGTGGCCGACCCCCTTAGAAAAGGGGTGGCCGACCCCCTTAGGAAAAGAGTGGCTGACCCCTTCCTTTTTCCAACAGTTTGACCGTGTTGATGTCGCTGCACTGGTGATGCCTATGGATGCTCGAAAGGAGATGCGCTTTGACCTGGTTATGACGTTGAATAATTGACCGTTGACTGGATGATGTGTCGTGCGACGCGGGTCCACTAGCGAGCCCTGCTGGTCTGACCAGAATAGGGTATGAACACCTTTTCAATTCCTTCAAGGAGAAGAACAAGAAGAAGCTCCCTCCAGGACCCGTTGCAGTTCCGGTAATAGGAAGCTTCCTGTGGCTACGTAAGTCATTGTTCGATCTCGAACAGGTCCTGCATGGCCTTCGGGTCAAGTACGGACCGCTCTTCACCCTCCGAATCGGACCCCAGCCGATTATTTTCATCTGCAGCCGCTCCTTGGCTCACCGGGCACTGGTTCAACACGGCGCCGTGTTCTCCGACCGTCCCAAGGCCCTTGCCACAAGCGAAATCCTCAACAACATCAGCTCTGCCGCCTACGGACCAACGTGGCGCCTCCTCAGCCGCAACCTCACCTCAGAGATGCTTCACCCATCCCGCTCCTGTTCCTTCTCCCACGCCCGCCTGTCGGTCCTCAACACCCTCCTCCGATGCCTGTTGCTCAACAAATACGAACCTGTCACCGTGGTGGATCACTTCCAGTACGCCATGTTCGCGTTGCTGGTGCTCATGTGCTTTGGGGATAAACTTGACGATGAAAAGATCAAGCAAGTCGAGGCCGTTCAGCGAGCGCTGCTTCTGAGCCACGCGAGATTCGACGTGCTAAACTTCTGGCCGAGGCTAGGAAAGATTGTATTTAGAAACAGATGGAAGGAACTCGAAAAGCTACGCAAGGACGAGGAGGAGGTGGTGATTCCGCTCATCAGAGCCAGAATCGAGGCGAGAAAGCGACAAGACTCCATGGTGGTGTACGTGGACACGCTGACTGGTTTGCAGCTGCCGGACGAAGGTAACAAGAGCTTAACAGGGGGAAATGGTGAGTTTGTGCGAGGAATTTGTCAACGCTGGGATGGATACTACGTCTAACGTGTTGCAGTGGATTATGGCCAATTTAGTGAAGTATCCGGAGATCCAAGCCAACTTGTACAAGGAAATCTGTAGTATTTTAGGACCGCTGCCGCCGCCTCCGGTGACATCGGACATGGCCACTGCAGCGGCCAAGGAGGAGGACGTGGAAAGAATGCCATACTTAAAAGCAGTGGTTCTGGAAGGTCTAAGGCGGCACCCGCCGGGGCACTTTGTGCTGCCGCACACGGTGACGGAGGAGGTGGAGCTGGGCGGGTACGTGGTGCCAAGGGCGCGCAAGTGAACTTCACGGTGGCAGAGATGGGGTGGGACCCGGAGGTGTGGGAGGAGCCGATGAGTTTCAGGCCGGAGCGGTTTTTGAGTGATGGGAAGGAAGTGTTTGATGTGACGGGGAGCAGGGAGATTAAGATGATGCCTTTTGGTGCTGGGAGGAGGATATGCCCCGGCTGGAACTTGGCGCTGCTTCATTTGGGGTATTATGTGGCCAACTTGGTTTGGTACTTCGAGTGGAGCGCTGCAAATGGGGCTGATGTTGATCTTTCAGAGAAGCTGGAGTTCACTGTTGTCATGAAGCATCCTTTGCAGGCCCATGTCTCTCCCAGATGCCAGGTTAAATACTAGCCATTTCATATGCATATACTCCTTACTGACAACATTGTACATTTTGCACACCGAGTTTTGCAGTTCGTGGATTGTTCTTTACTGCTACGATTTGAATTTAGTCTGTCAAAGTTCACAATCTACCCCCGGATAGCATAACTTTCCCCAGCTATTCAAGTGTACTTTGACCATGAGGATGACTCACAAGCACACATGCATCGGGGGTGTTTCTTTTTTGATATCATGCAACAAAATAATCAAGAACATAAAAAGCAACGTTACAAAAAACTGTGTTGAGCTACCACTTAGGATCAAGTAGCCAGCCACAATCAGGAAGAAAAGAAGAAACAACTAAATACCGATGGTGAATAGACGTCCTTATGTTGTTGACCATTCTTAGCTTCAAAGTTAACTGCTGATCGAAACGGTGAAAAACAATTATGTTCTTTTGCCTGTGAAGGCTGTTTTACTTCTCATTGTCGTGAACTCCATGACGGCAATGACAGCATCTGGGTTTAAAGATCATATCTTAATCCAGTCTTCTAAACAACCCCCAAAATTTTGTATCTTACTTCTTCGCCTTGCTTGCTGTGTGATGGAAAATGGAGGGAATGGACTGAATATGTAGAGCAGGGTCCAATGGAACTTGAAGCTTGAAAAAGTGCTGTTGAGATCATCTGGCTTAGAAGGTCACAATTTGGTCAAGGTGTGCCTCCGCCACCAGACACCCACCCCCCAGGTACCAAACACACATACCAACCCACCCTCCAGACAATATACTAGAATCCATAATTTGAGTCCACCTTTTACTCGGATCTACAACTTGCAAAGAGGTCATATTGGTTATGTAGAAAGACTTGGAATTAGCAAATATAATAGTGACTCAAATTCTGGAACGAAGGACCTCGACTTTAACAGACAACAGTGGCCATGTCAGAATAAGAGCATCAACTCTACCACCGCCATAACAAGTTCATAAATATGCAGATGTTATTGCCTACAGATTTATTTGAATCTATGGAGTAAAGAAATTACATGGATAAGTGCTGCAGTTCGGGGAGAGTTAAGAGCTGTTTTGTTATACGGAAGTCGGAAGGTTTCAAAGTTTATATTTGAATCGCACCGCACAACGCCTTCCCAGGGGCGGATATAAGAAGTGGCAAGTGGAGGCTTGGTCATCCCAAAAATCTCGGAAATCAGTCATTATCTTATTTTCTCACGCAATTTATCATAAATAATTTTTTTTACCAAATTATATTAATGTGTCTATTCTTTCTTAAATCATTTCATGTATCCGTTCTGATCATCACCTAATTTCACTTTACTAGATGAAGGTTAATTTATAAATAAGAAAACAATCAACATACCGAATGTAGCAAGTCAAACAACTTGCCTGTTGATTTAATTGATCATACTCCTACTTATTTCATTTTGCTTCGTTCAACTATCATATGAACAAATTTAAGTATTGAACTAAGAGTGTGTTTGGAACCATGGAATTGATGGAATTTCAGTTCAAATCTTCAAATTTTGTTGTTTGGAACATTAAAAAAAGGAATTGGAATTGGATTTCATGAGATTTGACTAGATTTATTTTTATAGTGTGAAATCCGATGAAAAATAATCGGATTTCATGAGATTTCGATTTACTTAAATTAAAAGTAATTATTTATGTATCTTACCTTTTTTTTTTCTTTTCTCTCCAACAATAAACCAACTATCACCATCTTCATTACCGCTACCGCCACACCACTTTTACTACCACCAGAGGCATCAGTACTGCCACCACCACCACTACCATCACCACTACCACCACCACTACTGCCGCCACGACCACCACCGCTACTACCACTACTGTCACCACTACCACCGTCGTTATCACCACCACTGCCACCAACACGTCGCCACCATTACAGCTGTCGCCATAACCACCGCTAACACTACCACCACCGCCACCGCCACCACCACTACTGTCGCCACCACCACCGTCGTTGCCACCACCACAACCCTCGCTAACACTACTGCCACTGCCACCACCTCGGCCACCACTACAACCATTACCATCGTCACCGCTACCATCACCATCAACACTGCCAGTAGTGTCATAACTACCACTGTCGCTGCCACTACTATCACCACCACAGCCACTGCATCTCCCACCACTGCCACCACCGCCAATACTGCCACAACTATCACCGTCGCTGCCACAACTACCACCGTCATCACCACCACTGTCACCACTACTGCCACAACTACCACCGTCATCACCACCACTGTCACCATTACTACTACCACCACCGCCAGTATTGTCACAACTACCACTGTAGCCATCATTATTGCCACCATAACCACCACCACCGTCGCCGCCACAGCTACCATAGCCACCAATAATGCCACCACCACCACCACCACCGTCGCCACCATTACTGCCGTCGCCACCACTACTGCCATCACCACCGTCACCACTATTGCCACCACTGTTGCCATCACTACTGTCACCACCGCAACTGCTGCCACTACTGCCGCCACCACCACCATCACCGCCGCCACCACCACCATCACAACTGCCATTGCCACCATTATTGCCATCACCGCCACTAACATCACTATTATCGTTAGTTGACGACCACCACTTACACCTTGTTACACCTCAATACCATCGTTACCATCATTTGAACACCCCGTCACTTTCACTGTCAATGTTGCTACCCTGTACAGTGCTGTCACCGCCGCCGCCACCACCACCACCACACCACCACCACCATGTGGTGGCACTAACACACTTGAAACCACTTGCATTAATTTAATTTTCAGCGTAAGTCAAGGATATAAGTGCCTAAAAATTTATTACATTTCCATTTCTTTTGTTCTCCAAACACAAAATTGGAATTCCGTGATTTGAATTCCCTTTTCTTCGAAACAAAAAAAGAAGTGAATTGAATTCCGAATCCAATTCCAAATCTAAAATTCAAATCCTAAAAGAATTAGTTCCAAACGGACCGTAAAGTATCATTTATTCTTAAGTTATAGTATTTTTGGTGTTAGTTAAAATTCCATGCTATGCACGAAAACAGTATTAATAATTAATTATGAACTAGAAAATGAAGGTTATGGGGTTGGATGGTTAGAGGTCATGAAGTTGAAAGTTATAATGTGACCAATCAAAATTTAACACTTATTAGGCTTTATTTTAAAATTACAAGAATTCAAGAAAAAATGATTTGAGATTTGGAAGGCATAGAAGATGCTAACCAAATCTAAATATAAATAGTACTAGCTAAAATCTCGTGCTATGCACATGTTATATCATAAGTCATTCATGTCCTCTATTTCTGAGGTAACAACTTCATGGGATTCAAAATTTTAAGATAGAAGCATAAAACCTCAACAATGTATCTAGCTAAAACTCAGATCTTTGCACTCAATAATCAAAATTATGAAATTAAATTTGGCAAAGAGTATTTACTTAGAAGGTCGGAGTATAAATAACACAACGACTATTTGTTTCTGAGTGGGGCTAATTGATTTTATTTAACTAAACTCACACTCATTGGTTGCTAAAAGATGCATCAATGATGCTTTTCCATCTTTAAGTGACGATTTGAAGTGTTAATTCTGTCTTATCCTTTCTCTATCAAAATTTCTTGTATAACATAAGATGAGAAGTTCAAGTGGATCTTGCAATACATTGATCTTTAAAATTAACTTTGAGAGTTCTTCATAACTTTGACGTGAAATTTCAAGGCTTTCACAGTGACTTTTTTAAGAGTTTTACTTTGAGGATATTAAGATTCTTATCCAGTGTCAAGTTTCTTGAAGACTTCTTTCATAAAAATTCCTTGTTATACATCAGATAATCAAACTTTAAAAGTTAACAAAATGTGAAAAGTATAACACTTTTATCGTAAGTTGTGGCCAAAATGAGGACGCAACAACTAATTTCTAGGGTGATGCCAATTTCACATTTTATTTGGCTAGTTCAAGATATTGGTCAGATGAGATTCTTTATTTTTCTAATGAAAAATAGTTATAGATTTGGCCTCCACCGGCTTTTTTTTTTTCACAATTTCTTGCATCACATTTGTGGGCTAGTAACCATAAACACTACAAGATAAAAGGACTTTTAGCGACGGACAATTTCGTCGCTAAAAGTCCTATATCCGTCGCAAAGACTTTTAGGGACGAACGTCCCCTCGCTAAAATTCTGTTGCGTATATATAACCCCCTTGCTAAATATTTTGTGACGGAAGTAGGGGTGGACATTTAAACTGTGAAAACCAATCCAACCGTGTAAATCGAACCAACAATCCGACTAATTCCAAGCCGATCGCAAAAACAGTTGGTTTGGTTTTTTTTCCCAAACCACATATTCGGTTCGGTCGGTTCGGCTTGAATTTTTTGAAACCGATCTAAACCGAACCTACCGTACTTATATATATATATATATATATATATATATATATATATATATATATATATATATATAAATATTTAATTATCCCCAGTTAATTTTACTGACTGCCTTAGTTAAACTTAACCCATTAATATAAATAGCAACTAACCCTAAATTTCATTTACCCTAATTCCTACTTTTCATTTTGCACACGCCGTCAGATCTGGATTGCTCCATAGCCTCAAGCCCTCAGCCTCCATTTTGCTGATTCTGCCGAGCTTCAGCCTCCAGATCTGCCTATTGCTCCACGCCTCCACGGCAGCGCCTCCCTCAGCCACGTCTCTCCTCTAGCCGATGTCTCTACCTCCCAAAGCTGTGCCTCCATCTCTGACGTCTCTCTTCCCGCCGGCACCTAATCTCCAAGTACAAAGTTATGCCTCCCTTTCTCCTCTACTCTTCTGTTTCTTCTCTTTTCTTTTGTTTCTTGAATCTTTTCTCTTCAATTTCTTCTCTTCACCACATGATCTGACCAAAGCTCACCAATTAGATCAAAGTGTATCTAGATTCTAGAGAATATAGAGTAGCTGATATCATGATGATTCCTTTGAATAAATTGGTGAATTAATTTTTCAGCTTTACTTGATTTGTCATGGTTGAAGTGTATTGTATCATTTTATTGTTTCTGTTAGCTCCTTAATCCAACAAATTCCAAATGACAAGACTTTTTTTGGCTGTCTAGCAGTATGCATATAGGTGTTTAGCTTTTCTGGGTGCTTTACTTATACTTGTTTTTATGTGATACTTAGTTCTTCATTTACGGAATGCATTAGTTCTTCATTTACGGGATGCGTGTGCCAATTTTTTCTATATTCATGAGCTCCATCTACATTCAGTGTGTTTTTAGTTTATGACTTTGTTTGCTTCCTGTAAGAATCTTTGTTAGCTTTATCTCCTTATTGGGTCTTTCTCTATATTCTTGTTCTGTATTGCTTTTATATTTGTTTACTCAAAATCTGGTATGCAGAACAAATCCAAATGCTTTGGCTTTTTTTGGTCCTCTCGTCTCTTGATTATATCTGCTAGTGTGTGTGACCGATTGTACTCCTTGAAGAAACCACGTAGACTTGGCTTTTTCTTTTGCTTTTTTGGTAACCAGTATACTTGAGGTAGCGTTAACTTGAATTTCAGTTACTGATTGATGTGTTATTGTTGTGTTGTATCTGATGGTTGATGATGGGGGTGAAGTAGGTGTCGGTGGCAGCAGCAATTCCTGCCCACTTCCTCCTAGGCCTCCAAAGAGAAAGAAGGAGACAAGTACTAGAGAGTCGTCTCAAGTCTGGGATCACTTTCAGAAAATCAAAGGGAATACACCAAGTGAGCCTGATCCTGAAATCGCAATTTGTAAGTATTGTTCTAAGCGTTATGACTATACTGGGGCAAATGGTACAAGTAGTTTATGGAGCCATATTAGGTATAGATGTAAGAAATACAGTTATAAACAAGTTGGTAATAGTAAGAATCAAACAAAAATTAGGTTTGAACCTAAAAGACAAAAAAGTGGTATGTAGGAGCTAAAGGTGGCTACGTTTAGTGTTGAGGAGTGTAGACTAGCACTTAATGAGATGATTATTATCGATGAATTACCTTTTAATCTTGTGGAAGGGCAGGGATTTAAAAAGTTCTGTGGAGTTATGGAACCAAGATTTAATGTTCCATCTCGTTATACTGTTGTTAGAGATATTTTTAAGTTGTTTCGTAAAGAGGGAGAGCTGTTAAAGAAGCTTTTAAAATGTGAAAGGGTTGGTCTCATTACCGACACTTGGACTTCACTACAAAATATCAACTACATGTGTCTTACAGCCCATTGGATAGATTGTGACTGGAATTTGCAAAAGAGAATCATAGCATTTTCTCAAGTTGAAAATTACATTTGCTATTTCCTAATCACCCAAAACTTGGCCGCGATCAATCTCTACAAGTGAAGGCGCTGCGTTTATTCGTAATAAAGAACTGTTCGACTGTTCGATCATCACTCATGCATCCATTAGAACATCCTCGTATCTCTAGCGTTGCTATAAAACTGCCTTTTTGTTTGTTAAGTAGGAGTCTCAAACCACTTCTCATGTTTCTCCATGAAAGGACAGATGAAGACACGGAAGCACTTGCAGAGGCCAAGGAGAAGTTCAAAAGTAGTATAGTATTACGATAGTTTCGTACGTAGCAGATCAATGGGTGAAGCTTCCATTGAAAACTTGTAACCATTGTTATGTCAAAACTCATCTCCGGTCAGTTTATGTAACAGTAAAACCAACTAGAGCTTGTATACGTCAATCAATTGAAAGTGGAAAAAAGCTTACTATTAAACCTTCTTCTTGGTTGTATGTGGAATCGCAATAGTTGTATAATGGATAGATAGCGACCAGTGAGAGTGACATTTGTTTGGTCATACAGAAATATTTTTTGAAACCTTTTTATATTTCAGGAGTAACGTATGCATTAGCTTCTCATCAAGTAAATAATCTTGAGCGTAGGAGAGCAACAAGCCTCCATCAAGTCTTCTTCATAACACTATCAACGCTAAGAATTATCACCAAAAATGATTTGTTTACTTGGTTATGTTTTACGCAAGAGATTTGAATGTTTTTTTTTGGTTAATAAGAGAGTGACATTAAAATTAAACATTCAGTTACATCATTCAAGAGTGATTACATACGAGAGGATCAGTAGGTTATGACATGTTCAAGAATCGATAAATATATACATACATTATATCCATGACTTGATACATATATACATACAAGTAGAATAGGAAAGTGTTAACATGAGTGTTTCTGTGCATAATGGTAGTCATATGTTTTCCAAAATACCAATTTGCACCCAATCTTGGTGTACCGGCGTACAGGCTTGAGAGGCGAAAGCAGCAAGGAATTTGGCTTCCTTCTGTTGTTGAGCACGAGATATTTGTACACAAAAAGAAGATAAAGTTTGACATCGTATCACAAAAATTAAATAATATCGGAGATATCGTGTCCAGAATGTCAATATTCTCGGCCAAAGTCAAACATTCTAAGAGATTTGAATGCTTCGACATACAAAAGCATGGTCAATTTTGGCCCTCATATATTTTATTAATTATCATAAAGAATGAGCCAACAAGTACTGTTTTTAGGTGAATCGTGACCGGAAAACGATGATGGTGGTGGGAGTTTGTAGGATGGTGGTCTTGGTTTAAAAGGAGTATCTCATGGATAAATTTTCATCGATGATATACTCAAAAAGTAGATCAGGATCATTTACTATGCTATGGTGTTACTAACAGTTGTAACAATAATTTTAAGAAGCTGCTGTTAGATTTATAGAGATTTTTTTGGCTAATAAAAATATTTTGCGACACTTTTATCTTATAATACCTCTCAAATTTCGATGCAGCTCTTTTAATATCATTAATTAATTACTAAGAAAACAAAATTAGGGCCCGCAGTAAAACGATATCTACGATATCAATATCCCACGGTAGATTATCTTCTCACCTCGAGTCCGCGTTCACCACGAAAATAATTTCTTACTCTTCTCTTCTTTTCTAACCTTCCACTCCAATGGAAACCTGGTTCATCGTCATCTTCACCCTCTGCCTGGCCCTTATCCTCAAATCCCTTCTCAGTTTCTTCATCAACAGCAACAAGAAGCTCCCACCAGGACCCGTTGCAGTTCCGGTAATAGGAAGCTTCCTGTGGCTACGCAAGTCATTGTTCGGTCTCGACGAGGTCCTGCATGGCCTTCGGCTCAAGTACGGACCGATCGTCACCCTTCAACTCGGACCCCAACCGGTTATTTTCATCTGCAGCCGCTCCTTGGCTCACCGGGCACTGGTGCAAAACGGCGCCGTCTTCTCCGACCGTCCCAAGGCCCTTGGCACAGCAGAAATCCTCAACAGTAACCAGCACAATGTCAACTCCGCCGCCTACGGACCAACGTGGCGCCTCCTCCGCCGCAACCTCGCCTCCGAGATCCTCCACCCATCCTGCTCCGCTTCCTTCTCCCACGTCCGCCTGACGGTCCTCAACACCCTCTTAAGCCGCCTGTTGCTCAACAAATCCACACCCGTCGCCGTGGTGGATCACATCCACAACGCCATGTTCGCGTTGCTGGTGATCATGTGCTTCGGGGATAAACTTGACGATGAACAGATCAAGCAAAATCAAAACTGTTCTGCGGACGTTGCTTTTGAGCCAACCCAGATTCAACGTGCTAAACTTCTGGCCAAGGCTAGGCAAGATTGTGTTCAGAAACAGGTTGAAGGAACTCGTAAAGCTACGCAAGGACGAGGAGGACGTGCTGATTCCGCTCATCAGAGCCAGAATCCAGGCGAGAAAGCGACAAGACTCAATGGTGGCGTACGTGGACACGATGACTGGTTTGCAGCTGCCGGACGAAGGTAACAGGAGCTTAACAGAGGGGGAAATGGTGAGTTTGTGCGAGGAATTTGTCAACGCTGGGACGGATACTACGTCTAACGCGTTGCAGTGGATTATGGCCAACTTAGTGAAGTATCCTAAGATCCTTGTACAAGGAAATCAGTGTATTTTAGGACCGCCGCCACCGCCTCCGGTGACATCGGACATGGCCACGGCAGCGGCCAAGGAGGAGGACGTGGAAAAGATGCCATACTTAAAAGCCGTGGTTCTGGAAGGTCTAAGGCGGCACCCGCCGGCGCACTATGTGCTGCCGAACATGGTAACGGAGAAAGTGGAGCTGGGCGGGTACGTGTTGCCGAAGGGCGCGCAAGTGAACTTCATGGTGGCGGAGATGGGGTGGGACCCGGAGGTGTGGGAGGAGCCGATGAGTTTCACGCCGGAGCGGTTTTTGAGCGGTGGACAGGAGGGGTTTGACGTGACGGGGAGCAGGGAGATTAAGATGATGCCTTTTGGTGCTGGCCGGAGGATATGCCCGGCGCGGAACTTGGCGCGGAACTTGGCGCTGCTTCATTTGGGGTATTATGTGGCCAACTTGGTTTGGTATTTCGAGTGGACGGCTGTAGACGGAGACGATATTGATCTTTCAGAGAAGCTGGAGTTCACTGTTGTCATGAAGCATCCTTTGCAGGCCCATGTCTCTCCCAGATGCCAAGGTTAAGTATTTGCTACTTCCATATATAATCCTACTACGCTCGTGACAACATTGAACATTTTGCACCATGAGTTTTTCAGTTTGTGGATTGTTAGAATTTGAAGTACGATGTATGCTGCCGAATGTACAAAATTATGATGCCCCGTGGCAACTCCAGTTTTTTGGCACACGATGCTGGATTGAGTAACAAATGTTGATCTTATCTACCGAAAGCTTTGCATAAAAATCTTTGCTGTCGCATAAGACATTATGGTTTTATACAAGGCTCAACCGTAGAGTAGGAGAAAATTCTTAGTTTGATGGCAATATATACGACGTAGTGTAACAAATAGGTGAAATGTCTGAGATGGGAGTATTTACAAACAATAGAGGATATCACCATTGTACGTATATGTTGATATATGTCTTGTATTTATGTCCTACATCGGTTACTCAAAGAAGGCTGTAACTTAGCCCTTAGAATATAAGATATCTTGTCCCACATTGGTTGTATAGAGAAGATCACTACTTATCTCTAAGTATAAGTAAGGTGTCTTATATTGTATTTAAGGTCAAGAGAGAAGTGTCCTTCTTTAAATAAGAGAACAATTGAGAGATACACTTGAGGGAGCGTTGTAAATCTGACTTGTGCAAAGTGGATTTGAGATCTTTCATATCTCTTATGTTCTCTTGTTTGGTTATCATAGCGATTTCGTAACAAGTGGTATCAAGAGCATTACAAATTTATTTTTTTGGGTAAAATTGAAATCGATTCGAGAGGATAAATATGTCGAACAAACACGACCATGAAGTATGCATGTGAACAATATGTTGTTCACATGAAGTATGCATGTGAACAATATGGCAGAGCACAGTGAAGGATATCCTGTGCAATAAGGATTACTCAAGCCTTTGATGGGGAATAAGCCTGAGTCGATAGATCAGGAAGATTGAGAGGAATTACAAGCTAAGCCTATATCTACAATACTGTTGAATCAATCACCTAAGGTTAAGTACCAGGTTTTGACAGAGACTTTTTCAACAACTCTGTGGTAGAAATTGAAGAAGATATATATGTCAAAATCTTTGTCGAATCGGTTATATCTGAAAAAAGATATTTACCATTTACGGATGGATGAAGATTCAAAACTGGGTGATCATATATCAAAATTTAACCATTTAGTTTTCCAATTGTCAAGTTTAGATGTTAAACTCGAGGAGGAAGATCAGGCGATCTTGTTGTTATCTTCGCTTCCAAAATCATATGAGACCTTGAAGACTATGTTGCTTATTGAAAAGAAGACATTGCTTGTTGATGATGTTATGTCGGCTTTTATAGACTCAAGCAGAGTTGGACGAGTTCAAGCAATCAAGGCGAAGGTCTGGTGGTAAGGTCTGAAAATAAGAATGGTCATGGAAGAGACAGATGTCGATCTAAAAGCAGAAATCCAGGACATAGAAAAGACAGGTCTAAGTCTCATGGAAAGTAGGACAAGTCCAGTATTGAATACTGGTATTGTAAGGAGATTGGTCACATTGCAAGGAAGTGTCCAAAAAGAAAGGGTTGGAAGAATGGAAAGAAACATGTGAACAATGCTAATATTATTGAAGAAGATGACAAAAGTAGTAATGGTGATCTCTACTTGGTTTTCTCGGTTGAGCAGCAAAAAGGTAATCTTTTATCGATTAGAGATAACAGTTTTTCTACGGAATGGTTTCTTGACTCTACATGTTCGTTTCATATGTTCCTACATAAGGAATGGTTTGATTGTCTTACTCCATGTAACAGTGGTACTGTGTTAATGGATAATGACACTGTTTGTGAAGTCATGGAGATAGGTACCATAAAAATTAAAATATTTGATGGGATTGTAAGAACCCTAGGTGATGTAAGGTACATACCTGACTTAAAGAAGAATTTGATTTCTTTGGGCACACTCGATTCTATATATTGCAGTATATCTATAAAAGATGGAGTCATGAAAGTTACCAAAGGTGCCACGGTGATAATGAAATGTCAAAAAACTAAAAATTTGTATAAACTGATGGGGAACACAGTTATAGGTGGAGCTTTAGTATCAACTCATGCAAGTTCTAGCAATGATAGCTCTGAGTTATAGCATAAACGGTTGGGACACTTGAGTGAGGGAGGTATGCTGGAACTTAACAAACGCAAACTGCTATAGGGAGTGAAATCATGTAAGCTGGAGTTCTGTAAATTTTGTGTATTTGGAAGCAGAAACGAGTTAGTTTTAAAACTGTTTCTCATACTAGTAAAGGGGTTCTGGACTATGTGCATTTGGATGTTTGGCTACCAATCAAGCATGTCTCAAATGAAGGAGCTCGTTACTTTGTAACATTTATTGATGATTTCTCAAGGAAAGTATGGGTGTACTTTTTGAAACATAAGTCTGAAATTTTCAACGTGTTTAAACAGTGGAAGGCTAGAGTTAAAAATCAAACGGGCAAGAAGCTTAAGTACTTCAGATTAGATAATGACATGGAATACAAGGATGAGGAGTTTCTACAGTTCTGCAAGGATAAGGGTATCATCAGATACTTTTCAGTGAAGAGGACTCCAGAGCAGAATGAGGTTGCCGAAAGGATGATCAAAACCTTACTGGAACGAGCTAGATGCATGAGGTTGAATGCAAGTTTGCCTTAGAGCTTTCTGGGCTGAAGCTGTTAACACAGTTTGTTACTTGATCAACCGTTCTCAATCATCTGCCATTAATCACCAAGTTCCCAATGAGGTATGGTTCGATAAACAAGTTAATTTTTCTGCAATGAGAATTTTTGGTTTTCCTGCGTATGTTCACCTTCAGAATGAAGAACGATCCAAACTTGATTCCAAGTCAAAAGAATGTATATTCCTTGGATATGAGGAAGGAGTAAAAGGACACACATGTTATGGGATCTAGTGGCCAAGAAAAGGGTGATCAGTAGAGGTGTGGTATTCAATGAAGCACTGATGTTTAATAGGGATGCAACTTCTAGTGAGAGGCAGGGTCACATAGTGGAGATAGAGTTGCATGAGCATAGGACAAAATCAGCTGATGAGTTTACAGATGAGCAGTCTCTAGAGAATCTAGAGGAGCATCCTCGTGATTCTTAGAATCTAGTCAGAGATAGAGAGCCATGTACCAAGAAACCAACTCAAAGGTATGGTTTTGAGGACTTGTTTTCATTGGCACTAATCGTAGGAAGTAGAGTACCAGTTACAACGAGGCTGTCAAGGCAGAGGATGGTAACTCGTGGTTGACAGCAATGGATGAGGAGATGGAATATCTACTGAAGAATCAGACTTGGGAATTAGTTAAACTTCCAAAGGGTGTGATCGAAGGCTATTGGATGCAAGTGGATTTACAGGAAAAAGGAAGATCAGAAGTACAAGGCAAGGCTGGTTGCAAAAGTGTATTCTCAAAAGGAGGGAATTAATTGATTATAATGAGATCTTTTTTGTCAGCGGTGAAGCACACTTCTATCAGATTAATACTGCTCATTGTAATAGTGCTAAATATAGAGTTGGATCAGCTTCATGTGAAGACAGCTTTCCTCCACGGTGATTTGGAGGAGAGGATCTACATGCAGCAACCCGATGGATTTATTGAGCCTGGGAAGAAGGACTATGTGTGCAAGCTCAAAAAGTCCTTGTATGGTTTGAAGCAGTTTCTTCGGCAGTGGTATAAGAGATTTGACACATTCATGGTTACTCACGCTATGAGTATGATTCTTGTGCGTATTATCGAGTCCTTGATGATGGTTCACTGTTGTTGCTTACATTATATGTGGATGATATGTTGATTGCTGCGAAGAGTAAGTCTCATATTCTGCACTTGAAAAAATTGTTGAGTAAAGAGTTTGATATGAAGGATCTTGGTTCTGCTAAGAAAATCCTTGGTATGGAGATTCATAGAAATAGAAAGGCAGGAAAGTTGTGGGTACGTAACTCAGAAAAGTTATGTTGAAAAAGTACCTGAGAGGTTTAGTATGCTCAACGCTAAACCAGTTAGTACACCATTGGAAGCTCATTTTCAGTTATCCTTATAACTTTTTCCTAGTACAGAAGAAGATGTTGAGTATATGTCTCGAGTAACCCACACAAATGCGGTTGGTTGTTTTATGTATGCCATGGTGTGTACCCGACCTGATATCTCACATGCAGTTAGTATGGTCAGCAGGTATATGGGAAATTCAGAAAAGAAGCATTGGGATGCAGCGAAATGGATCTTCCATTACCTAGCAGGTTCAACCAACTTTGGCATCATGTTTGATTGTGATGGGGCAAAAGGTGATTTTTCTAGCTTTGTGAATTCTGATTATGCTGGGGACTTGGATTCAAGGAGGTCCACTACTGTATATATTTTTACATTTTATGAAGGCCTGATATGTTGAAAATCAATGTTACAGTCTCCTACAGGCTACAACATTGTCAACTACAGAGGCAGAGTACATGGCATTGACAGAGGCAGCTAAGGAGGCATTATGGTTAAAGGGACCAGTAGAAGAGCTTGGCTTCAAGCAGCGTGGTGTTTTGTTACAGTGTGACAGTCAGAATGCAATGGATTTAGCAAAAAATCAGGTTTTCCATGCAAGGACCAAGCATATTGATGTACGTTATTATAGGGTCTGAGAATGGATTAATTTTAGACAAATTGTAATGCACAGGGTTCACACGAATGACAACGCAGCTGATATTCTCACGAAGACAATCACGACGAAAAAGTTCAAGCATTGCTTAAGGTGGAGTGCATTCCTACCTTTCTTGCTGATGCATTCCACCTTGAACTTAGCAAGAAAGAAGATGAATCAAGCTCAAGCTTGAGTTTGATTCATCTTCTTTCTTGCTGAGTTCAAGGTGGAGTGCATCCCTACCTTTAAAGAAGATGCAAGATAGAGTACTTGAAGAAAGTACTGAAGGCATATTACACTTTTCTCATGAAGTGGTTTATTAATATAAGCCAAGGTGGAGATTGTTGATATATGTCTTGTATTTATGTCCCACTTCGCTTACTCAAAGAAGGTTGTAACTGGGCCCTTATTATATAAGATATGTTATCCCATATTGGTTGTATAAAAAAGATCACTGCTTATCTCTAAGTACAAGTAAGGTGTCTTGTATTGTATTTAAGGTCAAGAGAGAAGATTCCTTTTTTTTAAGTACGAGAACAATTGAGAGATACACGTGAGGGACCGTTGTAAATCTGACTTGTGCAAAGTGGATTTGAGATCTCTCATATCTCTTGTGTTCTCTTGTTTGATTGTCGTATTCTATATATATTTATCTAGAGCGATTTCGTAATACTAAATAACTTTTTTGTTACGTAAAGTAATGATTATGTTCTGATACAAATAGTTGTCATCAAGAAGTTTTTGGAATGTAGATTCTTTTATATGAGAAAAGGTACAATTCTTCTATCATAAAAAGGACACGATGTAATAGATGGGTGGGCTCTAAAGAGATTGGGGATATAGACGTCAAGATTTTATATTTCCTATGGGAAAGTAGGGAAGATTTCATAAACCCTTTATTTTATCCGTCAATTACATAACGTCATAATTATCACCCTATATTAACAAAATTTATAGCAATACTAGTTTACGAATGTCAATAATTTGCTCTAGGATAGCATGCTATAGCAAAGAATTATGTTTACTTGTACCTAAATGCATGGCCATATGCTTTTTGGTGGCTTCTCGGATTCTCTTAAGTGCCCAAGGTTCTGCTGGAACAAAATCAAGGTTTTAATTGTTACATCAACTATGACGAGTGACAATTGCTACCTATAATTATTTATACTAACTCCAATTTTTAACTGGTACAGATGATAGCGTTGGAGGAGATTAGTGGTGCACCAGTCTCAACTCATGTATGATCTACTGTGTTACTTTTCATTTCTACCAAGTCATGCTAGGAAGCAAAAAGTTGCTGACTGACGACGCAACTGGCCTAGTCACTTTTGCTTCTAGGTTAGATCAGAAGTATATATGATATGGTCTCCAACTGCCTCCTTGATAATTCTCGATCTAACTTTATAAATATGAACAATGTTAGTTTCCATCTTATTTGTCCAAAATTGTCTGTCAAATATTTCGTCTTGAAATTATATGGTCTGATGCTTGTTGGACCTGGAAGACATCGACTAAATATGATATATAATTTTCTTCTTAATAATATAATTAAAAAAAATAGGCTAGTGATGTGATATTAAATTCTAGAGAGAAAGTGACATAGTTGTAAGTTGCCGGTGTCTTTAAACAATTGACCATGCTTTTCCTGTCTTATAATAATAAGACCCAGATTTAGTCAAACGTGAGAAATAGAAGAATATTTAACTTTTAACTTGTGAAAACTTATGAAACTAAAAACAATTTCAACGTATTACTTTGGTGGCTTTAAATTATCATCACTTGTAATTTGAAAAACTTCGACAGGTGATGTATTGCATACAAAAGTTGTAGGATATTAAATAGATGTTGGGCGGCACATTTGGTTGACAAAATGTAAAATAATGGAAGGTTATATGTTTTTCATATATATTGTCGACCATATATAAAAGTACAGTGACATACAAATTCTGGCTAATGAAATAAGAACAAGATCAGCTTGAATTATATTGGTTACAGGAGGTGATTTCCACAGTTGAAGCGATGTAGGTTACAAAAAGTTATCTCAATGAATTAGTCACTTTATATTAGTAATACTCGAATTGTTGTTATTGGACAAGTTTTTCCTTTCTTTCACTTGACACAATGGATAGAGAGTGCATAGTGTATCTCTTGCCGTTGGATATTGAAACGAAGATGCCCTCTTAAATATAGTTTATTTTCTTTTTTCTGGGATAAATAACAAGTTCAGTTTTTCTTTTTTTTTTCTTTCTTTGCTTTATACATTACTACAAGATCATTATTCGACCCCAATGGTATTTCCTTTGTTGTCGCTATAGATGATGCACTCAACTATGAAAAAACCTTAAAGGTTTCCGATTATTCAAAGCATAACGTACGGTTAACCTATCATTCATATGCCAATGGTTAAGTCAAAGAGTGATTAAGGTGGATATTTCATTTTATTTTGGTATGAAAAATCATTTGTTTTGCAGATAGACAACTCCATATACCCGTCAGGATGTTTCAATCTAACTAATCACATGTACTTTTGAAAAGTTTGATTAGCTTGAACGGACTCCAATTACGCATTGAGCTAATAAAAAATGAGCACAGTTTCTAAGAAACTAAATCCTTAAAGCCCTAATAACAAGTGATGCCAAGGAAAGTGTTTCGTAGTCAATGCAGAGGTGCCACAAGGAATGTCGTTCAAGTCAAATGTCAATTATGCTAATGCTAGACACAACAAGGATGGAGTAAGGATAGAGACCAAGAGCTTTCCAGACAGAGCTTGAAGATCGCTTGCTGCGAGGGCGATGACGCATGGTGAATACACAACGACAGTCACAGTCCGATGCTTAGATCTAGAGTGAAGGTCTTGTATGATTCTCTATCTATAATTCTAGAATGAAAAAGTGAATGTGAGAATAAAGTCCTCCGAATGAATATATATATATATATATATATATATATATATATATATATATATATATATATATGAAGAACCTCTATTTATAGAGGTAGAGATGATGATGTCATCAATTAACATGTGGCACTCCCTGGGGACATCACCGAGGGGTCCACATGGGCCGAAGTTTTACGGACTGTCAAATGGCATATTAATCCGGCCTGCCCCGCACAACATCATTCTGTTTATCTGAAGACTATCCCACATAGCATCGGTGTGGCCAGAGAGCCCCTTGATCTAGCCACCAGTCCAAGGTCCTTGCAGAGTCCCACAGAGCGTTGAGAGACACCGAGGACCTGGTACCGGTGGGAAAGACCGACGTATAACTGGCAGGCGAACTAGACGCAATGCCCTCTGGAGACCTGCTCTCGTCTCGAAGTGATCCGTGGGTCCTAGTCCATCAAGGTGCCAATGAAAGCCCCCAGTGCCAAAACACGTAGGCTAGTCAGGCAGGCACCCTGCCAGAGATAGTATCCCGAAAGAGTTGCCTATCTAGGGGGTAAGTCTTTCTGCTGGAGCACTTGGAGTGCATCAACGTAATGTCCCCGGAAGAGTCACCTACCCGATTGGCTGAGGTAGGATCCTAGAAGAGCAGTCTACCTGGAAGAAGGGGAGTCTTCTTGGCGGAACACTTGAAACTCCCTGGCGGAGATAGTGTCCCAGAGGAGTCACTTATCCCTGTGGGTGAGTCCTTGTGCTACAGCATTCGGAGGGAAGCAAGGTAGTGTCCCGGAAGATTCGCCTACATGATGGGCCAAGGTAGCATCTCAGAGAAGCCATCTACCTAGCAGAAGGGGAGACTTCATGTCGAAGATCTCAAAACACTGTTCATACCATGATCATAGTATGATGGCGGTTGGGCAGGTATGCCCTCATCATCTAGTGGTTGAGGACATCTCTCTTTCAAGGAGGCGGCGGGGATTCAACTTCCCCTGGGGGTAGGATTTGGAGCTCCCTAACGGAGATAGTGTCCCAGAGGAGTCACATATCTTTGAGGGTGTGTCTTTATGCAGGAGCACCCGAAGCACGCTAAGGTAATGTCCTGGAAGAGTCGCCTACGCAACGGGCCGATGTACGTAATATCCTAGAAGAATCGTCTACCTGGTTGAAGGGGAGTCTTCATGCTAGAGCACTTAGAGCTCCCTGGTGGAGCTAGTTGTTAATCCTACGGTTATTTAACCTAGGATTATATTTGGTTTTGATGGTAACTAACATTAATGATTATGTTGTCTAAAATACATTAAGTTGATGAAACAATATGTACAATCTCATACTCATGCAAATGGACAATTAGATGAGCAAATCGATCAAAGACACTCAACTAAATGCATCGAAGATGGAATTCTTCAATTGATGTTTACAATGTTGTTATTCCTTTCTTTGTAACTAGACATAGAGAGTTGATTGTATCGATGACTGTAACCTAGAGTTTGCCCATAGGTTTCCCTTGCATGCATAAACTTTTTCATTCTTTGAAAATAGGGAAACTACATTTTCAGGAATACAGTTGACTACATTGAAAATCAATCGACTGCAAGTTGTGCAGTGAGGTATTACAGTCGACTGCATTCCAATGCAGCCGACTACAATAACTTCCAGTAGCCTATTATAGTCGACTGCATTGGAATACAGTCAACTGCAATTGAAAATTTTGAAATTTCAACAGCTACTTTGGAAATACAGTCGACTGCAATGGCACAATGCAGTCAACTGCGTTTACCGTTTGGCGCATTAATGCTTATCTACTTCCAAACGGTCATATTAATTCACATACCTATTTAAACTCATTTTGAGCATAGTTTTCATTTATCAATTGCATTCAAAGCCTTCTTATCTTGCATAAACTCAAAGATCAAAGCACTTGCTCAATCTCTCTTGATTCTCATTGTCTTCTCATCCATTTCAAGAGAGCTTTTATTGTGAGCTTGCATTTGAGAGATATACACTTTCATAAATCATTATACACTCATCTCTCTTGTTCTAGAGCTTAAACTTGTACTCATCTACTTCTTGAGAGTAAATCTTTATACACAATTCTTCATCTAAAGTTTCTTGTATCAAAGCTTGGGATTGTCAAGCTTTGGAGCTTTGGGATTGTCAAAGCTTGTTCTTGATGTGGGCATAGCATTAAGGGATTGTAAGAGGTTCAATCTTGACCCATAAGAAAGACCATTCTAGTGGATTCTAGGACCTTTCAAGGGACTTCCTTAAAGGGGTGAACATAGACTTGAGGGTAATTCGAGCCAAACCATCTAAATCTCAAGCGTCAAGTATTTCTAAACATTTATCTCCTTACATTATTGTCTTATACTTTTGTTGAGATTGGTTAGCTTTCTTACTTGAGATATTGTGGTTTGGTGTTTGAACCTATCTAAGTGTTCTTCATAATTTTTTCTAAGTTTGTTGTGATCACTTGTGTAATTTTTAAAGTAGTCTTAAAACCCTATTCACCCCCTCTAGGGTTATTTTATTGGTTTCAAGTGTCCTGGAAGAGTCTTATATCCCCGCAGGTGAATCCTTATGCCTGAGCACTCGGAACATGTCAAGGTAGTATTCTGGAAGAGTCGCCTACCCGATGGGTCGAGGTAGTATCCCAGAGGAGCTATCTACATGGCAGAAGGGGAGTCTTCTTGTCGAAACACGTAAAGCTCCCTGGCGGAGATAGTTTTTTAAAAGAGTCACCTATATCACGAGATGCTGTACACTTTGGGAGCAGGCCGAAGCATGTTTGATGGCCAATGGAAAGTGCACGTGGTGTGGTGAAAGAATGGACCAATGCGAGAAGTGGTAGTGTGATAAAGTGCGGGGGCCATGATTGTATAAGCGTCGAACACATGGGCACGACAGAGTGTGTGCGGCGCTGGCGGCATGGTAGTGTGACAGAAAGCCAGAAGACGTGACTGTATCAGTGGCACGACAGATGCAGTGCTAGTGGCATAATAATGTGACAGAGAGTCAGGGGGTTTGACTGTATAAGCAGCACGGTGCATAGACAAGGCTGAGTGTGTGTGGTGCCGACGACATGATAATGTGATAGAGAGTAGGAGGGCACAACTATATAAGCAGTGTGGCGCATGAGCCGCGACGGAGTGTGTGCAGTGCCAAAGGCACATGGCATGGAAAGGGTACACGGGTACAGTGACGGGTGTCGTGAAGTCAGGTGTCGTGCCGGCAGTACGTGACACGGAGACAAGGCTTAAGCGCAAACGACAGGGGTCATGGAGTCGGAGCGAGGGCATAGGAGAAGGGGGTTGCAGAGTTGGCACGCCGGCGTAGGCAACGGGTGATGGGTGTCGCAAGATCGATGCTCGAGGGTGGGCAATAGGTGTCGTGGTCGAATTGTGCTCAACTGGCCGGGGCAGCCAGCAGACCGAGGCAGCCGTTCAATAGGCCGACTGGGGCAGGCCGATTGGGTCGCCAGACAGGATAGGATAAGATAGTATTATAAATGCATAGCAATTATGCTTGAAAGCGAGCAAAATTAATGTACATATATTTTGTATGACATACTGGACATTTTATGGCTGATTAGAGAAAGATCGTTTAAAAGTATGTACACAGAAGTGGATATGTATTCATGCAAATATTTCATCGCAGCGTGCTTGTTGGAGCTTGTCCAAGCTAAATTGGCAAAAGTCAATTGCATTCAGCACCCCCAAGTTTGCACGCGGTAGCGTGCTGCAACACAAACTTTTTTTTAGCTATCTGCCACCCCAAAATCGTGTAAGTGTGGCGCCCAACACCCTTCATCCGAATTTCGGCCAATAGCCTCGCCGGAGAAGTAATTTAACTTAAACAAAGGGGCATTTTGGTCAGAACGATTAAAAAAGGAAGGGAATATTGAAATGGGTTTGTCAGGGGGCGGTACGAGGCTGTTGCTGCTGTGGGGGGCAGGGGAGAGAAGATGAAGGAAGAGAGGGGGCTCGGCATCTCCGACAGGGGGAGGGACGTTGCTGACGGAGGTGGGGTTGTTGCAGCCCCCGGATTCTTGGCCGTTGATATGCATTACTCCGTGATGGGGGAGGGACTGATTGGGCGGTCAACGTCGCCGACGGGGGAGGGACTGCGGGTGAAAAGTGCGGCACCGGCCTGAGATGCGAAAAAGGGGCAAGGGATATTGGCGCAGAGCTGTTGCGGCCGTGGGGTGGGAAGAGAGAAGGGTGGGGGGTCAGCGTTGCTGACGGGGGGAGGGACTCTGCCGGCATGAGATGCCGAAGGAGGGGTGTGGGGCGAGGGGGAGAGAAGAGGAAAGAAGATAGCAGATGGGGTCGGCGTCGCCGATGGGAGGAAGGGCACTGCCGGCGGAGCGGGGGCACCGGCGTGAGATGCCGGCGCAAGGGGGTTGGCGGCGCAAACAGGTGATAGAGATTAGGTTTCTATTATTCACTTGATATTCCAAAAATGCCCTCATAAGTTTAGCTTATAAATTTTTTTTGGCCGGAATTTGGACGGAGGGTGTTGGGTGCCACCCTTACATGATTTTGGGGTGGCAGATAGCTAAAAAAAAATTTGTGATGCAGCACGCTACTGCATGCAAACTTGGGGGTTCTGAATGCAATTGACCCTATCTTTTATGCCATCCAAACCTCTAATATCATTTTCTTAATTTCTTATAATTTTAAAATTGAGTTAAATAGGTGTTAAATTTTCATTGGTCACGGGATAACCTCTAATCCATAATCTCCTTCTTCCCACACTTCATTATTAACCACCTCTCCCCCTGTGCATCGGACGAAATTTTAGCTAGTAATGATATGATAGATAACCGTCTAAACAAGCCCATGAAGTGGGTTCTTATGACACAAGTACAACAAAAAAATTTAGATCCAAAGAGATGAATTGGTTTTGATCAGTTTTTGATTTTGGAAATTACATTTGCTATTTCCTAATCACCCAAAACTTGGCCGCGATCAATCTGTACAAGTGAAGGGGCTGCGTTTATTCGTAATAAAGAACTGTTCGATCATCACTCATGCATCCATTATAACATTCTCGTATCTCTAGTTGCTATTAACAGCTTTTGTGTTTGTTAAGTAGGAGTCTCAACCACTTCTCATGTTTCTCCATGAAAGGACAGATGACGACACTGAAGCACTTGCAGAGGCCAAGGAGAAGTTTAAAAGTAGTACAGTATTACAATAGTTTCGTACGTAGCAGATCAATGGGTGAAGCTTCCATTGAAAACTTGTAACAATTGTTACGTCAAAACTCATCTTCGGTCAGCTTATTCAACAGTAATACCAACTAGATCTTGTATACGTCAATCAATTGCAAGCGGAGGAAAACTTACTATTAAACCTTCTTCTTGGTTTTGCGCGGAATCACAGTAGTTGTATAATGGATAGATAGCGACCAATGAGAGTGACATTGTTTGGTCATCCAGATATATTTTGTGAAACCTTTTTATATTTCAGGAGTAATGTATGCATTGGCTTCTCATAAAGTAAATAATCTTGACCGTAGGAGAGCAACAAGCCTCCATCAAGTCTTCTTCATAACACTGTTAATCAACGCTAAGAATTATAACTAAAAATAACTTGCTTACTCGGTTATCTTTTATGCAAGAGATTTGAATGCTTCAACGTAGAAAAGCATGGTCAATTTTGACGCTCATACATTTTAATAATTATCGTAGAGAAATGAGCCAACAAGTATTGCTTTTAATCTTTCTGTTGTTCATTTTTTCTTTAAGGCTTGTTTGTTAAACTATGGCCACCATTTGTTTAATGTTTTTCTCATATAGTCATTTTGATTGATGTACAGCATTTTTATTAATTAGTTTGATGGCTTATCGCGTACCAACGTCTCTGAGAGTTTGCATCAGGTCCGGCAGCGATGGGGTTGTCTGACACCTTAAAATGACGATGGTGGTGGGGGTTGGTGTGATGGTGGTTTTGGTTTTAGAAAGAGTATCTAATCGATGAATCTGAATAGGTAATTTACTCAAAAGGTGAATGAGATTCCCTACTAAGATGTTACAGCAGTTATAACAATAAATTTAAGAAACTATTGTTAGATTCATTGAGATAATTTTTTGGATAATAAAAATATTTTGCACCATTTTTATTTATAGCATGCATGTTGATTGGAGCTAGGGGAACTACCCCATCATTGTTGTAGACCAATATTAACATGAGGAAGCAGTGTGCTGTAAGGACTGACTGAGGATTGAGAAGTCAAGGGCGTCGTAGAAGAGATTAAATAGAGTTGATAGGAGTTTATGTTTCAATAGAAGTGTAAACCTTGCATAGTCCCATACACTTCTATTATCTATGGAGTTAGCTTTTGATAGTTGTTCTTGAAGAGTCGAAATAAAGTGAGAAACTCTTAGAATGAAAGTTGGAGCTTAATTGACAGAAGAAAAATGCTCCAAGAATCTCATGTGTCACAAATATAAGAGGCTAAAAAATCCTACGAGTCGCAATTAAAAGAGACGTCTTTAGCTATATATATATATATATATATATATATATATATATATATATATATATATATATATATATATATATATATATATATATATATATACTAGTCCAGAATCTCGTGCCCAGCACGGGACGGTTTATTAACAGTAATTTATTTTAAGGCTAATTACACTTATGTCCCTGAGGTTAGTAGGGGTAATTACAGGTAAGAACAATAGTTTCGACAAATTACACTTGTGTCCGTTGACCAAACGGAATCGTAAAAACCCTAACGATTTTAATGAAAAGACTCTATTACCCTTAAGTTGGAACCTTATTTTTTTAATGCCATTACTTCCAAAAAAAATAATTTAAGAAAGACTTTACTAATTAACTGTTTATTCTTCTTCTCCCCACGCCCAGCACCCCCCACCCCGTCTGCCTCCCCCTTCCCCTGCGCAACCCGTCTTCCTCCCTCGTCACCGGCGTTGCATCCCATCTTCCTCCCTCGTCACCGACGTTCTCTCTTCATCCCGACCTGAAACAGCAATAAGAAGCTCCCACCAGGAGCAAAGAGGGAAGGGTTTTCTTTCTATAAGATATTTTGCCTTATAATCGAGAAGAAAACAATGATCTAAGAATCGTCAGCGTAGAGTCCAACCTATAATGGGCAAACTGCTCCTTATTTAAAAATGAGATCTCCACTCAAATCCTAAAATAGTTAACCTACACTCAATTCCACCTTGGTTAAACTCTCTGGGCTTGATTTGCAATTTTGGACTATTGTTGAACCAGTTCTCAAAATATCTCTAGGAAAGTGGACCATTTTCGGCAAGTCCCTCAATTTCCTAGTTAATAGGCTTCAGTCGTTTTTCGAAGGAGATTTTCAGTTTCTATGCAAATTATTGAAAAAAATAATTACACTTGACACTTATGAAGTTCGCCCGAAATTACATGCGGCTAAGCATCTGTTGTGATTACACTCCACTCTTTGTGATTTGTATTAGTTTTACACGAAAAACCATCAAAACAAATTAGAGCATCATATTGCTTATTGTGATCGATCGAAATTGCCTCTTGAAAACTCTTCTTTTCTTTAACACTAGCCACCGTCAACACCCAGCCACCATTGAACCACTGCCCATCACTCCTACCTTCGAATTGCCCACCAAACACCAAACAACCTTCTGCCTATCACACACACAAGACCTGAAGACCACCACCCCAACACCACGAAACCCTAGTTCTGCCACCCCTTTTGTTCGTCGTCTTCTGCAGTCACTGACTCCCCCATTTATTTCTTCTTCCCTTCCCAAGCCTCCAATTATTGGCCTCCCCTTTGCTGCCCCTACAGTCTCCTCTCTTTTGCTTCTTCTTCTTCCACCACTAACCCCTACAACCCTCTTGTCGTCTCACCACCATGAAACGTGTTCCACGTACCGATCACTGTGGAAACCACTGCCCCAATCACATACAAACACACACAAAAGAAATACCGCGACCACCTAATCTCTCTCCATGCCACTTATGCAAGCATTATCGCACTACTGAAGAGATTCCACTAGAACCACCATCAAACCATTGCCCCAATGACTGAGACAAACTCACATACACATGCGCGCGCATGGAGAGACACACCTATCCTCCTCCCCTCCATACCCTCCCCCCTCCAAGCATAACCTGCGACCACCAAATCTTTCGCTGTATTTTGAAACATCATCTCAACACCAAACCCATTGCATCGCCTACTGTTAGACCACGGCCCCCAAACACCCGCACATCCACGTCTGTTTGCCCCCCTTTCTTTTGGTGAGAAAATAGAAGCCTTCAAGTTATAGTGGTGGTGGATTTTTATGATGGTATGGTCTGGCACAGTGGTATGGGATCTAATAATAGTAAGGGTCTGCTATATCTGGTGGTATATTTTCTGATGTTCGGTGGCAGGGAAGTGGCGGTGGTGGGTGGCCTTTGATGTGGAGGTGGTGGTAGTGATATTCTGATCGGTGATGATGGAGGTGTGGCAGGATAGAGCCCGTGTGTAATCGGGCCGACGTGGTGGTGGTGAGCTGGTCTGAGCAAATCTTGGCTTCGCGGAGTTGGGTTATTTTATTATGCTATGATGGTACCACCGTCTTTTCACTATTTATGTTAAATCTTTGAAATGAAAATAAAAAAGTATAGCACAGTGCAGTTCCAATAGATAGGCATAGCTGGATGTAATAAACACAAATCAGAGGAGTGCCGGATGCAATTGATCTGAATAAGAAAAATGATTTCAAGAATAGAAGAAAGAGTACAATAGGAAGTCAATAAGGAATTTACCACAAAGGGGCCTTTCCTTGATTATCTTACTACAAATATTTGGATTTGGTGGTATATCTTTTATGCCATCCAAACCTTTAATATCATTTTCTTAATTTCTTACAATTTTAAAATTGAGTTAAATAGGTGTTAAATTTTCATTAGTGACGGGATAACCTCTAATCCATAATCTCCTTCTTCCCACACTTCAGTATTAACTACCTCCCCCCTGTGCAACGGACGAAATTTTAGCTAACAATGATATGATAGATAACCGTCTAAACAAGCCCATGAAGTGGGTTCTTATGACACAAGTACAACAAAAAAATTTAGATCAAAAGAGATGAATTGGTTTTGATCAGTTTTTGATTTTGGAAATTACATTTGCTATTTCCTAATCACCCAAAACTTGGCCGCGATCAATCTGTACAAGTGAAGGGGCTGCGTTTATTCGTAATAAAGAACTGTTCGATCATCACTCATGCATCCATTATAACATTCTCGTATCTCTAGTTGCTATTAACAGCTTTTGTGTTTGTTAAGTAGGAGTCTCAACCACTTCTCATGTTTCTCCATGAAAGGACAGATGACGACACTGAAGCACTTGCAGAGGCCAAGGAGAAGTTCAAAAGTAGTACAGTATTACAATAGTTTCGTACGTAGCAGATCAATGGGTGAAGCTTCCATTGAAAACTTGTAACAATTGTTACGTCAAAACTCATCTTCGGTCAGCTTATTCAACAGTAATACCAACTAGATCTTGTATACGTCAATCAATTGCGAGCGGAGGAAAACTTACTATTAAACCTTCTTCTTGGTTTTTCCGCCGCAACCTCGCCTCCGAGATCCTGCACCCATCCCGCTCCGGTTCCTTCTCCCACGCCCGCCTGTCGGTCCTCAACAACCTCCTAAGCCGCCTATTGCTCAACAAATCCGAACCCGTCACCGTGGTGGATCACTTCCAGTACGCCATGTTCGCGTTGCTGGTGCTCATGTGCTTCGGAGATAAACTTGACGATCAACAGATCAAGCAAATCGAGACCGTTCTGCGGACTTTGCTTTTGAGCCAACCCAGATTCGACGTGCTAAACTTCTGGCCAAGGCTCAGCAAGATTGTGTTCAGAAACAGATTGAAGGAACTCGTAAAGCTACGCAGGGACGCGGAGGACGTGCTGATTCCGCTCATCAGATCCAGAATCGAGGCGAGAAAGCGACAAGACTCCATGGTGGCGTATGTGGACACGCTGACTGGTTTGCAGCTGCCGGACGAAGGTAACAGGAGCTTAACAGAGGGGGAAATGGTGAGTTTGTGCGAGGAATTTGTCAACGCTGGGACGGATACTACGTCTAACGCGTTGCAGTGGATTATGGCCAATTTAGTAAAGTATCCTAAGATCCAAGCGAAGTTATACAAGGAAATCAGTAGTATTTTAGGACCGCCGCCGCGGCCTCCGGTGACATCGGACGCCATGGCAGCGGCGAAGGAGGAGGACGTGGAAAGGATGCCATACTTAAAAGCCGTGGTTCTGGAAGGTCTAAGGCGGCACCCGCCGGGGCACTACGTGCTGCCGCACATGGTGACGGAGGAGGTTGAGCTGGGCGGGTACGTGGTGCCGAAGGGCGCGCAAGTGAACTTCACGGTGGCGGAGATAGGGTCGGACCCGGAGGTGTGGGAGGATCCGATGAGTTTCAGGCCGGAGAGGTTTATGAGCGGTGGGAAGGAGGGGTTTGATGTGACGGGGAACAAGGAGATTAAGATGATGCCTTTTGGCGCTGGCCGGAGGATATGCCCAGCGTGGAACTTGGCCCTGCTTCATTTGGGGTACTATGTGGCCAACTTGGTTTGGTACTTCCAGTGGACTGCTGTAGACGGAGACGATGTTGATCTTTCTGAGAAGCTGGAGTTCACTGTTGTCATGAAGCATCCTTTGCAGGCCCATGTCTCTCCCAGATGCCAAGGTTAAGTACTTGCCACTTCATATATATAGTGGATTGTTCCTTGTTGCTACGATTTGAATTCAATATGTCAAAGTTCACAATTTACCCCCTGGATAGCATAATTTCCCGGGCTATTAAGAGTATACTTTAACCATGAAATGACTAACACACACACATACACGGTGTCTTTCTTTTTTGATACCATGCAACATCATAATCAAGAACAAAAAACTGTGTTGAGCTACCCCTTAGCACCAAATAACCAGCCACATTCAGGAATTCCTTATGTTGATGACCATTGCTTCAAAGTTAACTGCTGAAACGGTGATAAATCATTTACGTTCCTTTGCCTGTGAAGGCTATTTTACTTCTCATTATCGTGAATCGTGGTACAAACGGAAAACTTGGCTCCATGACAGCAATAATTTAAAGATCATATCTTAAACCGAGTATTCTAAACAAGCCCCAAAATTTAGTATCTTATATTACTTATTCACCTTGCTTGCTGTGTGAAGGAAAATATAGGGAATGGACCAACGGAAATTGGAGCTTGAAAAAATGCAGTTGAGCTCATCTAGTTTAGAAGTCACAATTTGGTCAGGGTAGAAGTTATCCAACACACACACACACACACACACACACACACCTATACTAGACTCCATAATTTGATTCCGCCCTTTACTCGGATCTACAACTTGCGAAAAAAGCCATATTGGTTACGTAGTCAAACTTTGGAAGTAGCAAAAAATAATACTCTGTACTAGCTTAAATTTTGGAACAATGGACTACTAGTTATCAGGTGAACTTCGATTTTCATAGAAAACAGTGCCCTTGTTAGATCAGGATTTGGATCTCCTACTGTAATTTATGGTTACAGCACGGGTGCTGTGTTTAATCTGTGAGAGGGAGAGAGAGAGAGGAAAGAGAGAGAGAGGGAAGAGAGAGAGATGTAACCATGGTTTACACGACACCCCTTCTCTCTCACAGATTGAACACAGCACCCCTGCTGTAACCCATCCTGAGAAGAATCAACTACTCACCACTTACAAACATGTTTTTAAATATGCACATGTCGTTGTCCATAGATTTATTTGAATCTAGGGAGTTAAGAAATTACATGGACAAATGATGGAGTTCGGGGGAGTTGAGAGCTGTTTTATTTATGGTGAAAACGATCAACATTGGTCACACCGGAACCCTACTTACAGCCACCCCTGGGAAAGTGTTAAGGAATTGGATCACATGAATTATGCTTATCATATCCCACTGATAGTGGATCACGGGTTTTATGGCTTAGAATTAGGGATTAATTGATTCTTCTTGTGTATATAAATACATGATCTTCTCAATGTAAAGACACACAGAAAACATTCAGTCAATTCTCTCTTTATGTCTTCATTTATCTCTTCTCTTTATTTTCTTAAGATGGTATCAGAGCCATCCTTCTAGTATTTGTTTTCATTCCAAATCTTCAATCATTCCAAACCTTCAAACACCAGCAACATCAATTTCAGCATGGATCCATCAAATTCATATTTTATTCATCATTCAGATCATCCTGGTCACTTGCTCGTACCCATCAAATTAAACGGAACCAATTATCCATCTTGGAGTAAATCCATGATTCATGCTCTCACAGCCAAAAACAAAATTGGCTTCATCAATGGATCCATTGAGCAACCTTCAGAAAAAGATCAGCCAACAGAATACGCTTTATGGAACCAGTGCAACAGCATGATTTTATCATGGCTTACTCACTCGGTAGAACCGGATCTAGCCAAAGGAGTCATCATTGCAAAGACCGCCTATCAAGTGTGGGAAGATTTCAAGGACCAGTTTTCACAAAAGAATGCGCCAGCTATCTACCAGATTCAAAAATCATTGGCTTTTTTTTCACAAGGTACCATGACTGTCTCAACTTATTTCACAAAACTCAAAGGCCTTTGGGATGAGTTAGATACATATCGAGCACTTCCCACTTGTAACCAGATGAAAGCACATGATGAGCAAAGGGAAGAAGTCCGTTTAATGCAATTTCTCATGGGTCTCCACGACACTTACAATATTGTACGAACAAATATCCTCATGATGTCGCCACTGCCTAATGTACGACAAGCATATTCCCTTGTTATTCAAGAGGAAACACAGCGACAAATGACACCGGAATCAACTGAAAATTTTTCCATCGCGGCTTTAATTCAGAGACGTGGAAATAATTTTTCAAATAAATCTAAAGACAAGCATTGCGAGCATTGTAATAGAGAAGGTCATACAATTGAAAGTTGTCGCACTCTGAAATTTCATTGTAAGTATTGTGATAGAAAAGGTCATACAGAGGACAGATGCAAATTTAAAAATGGGATATGGGTTTCCAACAACACAGGAGGCCAAGGTAATCGACACAACACTTCACAACAGCGGCAACGTGGGTCTCAAGGAAATGCATTCAATTCATTTCATGTTGCGAATACAACAGATTCTTCTCAATCTACACATGGGGTCCATTCGCAAGACACCAACAGTTCACCCGGGCTTTCCACATATCAACTTCAACAACTTGCTCATGCCTTGTTTATGATGACTCAAAATCAGAAGTCTCCTGGTAATAGCGATGCTTATGCAAATGCGGCAAGTCTGTCTCTTTTTCAAAATGCTTCAATTAATTCTGTATTTACTAAGCTTTGGATTTTGGATAGCGGAGCTACTGATCATATCACTTCCGATCCTACGCTTTTCACTCAAACGAATTCCTCATCAATACCCTCTGTCAATTTGCCCACGGGGTCATCTGCCTCAATCAATTCCATTGGCACCATACCATTTAACTCAAATATCACATTAGACAACGTTTTATGTGTTCCTTCTTTTCGTTTAAATTTGATGTCTATTAGCAAACTCACCAATGATTTAAATTGTTGTGCCATTTTGTTTCCTTCCTTTTGTGCTTTGCAGGACTTGGCTACGGGGAAGATGATTGACTCGGGTAAGCAGCGTGGTGGTCTCTATTACATGTCCCCAATACAACAGGCACCTGTTTCTCATCAAGTTTCACAACCCTCAAATTTGTGGCACATGCGTTTGGGACATCCATCACCATTTCGTCTAAAATTAATTGCTCCATTATTGTCTTCTCATAATATTCATTTTGATAATAATTGTGTTGTTTGTCCTATGGCTAAACAGACTAGACTTCCATTTCCTTCAAGTACTATATCAACTCGTGCTCCATTTGATTTGTTGCATTGTGATATATGGGGTCCACACAAAGTACCCACTCATTCAGGGGCTCGTTTTTTTCTTACAATTGTGGATGATTTTACAAGGTGCACATGGTTATTTCTTATGCAATACAAGTCAGAAACTCAAAAAATTTTACAGTCTTTTATTGCATTTGCTAAAACTCAATTCCATGCTTCGGTCAAAGCAATCAGGGTAGATAATGGTAAAGAATTCTTGTCCATGCAAATTTTTTTTCACTCTCATGGTATTGAATATCAACACACTTGTGTTTCAACTCCACAACAAAATGGGGTAGTTGAACGCGAGCATCGCCATATTCTAACTGTAGCACGTGCACTACGCTTTCAGTCTCACTTGCCCCTTACCTTTTGGGGAGAATGTGTATTGACTGCTGTCTATCTTATCAACCGATTGCCAACCCCATTGTTATCTTCCAAGTCACCTTTTGAATTATTGTACAATCATCCACCATCATTTGATCACTTGAAAGTCTTTGGTTGTCTGTGTTACGCAACTGTTGTTCATCCCACATATAAATTTGATTCCCGTGCCAAACGTTGCGTATTTGTTGGGTATCCTACTGGTCAGAAAGGTTTCAAACTTTATGATTTGACAACTAAAACATTTTTTATTAGTCGTGATGTCAAATTTTCTGAAACTATCTTTCCTTTCATGTTGGCTGCACATCCAACTTCCACATTACCCTATATTTCTCCTGACTTCATGGACAATTGGCAATATTCACCATCCTTACCCACAAACATCCCCTCTTCCCAACCTCAACCCACTGATCCAACAACCATACAAGAATCTGCCTCTTCCATACAATCTCCCTTAGCTGAACCAATGGCTCCAGAGGATATTTCTCCCAATCCTACCCAGCCTCTTACATCCTCGCCTCCAGCCCAATCCGCTGAACCTATTTCAACCTCTCCAGATTCTATCATTCCTTCCTCTCCTCCCCCGCGCCAATCCCTTCGGCCCAAGCAACCTCTAACATGGCATAGAGACTACATATTGTCAGCACAGGTCAATCATCCTTCCACAGTGCCAAGTTCTACGCCAGGTACTCGCTATCCTCTTTCTCATTTTCTTTCCTACTCTCGTATCTCTTCTGCCCATTGTACTTTTTTAGCCAACATTACAGGTCATACCGAGCCTCAGTCACATGCTCAGGCTATCCTTGATCCACATTGGCAACAAGCAATGAATGCAGAATTAGAAGCATTGCAACAAAATAAGACTTGGAGTTTGGTTCAACTTCCTGATGGTCATAAACCTATTGGCTGTAAATGGGTTTATAAAACCAAATACAGATCTGATGGCACAGTTGAGCGTTATAAAGCTCGCCTTGTTGCAAAGGGCTATACTCAAGTTGAGGGAATCGATTATCAGGAAACATTTTCTCCTACAGCGAAACTCACTACACTTCGATGTCTTCTCATTATTATTTCTGCTCGGCATTGGTTCGCCTACCAATTAGATGTTCAAAATGCTTTTCTTCATGGCGACTTGCAAGAAGAAGTGTATATGGAACCTCCACCTGGTCTTCGCCGACAGGGGGAGAACATTGTATGCCGGCTCCACAAATCCCTTTATGGCCTCAAACAAGCATCAAGAAATTGGTTTCTCACGTTTTCAGAGACTATTCAGAGGGCAGGTTATCAACAATCAAAGGCTGATTATTCTCTTTTCACCAAAGCTAAAGGTACTTCATTCACTGTGATCCTCATCTATGTTGACGATATACTTCTCACTGGAAATTATCTTCAAGAAATTGAACGTCTCAAAAAATTTCTTCTCAAACGCTTCCGCATCAAAGATCTTGGAGACTTAAAATACTTTTTGGGTATTGAATTCTCTCGTTCAAAGAAAGGCATTTTCATGTCTCAGAGAAAATATGCACTAGATATTTTACAAGATTCAGGACTTCTAGGTGTACGCCCTGACAAATTTTCAATGGAACAAAATTTGAAGCTCACTCCTACAGATGAAATTTTACTGAGTGATCCAACTAAATATAGAAGACTAGTTGGCAGACTGATTTATCTTACCGTCACAAGGCCCGACATAGTCTATTCTGTTCGGACACTAAGTCAATTCATGCATGAGCCTCGTAAACCTCATTGGAATGCAGCCATACGAATCCTTAAATACATCAAAGGTAATCCTGGTCAAGGTTTACTATTTCCTTCCACAAACAATCTTGCTTTGAAAGCCTTTTGTGATTCAGATTGGGGAGGTTGTCGTACCACAAGGAGGTCAGTCACGGGATATTGCATTTTCCTTGGAAATTCTCTTGTCTCATGAAATTCCAAGAAACAAGCTAATGTTTCTAGATCATCAGCAGAAGCAGAATATCGAGCTATGGCAAATACATGTTTAGAGCTAACGTGGCTACGTTATATTCTACAAGATCTAAGAGTTCCACAGGTAGCTCCCACACGATTATTTTGTGACAACCAAGCAGCTTTGCATATTGCAGCGAATCCTGTTTTTCATGAGCGCACAAAGCACATTGAAATAGATTGTCACATTGTTCGAGAAAAACTACAAGCTGGAATGATCAAACCATCATATGTGCCTACCCACTTTCAGTTAGCAGATGTCTTCACAAAAGCATTGGGAAAAGATCAATTCGAGACATTACGTAACAAGTTGGGACTTCATGATATTCACTCTCCAACTTGAGGGGGAGTGTTAAGGATTTGGATCACATGAATTATGCTTATCATATCCCACTGATAGTGGATCACATGAATTATGCTTATCATATCCCACTGATAGTGGATCACGGGTTTTATGGCTTAGAATTAGGGATTAATTGATTCTTCTTGTGTATATAAATACATGCTCTTCTCAATGTAAAGACACACAGAAAACATTCAGTCAATTCTCTCTTTATGTCTTAATTTATCTCTTCTCTTTATTTTCTTAAGAGAAAGGGGTATCTTAATACTTAAGGCTACAGCGAAGACTGGCTTGACACTCTAGTAAATTATTTGGCCCAGGCCGCTAAGAAGGTGAGAGCCTTCTTGGCTCGGAGCCTCGGACTACAAGAAAAATATATTTTAACAAATTCTTGTGGATAGTCTGCCCTTGACCTAGGACGGTGTGTCCAACGCTCAACATTATTTTAAGAATCAATGCCCAGCATATGGTACTCCTAAGTTAACATTTACTATTGCATTAAAACAAAGTAAATATCAGAGGCTTATTGCCTAATTAATCAAACATGCCTATATAATTAATCAAACACAAGTGTTCTACTTGAGTATCCCAATGGCCAGCGAGTTCCTTTGACTTAGGTAGTCTTTGAAAAGACTTACAGTTTTGATTTTCTATTTTCAAAAAAATAAAAATAGGTTTAATTTTTTTTTTAACAAAAACAAATGAATGTTTGATTACTCAGTTTTTAGTTTAAATTTTTTCTTTTGGGTGTTTGATTACCCAGTTTTTATTTTGAGTTTTTTCTTTGGTGGTGGTTTGTGCTGGTGGTGGTGGGGCGTGGTAGTGGTCGGCGACGGCCGGCCTGCCGGCTATCGGCCGGCCTGCCGGCTATCGGCCAGCAGTAGGCGATGGTTGTGGTGGTGGTGGTGGTAGTCTCAAAATAAAAATTAAAACTAAAAACCCAAAACTCCAAATGAGAGTTTTCAAAAACATTTCTATCTTAAAATTTAATTTTCAAAACCCGAAGAAAAAACGAAAACTATGCGTCAAACGCCTTTATTTTCTCTAGTTTTATAAAACTAGAGAAAAAACTAAAGAGAGAGAGAGATTCAAACAAAGCCTTACATCGCTTTCATTGGTTGTTTTATTTTAACATGAATACTAGACTTTAATATTTTTAGGAGCTCTTCTAGACTTTAGTGTTGATAGTAATTCTCATGCCTAAAGGGAAATAGGAGTGCCGCAATCCCGTATATATTGTCAAGAGGATTGAAGCTCCTAAGTAGACAGGAGTTGATTAATGGGTTGCTAATCACTACAAGAAACCTGTCGCTAAAAATCTGTTTATCCTCGCTAAAAATCTGTCGATTATAACCCTGTTGCCAAAAGTTTGGCGACGAAATTTGAAAATTTGTAGCCAACAAAATTGACCTTTAGCGACAGGCCGATAAAGGTAATATCTTTAGCGGCGGAGATCCTCTCGCTAAAGATATTTTTCGTATTTTAGTTTATTTTCTTTTTTTAAAAATAATTAGTTATGTTAAAGTTTTTAGCGACGGAGACATCCGTCTTTAAAGGTATTAGCGACGGAACCTTCATCTCCAAAAATAAGTCAGGAAAAATAATGACTTTTAACGACGGAATAAATCTGTTGCTAAAAGTAAAATTAATTTTAAATTTTTTTTATTAATTTTTAATACCTAAATCTGTAATTGAAATTCAACTATCAAATCTCAATCTCAACTATCAATTCTCAATCCACATTAGGGTCTGTCGTCCTCCTCGTTGTTCACCTCAACTGTGGATCGTCAATTATTTAACTGTCATCCTCCTCGTTGTTCATCTCAACAGGTACCATGACAGGTGCTTGGTTGGCTTAAGAGTTGTCTACTTCACTGTCATATACAACTGTCAGTTTCTTGGACTTGATAACAATATACAAATTTCGGATTTGTTACATCTTCCACGCAGAAGACTTGTGCAGCTTGACTAGTAATACAAACAGTTCGTCTGATGCAAATCTTGACTTAACATTGACAACTATAATCCGTTGTGAGCTAATATAGATTCATCTACTGATATCTAATCAGGTACACTTGAAAAATACCAAGCAGTTTGGGCTACCTAAGTATATATGTTAGCTCAATAATCTCATCTAACTCTCTATAAAAGTCCATTCTCGCTATGATCATCGTCGTTGATCAAGACTTCACTATTTTGGGTTTGTTTTGTTCGGTCATCAACTGTTGTGTTAAACCTAAACTCGTTGACGATAGCCTCCATGACATGATACTTGTTTATTAGGGCCTTGAGTTAGTACTTTCAAGCAGGAGTCTGCTGGTTTGTCGACCAAATGAACATACTATAGAAGACGGTAAAAATTAAGGATAAATCAGCATATTAATAAATCACATAACTATATATAGTACGTAGTATATATAGTTTGGCTAAAGACTTACACGTCTTCTGAACCACTCAACAAATTGTGATTTTCAATGAGATTCGAGTTCAGCGGAAATCAGTGACCAGAGATTCCGCATCGAACTTATTACAAACCGATATAGTTAACCCACTAATCACACATTTTCTAGCATTTATAATTATTATTTTAAAACAATAACTCACTCAACGAATGCAAAAACTTCATCACAATTTAGAAGGGTATATGTTGTTGCAGTACTATACTCTTCATCCGTTAGTTACAGAGTATAAGTTCGTCCGAATTAACTACTTGACTGCTTGAATATTGATAAATGGCCTTCAAAATTAATGATGTCTTCGGGCTCATTTCGGCCTAGTTAATTGTATCAACATTAGGCCCAAAATATTGGTTACAAAAGTTAACAAGATATTGACTATACTCTTTATCAGTTAGCCACAGAGTATAAGTTCGTCCGAACGAACTACTTGACTTGAATATTGATAAATGCCCTTCAAAATTAATGATGTCTCGGGCTCATTTCGGCCTAGTTGATTGTATCAATATTAGGCTCAAAATATTGATTACAAAAGTTAACAAAATCTTTTATTATGTAAGGCTTAACAATTGAGCCATCAACACAAGCTTTATTAAGGACTTTTTTCTTCAGATAGAACATGAACCTAGAAGTTTAATGAATTGAGTTAACTGAAATATCAATGACAACAGAGTTTGCATAACGAACAATATAGAGTCAAAGGATTATCTCTTGAGTGGGTATATTCACCGATATTACACAGGTCCACTCATCTAACTTCATACGCCAAGTAAACAGACAAATACTCTATTGAATCAAAGAATGACGGTGAGAAGATTTTCTCGAACTTGTAAATTGTCCTTTGTGCTGCGGCGGTAGGCTCATGCTAGAAGCTTCCAGAACATTGTAGGGTTTTTTGGAGCACTTTTGATGTTGCTGTCCCAGGAATGAGCTTTACCATTATTTGCTATTTGTGATGCTTCTTTGCCAACATTAATTGTAGGGTTTTTAGATCAATTTTGATGTTGCTCTTTTGACAATACTTTTTTCTATTTGTAATGGTGTTTGGCGTAAAAATTCAAATTCGAAATGAATTACGGGCGTGCTAAGATTCTACCGAATTAAAGTGTGAAATGCCAGAACGTATTCTAAAAAATGGTACGCGACCCAGGCTACTAAGCAAGTAGGGATGTTCTTCTTTGCAGGGTCCAATGCCTTGAAGGACTTTACCTGATGATCTATGAAGTACTAAGTGTCAAACGCTCAATCATCTTGAAGAAACACTTGGTGAAAATAATTGGATCTATTGCAATTAAGTTATACCTAATTCCTTTGGGGCTTTTTTTTTTTTTGATAAAGAATTCCTTTGGGCTTTGATTCCTAAATGTCATGAAAATGGCCTAACAAAGTATAAATAATTAAAGATAAAGTCGTAGAGGCTTTGTGCTGCTGTGAAGACCTTCATCTGAATGATGCACTTGAATTTATATTGCACCGCACAATGCCTTCCCACACGGGGCGGATGTAAGAAGTGGCAATTGGAGGCTTGGTCATCTCAAAAATCTTGAAAATGAGTCATTATCTTATTTTCTCGCTTGGGCTATCAAAAATAATGGGGTTTATCTACCAAATCAACATTAACGTGTTTATTCGTTCTTAAATCATGTCATGTATCCATTCTAATCATCCCTTAATTTGACTTTACCAAAGATGATCGAAGGTTAATTTATAAATAAGGAAACGATTAGCACACCTAATTTAGCAAGTCAAACGACTTACCCATTTATACTTTTTATTTCACTTTGCTTATGTTATGCTATCGTATGATATGAACAAATTTAGGTATTGAACAAAAGTTTCATTGTGAGAGATAGGAAATTATTTGGCAAATGGTAGAAGATATGTAAAGGGAATTACAGATGGGTTAAAGATATAATGAGATAAAGGTCTGTAATTGGGCTGAAAAGTAACAATTAATTAAATTTTAAGTTTGTATGCAGATTATTTAAAAGGTTAATTACATTTGGCACTTCTAAAATTTGCCCAAAACTACACCCCGCTACAGATTTATTGCGATTGCATTCCACTTTTTGTGGTTTGTATTACTTTTAGACGAAGTCCCCCCCCCCCGGGTTAAGGAACTGTCAAAACAAAATTAGGATATCGTACTATTTGTCGTGATCTGTCGAAATTGCCTATTGAGAAAGCTCTCTCTTCTTTAACACTAGCCACCATTAATGCCCAGCCACCCACCAATGCCCAGACACCATTGAACCACTGCCCATCACTACTACTCTCGAATCCCCCACCACTGCCACCAAACATCAAACCACTTTCTACCCATTTAACACACACATGAATGACCCCCTCCCCCCGACCCCAAGAAACCCTAGCGTCGCTGCCATTTTTGGTCGTCGTCGCCTCTGGCAGTCGCTCCCCCTATCTCTTCATCATCGTCGCCTCCTAAGCTCCCACCTATTGGCCTCCCCTTTGCTGCTCCTTTGCCCACCCGTCTTCTACTTCTTCTCCTTCAACCACCACCAACCCCAACCTGTATTGCTGTCCCACAACCATGAAACCCATTCCACCAATCACCACAGAAACCACTGCACAAATGATACACACAGACACACATGCAATTGCGATCACCTATTCTCTCTTTGCCAATCCGTACACTATCCCACCACCAAACCCACTGCACCGACCACTACTAGACCACTACCCTAAACACACGCGCACCCACATATCTGGGATATCTTGCATCCCTTTCTTTTGGTGAGGAAATGAAAGCCTTCAAGTCTTAGTGGTGGTGGGGTCTGTCATGGTGGTAGGGGATCTAACGATGGTAAGGAATTTATGTTGAAGAATGATTCAAATTTTGACTTGGTCTTTTAGTCTTTCAGTTAGTGTCCAGATTTTTCTCAAGTAGTTAGTTAACATTATGTTAGTGATTGTAGTGGCTGAGTGAATTTCTATTAGCACTATGTTAGTGGCCTGTTAGTGGCTTTCGTGGTAGAGTAAATTTCTGAGTCTTAAGTCTATAAATAGTTGTGTTTGTTCCACTATTGTAATGCAATTCGTGTGCTGTTTTCTTCAGCTATTAAGTCATTTTTTTCTAAGTCTCTATTTTCTCCGAATTGAGTTTAGCCTCTATTTTCTCCAACAGATTGTGGTATCAAGAGCTAGGTAAAGCCAGGTTCATTGAGTGAGTAGTGAGGATAAAAGTGTGAGTTGAGAGAAACATGTTAGAGAAAAATCATGGCCACTAATGGCAATGCAATGAGTGCCACGCAGCCACTTATTCCCATATTTAAGGGAGAAGGCTATGAATTCTGGAGCTTAGAATGCGAACTCTACTTAAGTCTCAAGATCTTTGGGACTTGGTAGAGCAAGACTATCTAGATCTTGATTAAGAAAGCAGATTGAAGGAGAACAAGAAGAAAGATTCTAAGGCTCTAGTGATTATTCAACAGGCTGTCCATGATAGCGTCTTCTCATGAATTGCAGTGGTAATCACATCAAAGCAAGCTTGGTCAATTCTATAGAAGGAGTTTCAAAGTGATTCAAAAGTAATTGTCGTGAGATTGCAATCGCTCTGACGCGACTTTGAAACCTTCTACATGAAAAGTGGAGAATCAATTGCTGATTTTTTGTCGAGAGCAACGGCAATTGTCAATCAAATGCGATCATACGGAGAGAAGATTTTTGATGAGACGGTTGTTGCAAAGGTATTGAGAAGCTTGACTCCCAAATTTGATCATGTAGTTGCTGCAATAGAAGAATCTAAGGATTTGTCAATTTTTTTCATTTGATGAACTAATGGGGTCTTTGCAAGCTCATGAGTTAAGAATTAATAGATCGCTTGAAAAGAATGAAGAAAAGGCATTTCAAGTAAAGAAGACAGTCACCAAAACTGGAGAAGCTCAAAGTGCAACTACATTTGTTATTCTCTAATCACCCGAAACTTGGCCGCGATCCGCGTTCCTTGCAATCACTTCATCAATCTCTACAACTGAAGGCGCTATGGTTGTTCGTAACAAAGAACTGTTTAATCATCACTCGTTAGAACATATCCTCGTATCTCTAGTTGCTATAAGTTATTTTTGTGTTTGTTAAGTAGGATTCTTAACCCACTTCTCATTTACTCCATGAAAGGTCTGATGAAGACACTGAAGCAGTTGCAGAGGCCAAGGAGAAGTTGAAACGTAGTACATTATTACGATAGTTTCGTGCGTAGCAGATCAATGGGTGAACCTTCCATTGAATGCTTGTAACCATTGCTATGTCAAAACTCATCTCGGGTCAGTTATGTAAAGTAATACCAACTAGAGCTTGTATGTGTCTATCAATTGAAAGTGGAGAAAAACTTATTATTAACCCTTCGTCTTGGTTGTATGTGGAATCACAACAGTTGTATAATGGACAGATATCGACCAATGAGAGAGACATTGTTTGGTCATCCAGAAATATCTTGTGAAATCTTTTTATATATCAAGAGTAATCTGTACATTGGCTTCTCATAAAGTAGATAACTTTAACTGTATGAGAGCAACAAACGACCGCCATCAAGTCTTCTTCATAATACTTTTAATGAAGACTTAAGAATTGTCACTAGAAATGATTTGCTTACTCGGTTACTATTAAAGCAAGAGATGAATGCCTCAACATATAAAAGCATGGTCCATTTTGGCACTTATTTTATTAATTATCATAAGAAAATTAGCCACCAAGTATTGTTTTTGATTTTTTGGTTTTTCCTTTTCTCTTTTAGGCTTGTTTGTTAAACGGTGGCCACCAATTTATTTAATGTTTTTTTTCTTATGCACCTTTTTTTCGAAGTCATTGCCATTGATGTACAGCATTTTTATGAGTTAGTAGTTTGATGACTCATAGCATGCCAACACCTCTGGGTGTTTGCATCGCGTTCGGCGGTCGTTCGTAGTGATAGTTGATGGTTGAGGTTTTAGACGATGCTGATTCGGGATCGAAACATGGTGGTGGTGGTGGTTGGAGTTGTATGCAATGACTGAGTAGTGGTTTTGGCGTTGAAAGAGTGTCTGAAAGGTAATTCTCCATACATGATTTATGTAGGAAAAAATTTGCTGCACACCAAGAAGCCTCTTCCTGCTACCCGTTACTTGGCGCCGTCTTATAGGTCCAGGAAACCAGTCACCATGGAGCTTGCACGTGATATAGCTGCAGAAATTTAACTGACTCTCACCGTTAAAACACATCCCTAAAATTTGGGTCTCTCTCTCCCCCCTCCCTTCATTTCCATCTTCTTCCTCCCCACTCCGAATTTGCTTTTTGCCTAGTTCCCTCGGTGTATTTGCATGTTTTGCCAATGTTGCATGATTGCCTCGTTGTCAATCTTCTTAAAAACTTCTTTCTCAACTTAAGTGATCATTCAAGTGATCTATCCCTCCAGTGTGCAACAGATCTTTCATTATAACCAGTGCAGAAGAGGCACTTCCTACCATGGATATTGTAGCCGGTAAATCATGCCAAGTGTTATCAGTAGATATACTAGCGGACAGAATACATGAGGGAAAACTCTACCTCATATCACATGTCAGTGATGAATGTCTTGATTTGATAATCAATTATCATCTTTTTTGTAGCAAAAATTCTTCTAGATGAAGTGGAAAAGAAATCTGATCAATTTTTTCCTTGTCCTATGCGGTGAATGAGTCACTTGGATTTAAGTATGCATCACGAAGAAGCAATTATGTATCCACCTCATTAAAGCAATCTTTAAGCTCCTAAAGCTGTAAATTAATAGTAGCAATTAAAAGTTCCCTTTGATAATAGTGGAGATATTTCACCGGATGCACTACAAGAAAAAAGGTTTTTAGAGAAGGGATAATCCGTCTCTAAAAGTTCAAAATTCGTCGCTAATAGTTTTTGTGACGGATTTACCGTCGCTAAAAGTCTCTCGTGTAAAAGCCCGTAACTAAAAGTTTGGCGACGGAATTTTCAAAATTCATCGTCTAATATTGTATTTTTAGCGACGGAGTTATTTACTAATTAGCGACTGAATATCCGTCGCTAATTATGTTTTACGTATTTTAATTTATTTTCTGTTTTGTAAAATTAGCGACTAAATATTCGTTGCTAATTATTTTTTTAGACGGAACATTCCGTCGCTAAATAAGCCTTTTGGCGAAGGAATATTCCGTCGCTAAAAAGCTGATAGTATGACAATTTTAGCGACGGAATTAATCCGTCGCCAAAAGTTAATTTTTTTTTATTTTTCTATTATCCAAACCTGTAATAAATATTTCAATTCTTAACAATAACGCACAATAATCAATACACAAAGAAATATATATAATCAATCTTAAAAAATATTTATTATAAAAAAAACTCATGATGAACAAGTGGGGAACCGGATACAGCCGGTTAGGGGAGGGGAGAAGAGTACAAGCCGGGCGGGGGGGCAAGCTGGGGCCGGGCATGAGAAGGGGCTCATCAGGGGTTGCCGAGTCCCGGATCTGGATCCTGCTGATCCGAGCCCGGCTCGGCATATCCAGCAGGAGTACCCTGCTGATCATGCTCCCTTGATCATCCTCAACACCATCGTAGCAATGCGCTGGATCTCCTTCTCGTCCAACGAATGCCGAGGAGCCGGTGTCTGTGGAGGGGCAGCGGAGGGTGAGGACGCTCCTATGTGGTTGACAGCAATGGATGAGGAGATGGAATATCTACTGAAGAATCAGACTTGGGAATTAGTTAAACTTCCAAAGGGTGTGATCGAAGGCTATTGGATGCAAGTGGATTTACAGGAAAAAGGAAGATCAGAAGTACAAGGCAAGGCTGGTTGCAAAAGCGTATTCTCAAAAGGAAGGAATTAATTGATTATAATGAGATCTTTTTCGTCAGCGGTGAAGCACAATTCTATCAGATTGATACTGCTCATTGTAATAGTGCTAAATATAGAGTTGGATCAGCTTCATGTGAAGACAGCTTTCCTCCACAGTGATTTGAGGAGAGGATCTACATGCAGCAACCCGATGGATTTATTGAGCCTGGGAAGAAGGACTATGTGTGCAAGCTCAAAAAGTCCTTGTATGGTTTGAAGCAGTTTCTTCGGCAGTGGTATAAGAGATTTGACACATTCATGGTTACTCACGCTATGAGTATGATTCTTGTGCGTATTATCGAGTCCTTGATGATGGTTCACTGTTGTTGCTTACATTATATGTGGATGATATGTTGATTGCTGCGAAGAGTAAGTCTCATATTCTGCACTTGAAAAAATTGTTAAGTAAAGAGTTTGATATGAAGGATCTTGGTTCTGCTAAGAAAATCCTTGGTATGGAGATTCATAGAAATAGAAAGGCAGGAAAGTTGTGGGTACGTAACTCAGAAAAGTTATGTTGAAAAAGTACCTGAGAGGTTTAGTATGCTCAACGCTAAACCAGTTAGTACACCATTGGAAGCTCATTTTCAGTTATCCTTATAACTTTTTCCTAGTACAGAAGAAGATGTTGAGTATATGTCTCGAGTAACCCACACAAATGCGGTTGGTTGTTTTATGTATGCCATGGTGTGTACCCGACCTGATATCTCACATGCAGTTAGTATGGTCAGCAGGTATATGGGAAATTCAGGAAAGAAGCTTTGGGATGCAGCGAAATGGATCTTCCGTTACCTAGCAGGTTCAACCAACTTTGGCATCATGTTTGATTGTGATGGGGCAAAAGGTGACTTTTCTAGCTTTGTGAATTCTGATTATGCTGGGGACTTGGATTCAAGGAGGTCCACTACTGTATATATTTTTACATTTTATGAAGGCCTGATATGTTGAAAATCAATGTTACAGTCTCCTACAGGCTACAACATTGTCAACTACAGAGGCAGAGTACATGGCATTGACAGAGGCATTATGGTTAAAGGGACCAATAGAGGAGCTTGGCTTCAAGCAACGTGGTGTTTTGTTACAGTGTGACAGTCAAAATGCAATGGATTTGACAAAAAATCAGGTTTTCCATGCAAGGACCAAGCATATTGATGTACGTTATTATAGGGTCTGAGAATGGATTAATTTTAGACAAATTGTAGTGCACAGGGTTCACACGAATGACAACGCAGCTGATATTCTCACGAAGACAATCACGACGGAAAAGTTCACGCATTGCTTAAGGTGGAGTGCATTCCTACCTTTCTTGCCGATGCACTCCACCTTGAACTTAGCAAGAAAGAAGATGAATCAAGCTCAAGGTTGAGTTTGATTCATCTTCTTTCTTGCTGAGTTCAAGGTGGAGTGCATCGCTACCTTTAAAGAAGATGCAAAGTAGAGTACTTGAAGAAAGTACTGAAGGCATATTATACTTTTCTCATGAAGTGGTTTATTAATATAAGCCAAGGTAGAGATTGTTGATATATGTCTTGTATTTATGTTCCACATCGCTTACTCAAAGAAGGTTGTAACTGAGCCCTTATTATATAAGATATGTTATCCCATATTGGTTGTATAAAAAAGATCACTGCTTATCTCTAAGTACAAGTAAGGCGTTGTATTTAAGGTCAAGAGAGAAGATTCCTTTTTTTTTAAGTAGGAGAACAATTGAGAGATACACGTGAGGGACCGTCGTAAATCTGACTTGTGCAAAGTGGATTTGAGATCTCTCATATCTCTTGTGTTCTCTTGTTTGATTGTCGTATTCTATACATATTTATCTAGAGCGATTTCGTAATACTATATAACTTTTTTGTTACGTAAAGTAATGATTATGTTCTGATACAAATAGTTGTCATCAAGAAGTTTTTGGAATGTAGATTCTTTTATACGAGAAAAGGTACAATTCTTCTATCATTAAAAGGACATGATGTAATAGATGGGTGGGCTCTAAAGAGATTGGGGATATAGACGACAAGATTTTATATTTCCTGTGGGAAAGTAGGGAAGATTTCATAAACTCTTTATTTTATCCGTCAATTACATAACGTCATAATTATCACCCTATATTAACAAAATTTATAGCAATACTAGTTTACGAATGTCAATAATTTGCTCTAGGATAGCATGCTATAGCAAAGAATTATGTTTACTTGTACCTAAATGCATGGCCATATGCTTTTTGGTGGCTTCTCGGATTCTCTTAAGTGCCCAAGGTTCTGCTGGAACAAAATCAAGGTTTTAATTGTTACATCAACTATGACGAGTGACAATTGCTACCTATAATTATTTATACTAACTCCAATTTTTAACTGGTACAGATGATAGCGTCGGAGGAGATTAGTGGTGCACCAGTCTCAACTCATGTATGATCTACTGTTACTTTTCATTTCTGCCAAGTCATGCTAGGAAGCAAAAAGTTGCTGACTGACGCAACTGGCCTAATCACTTTTGCTTCTAGGTTAGATCAGAAGTATATATGATATGGTCTCCAACTGCCTCCTTGATAATTCTCAATCTAACTTTATAAATATGAACAATGTTAGTTTCCATCTTATTTGTCCAAAATTGTCTGTCAAATATTTTGTCTTGAAATTATATGGTCTGATGCTTGTTGGACCTGGAAGACATCGACTAAATATGACTTATAATTTTCTTCTTAATAATATAATAAAAAAAAATAGGCTAGTGATGTGATATTAAATCCTAGAGAGAAAGTGACATAGTTGTAAGTTGCCGGTGTCTTTAAACAATTGACCATGCTTTTCCTGTCTTATAATAATAAGACCCAGATTTAGTCAAACGTGAGAAATAGAAGAATATTTAACTTTTAACTTGTGAAAACTTATGAAACTAAAAACAATTTCAACGTATTACTTTGGTGGCTTTAAATTATCATCACTTGTAATATGAAAAACTTCGACAGGTGATGTATTGCATACAAAAGTTGTAGGATATTAAATAGATGTTGGGCGGCACATTTGGTTGACAAAATGTAAAATAATGGAAGGTTATATGTTTTTCATATATATTGTCGACCATATATACAAGTACAGTGACATACAAATTCTGGCTAATGAAATAAGAACAAGATCAGCTTGAATTTTATTGGTTACTGGAGGTGATTTCCACAGTTGAAGCGATGTAGGTTACAAAAAGTTATCTCAATGAATTAGTCACTTTATATTAGTAATACTCGAATTGTTGTTATTGGACAAGTTTTTCCTTTCTTTCACTTGACACAATGGATAGAGAGTGCATAGTGTATCTCTTGCCGTTGGATATTGAAACGAAGATGCCCTCTTAAATATAGTTTATTTTCTTTTTTCTGGGATAAATAACAAGTTCAGTTTTTCTTTTTTTTTCTTTCTTTGCTTTATACATTACTACAAGATCATTATTCGACCCCAATGGTATTTCCTTTGTTGTCGCTATAGATGATGCACTCAACTATGAAAAAACCTTAAAGGTTTCCGATTATTCAAAGCATAACGTACGGTTAACCTATCATTCATATGCCAATGGTTAAGTCAAAGAGTGATTAAGGTGGATATTTCATTTTATTTTGGTATGAAAAATCATTTGTTTTGCAGATAGACAACTCCATATACCCGTCAGGATGTTTCAATCTAACTAATCACATGTACTTTTGAAAAGTTTGATTAGCTTGAACGGACTCCAATTACGCATTGAGCTAATAAAAAATGAGCACAGTTTCTAAGAAACTAAATCCTTAAAGCCCTAATAACAAGTGATGCCAAGGAAAGTGTTTCGTAGTCAATGCAGAGGTGCCACAAGGAATGTCGTTCAAGTCAGATGTCAATTATGCTAATGCTAGACACAACAAGGATGGAGTAAGGATAGAGACCAAGAGCTTTCCAGACAGAGCTTGAAGATCGCTTGCTGCGAGGGCGATGGTGCATGGTGAATACACAACGACAGTCACAGTCCGATGCTTAGATCTAGAGTGAAGGTCTTGTATGATTCTCTATCTATAATTCTAGAGTGAAAAAGTGAATGTGAGAATAAAGTTCTCCGAATGAAAATATATATATGAAGAACCTCTATTTATAGAGGTTGAGATGATGATGTCATCAATTAACATGTGGCACTCCCTGGGGACATCACCGAGGGGTCCACATGGGCCGAAGTTTTACGGACTGTCAAATGGCATATTAATTCGGCCTGCCCCGCACAACATCATTCTGTTTATCTGAAGACTATCCCACATAGCATCGGTGTGGCCAGAGAGCCCCTTGATCTAGCCACCAGTCCAAGGTCCTTGCAGAGTCCCACAGAGCGTTGAGAGACACCGAAGACCTGGTACCGGTGGGAAATACCGACGTATAACTGGCAGGCGAACTAGACGCAATGCCCTCTGGTGACCTGCTCTCATCTCGAAGTGATCCGTGGGTCCTAGTCCATCAAGGTGCCAATGAAAGCCCCCAGTGCCAGAACACGTAGGCTAGTCAGGCAGGCACCCTGCCAGAGATAGTATCCCGAAAGAGTTGCCTATCTAGGGGGTAAGTCTTTCTGCTGGAGCACTTGGAGTGCATCAACGTAATGTCCCCGGAAGAGTTACCTACCCGATTGGCTGAGGTAGGATCCTAGAAGAGCAATCTACCTGGCAGAAGGGGAGTCTTCTTGGCGGAACACTTGAAACTCCCTGGCGGAGATAGTGTCCCAGAGGAGTCACTTATCCCTGTGGGTGAGTCCTTGTGCTACAGCATTCGGAGGGCAGCAAGGTAGTGTCCCGAAAGATTCGCCTACATGATGGGCCAAGGTAGCATCTCAGAGAAGCCATCTACCTAGCAGAAGGGGAGACTTTATGCTGAAGATCTCAAAACACTGTTCATACCATGATCATAGTATGATGGCGGTTGGGCATGTATGCCCTCATCATCTAGTGGTTGAGGACATCTCTTTTTCAAGGAGGCGGCGGGGATTCAACTTCCCCTGGGGGTAGGATTTGGAGCTCCCTAACGGAGATAGTGTCCCAGAGGAGTCACATATCTTTGAGGGTGTGTCTTTATGCAGGAGCACTTGAAGCATGCTAAGGTAATGTCCTGGAAGAGTCGCCTACGCAACGGGCCGATGTACGTAATATCCTAGAAGAATCGTCTACCTGGTTGAAGGGGAGTCTTCATGCTAGAGCACTTAGAGCTCCCTAGTGGAGCTAGTTGTTAATCCTACGGTTATTTAACCTAGGATTATAGTTGGTTTTGATGGTAACTAACATTAATGATTATGTTGTCTAAAATACATTAAGTTGATGAAACAATATGTACAATCTCATACTCATGCAAATGGACAATTAGATGAGCAAATCGATCAAAGACACTCAACTAAATGCATCGAAGATGGAATTCTTCAATTGATGTTTACAATGTTGTTATTCCTTTCTTTGTAACTAGACATAGAGAGTTGATTGTATCGATGACTGTAACCTAGAGTTTGCCCATAGGTTTCCCTTGCATGCATAAACTTTTTCATTCTTTGAAAATAGGGAAACTACATTTTCAGGAATACAGTTGACTACATTGAAAATCAATCGACTGCAAGTTGGGCAGTGAGGTATTATAGTCGACTGTATTCCAATGCAGCCGACTACAATAACTTCCAGTAGCCTATTATAGTCGACTGTATTGGAATACAGTCAACTGCAATTGAAATTTTTGAAATTTCAACAGCTAATTTGGAAATACAGTCGACTGCAATGGCACAATGCAGTCAACTGCGTTTACCGTTTGGCGCATTAATGCTTATCTACTTCCAAACGGTCATATTAATTCACATACCTATTTAAACTCATTTTGAGCATAGTTTTCATTTATCAATTGCATTCAAAGCCTTCGTATCTTGCATAAACTCAAAGATCAAAGCACTTGCTCAATCTCTCTTGATTCTCATTGTCTTCTTATCCATTTCAAGAGAGCTTTTATTGTGAGCTTGCATTTGAGAGATATACACTTTCATAAATCATTATACACTCATCTCTCTTGTTCTAGAGCTTAAACTTGTACTCATCTACTTCTTGAGAGTAAATCTTTATACACAATTCTTCATCTAAAGTTTCTTGTATCAAAGCTTGGGATTGTCAAGCTTTGGAGCTTTGGAATTGTCAAAGCTTGTTCTTGATGTGGGCATAGCATTAAGGGATTGTAAGAGGTTCAATCTTGACCCGTAAGAAAGGCCATTCTAGTGGATTCTAGGACCTTTCAAGGGACTTCCTTAAAGGGGTGAACATAGACTTGAGGGTAATTCGAGCCAAACCATCTAAATTTCAAGCGTCAAGTATTTCTAAACATTTATCTCCTTACATTATTGTCTTATACTTTTGTTGAGATTGGTTAGCTTTCTTACTTGAGATATTGTGGTTTGGTGTTTGAAGCTATCTAAGTGTTCTTCATAATTTTTTCTAAGTTTGTTGTGATCACTTGTGTAATTTTTAAAGTAGTCTTAAAACCCTATTCACCCCCTCTAGGGTTATTTTATTGGTTTCAAGTGTCCTAGAAGAGTCTTATATCCCCGCAGGTGAATCCTTGTGCCTGAGCACTCGGAACACGTCAAGGTAGTATTCTGGAAGAGTCGCCTACCCGATAGGTTGAGGTAGTATCCCGGAGGAGCTATCTACCTGGCAGAAGGGGAGTCTTCTTGTCGAAACACGTAAAGCTCCTTGGCGGAGATAGTTTTTTAAAGGAGTCACCTATATCACAAGATGCTGTACACTTTGGGAGCAGGCCGAAGCATGTTTGATGGCCAATGGAAAGTGCACGTGGTGTGGTGAAAGAATGGACCAATGCGAGAAGTGGTAGTGTGATAAAGTGCGGGGGCCATGATTGTATAAGCGTCGAACACATGGGCACGACAGAGTGTGGGCGGCGCTGGCGGCATGGTAGTGTGACAGAAAGCCAGAAGACGTGACTGTATCAGTGGCACGACAGATGCAGTGCTAGTGGCATAATAATGTGACAGAGAGTCAGGGGGTTCGACTGTATAAGCAGCACGGTGCATAGACAAGGCTGAGTGTGTGTGGTGCCGACGACATGATAATGTGATAGAGAGTAGGAGGGCACAACTATATAAGCAGTGTGGCGCATGAGCCGCGACGGAGTGTGTGCAGTGCCAAAGGCACATGGCATGGAAAGGGTACACGGGTACAGTGACGGGTGTCGTGAAGTCAGGTGTCGTGCCGGCAGTACGTGACACGGAGACAAGGCTTAAGCGCAAACGACAGGGGTCATGGAGTCGGAGCGAGGGCATAGGAGAAGGGGGTTGCAGAGTTAGCACGCCGGCATAGGCAACGGGTGATGGGTGTCGCAAAATCGACGCTCGAGGGTGGGCAATAGGTGTCGTGGTCGAATTGTGCTCAACTGGCCGGGGCAGCCAGCAGACCGAGGCAGCCGTTCAATAGGCCGACTGGGGCAGGCCGATTGGGTCGCCATACGGGATAGGATAAGATAGTATTATAAATGCATAGCAATTATGCTTGAAAGCGAGCAAAATTAATGTACATATATTTTGTATGACATACTTGACATTTTATGGCTGATTAGAGAAAGATCGTTTAAAAGTATGTACACAGAAGTGGATATGTATTCATGCAAATATTTCATCGCAGCGTGCTTGTTGGAGCTTGTCCAAGCTAAATTGGCAAAAGTCAATTGCATTCAGCACCCCCAAGTTTGCACGCGGTAGCGTGCTACAACACAAAGTTTTTTTTAGCTATCTGCCACCCCAAAAATCGTGTAAGTGTGGCGCCAAACACCCTCCATCCGAATTTCGGCCAATAGCCTCGCCGGAGAAGTAATTTAACTTAAACAAAGGGGCATTTTGGTCAGAATGATTAAGAAAGGAAGGGAATATTGAAATGGGTTTGTCAGGCGGCGGTACGGGGCTGTTGCTGCTGTGGGGGGCAGGGGAGAGAAGATGAAGGAAGAGAGGGGGCTCGGCATCTCCGACAGGGGGAGGGACGTTGCTGACGGAGGTGGGGTTGTTGCAGCCCCCGGATTCTTGGCCATTGATATGCATTACTCCGTGATGGGGGAGGGACTGATTGGGCGGTCAACGTCGCTGACGGGGGAGGGACTGCGGGTGAAAAGTGCGGCACCGGCCTGAGATGCGAAAAAGGGGCAAGGGATATTGGCGCAGAGCTGTTGCGGCCGTGGGGTGGGAAGAGAGAAGGGTGGGGGGTCAGCGTTGCTGACGGGGGGAGGGACTCTGCCGGCATGAGATGCCGAAGGAGGGGTGTGGGGCGAGGGGGAGAGAAGAGGAAAGAAGATAGGGGATGGGGTCGGCGTCGCCGATGGGATGAAGGGCACTGCCAGCGGAGAGGGGGCACCGGCGTGAGATGCCGACGCAAGGGGGTTCGCGGCGCAAACAGGTGATAGAGATTAGGTTTCTATTATTCACTTGATATTCCAAAAATGCCCTCATAAGTTTAGCTTATAAATTTTTTTTGGCCGGAATTTGGACGGAGGGTGTTGGGTGCCACCCTTACATGATTTTGGGGTGGCAGATAGCTAAAAAAAAATTTGTGATGCAGCACGCTACTGCATGCAAACTTGGGGATTCTGAATGCAATTGACCCTATCTTTTATGCCATCCAAACCTCTAATATCATTTTCTTAATTTCTTATAATTTTAAAATTGAGTTAAATAGGTGTTAAATTTTCATTGGTCACGGGATAACCTCTAATCCATAATCTCCTTCTTCCCACACTTCATTATTAACCACCTCTCCCCCTGTGCATTGGACGAAATTTTAGCTAGTAATGATATGATAGATAACCGTCTAAACAAGCCCATGAAGTGGGTTCTTATGACACAAGTATAACAAAAAAATTTAGATCCAAAGAGATGAATTGGTTTTGATCAGTTTTTGATTTTGGAAATTACATTTGCTATTTCCTAATCACCCAAAACTTGGCCGCGATCAATCTGTACAAGTGAAGGGGCTGCGTTTATTCGTAATAAAGAACTGTTCGATCATCACTCATGCATCCATTATAACATTCTCGTATCTCTAGTTGCTATTAACAGCTTTTGTGTTTGTTAAGTAGGAGTCTCAACCACTTCTCATGTTTCTCCATGAAAGGACAGATGACGACACTGAAGCACTTGCAGAGGCCAAGGAGAAGTTTAAAAGTAGTACAGTATTACAATAGTTTCGTACGTAGCAGATCAATGGGTGAAGCTTCCATTGAAAACTTGTAACAATTGTTACGTCAAAACTCATCTTCGGTCAGCTTATTCAACAGTAATACCAACTAGATCTTGTATACGTCAATCAATTGCAAGCGGAGGAAAACTTACTATTAAACCTTCTTCTTGGTTTTGCGCGGAATCACAGTAGTTGTATAATGAATAGATAGCGACCAATGAGAGTGACATTGTTTGGTCATCCAGATATATTTTGTGAAACCTTTTTATATTTCAGGAGTAATGTATGCATTGGCTTCTCATAAAGTAAATAATCTTGACCGTAGGAGAGCAACAAGCCTCCATCAAGTCTTCTTCATAACACTGTTAATCAACGCTAAGAATTATAACTAAAAATAACTTGCTTACTCGGTTATCTTTTATGCAAGAGATTTGAATGCTTCAACATAGAAAAGCATGGTCAATTTTGACGCTCATACATTTTAATTATCGTAGAGAAATGAGCCAACAAGTATTGCTTTTAATCTTTCTGTTGTTCATTTTTTCTTTAAGGCTTGTTTGTTAAACTATGGCCACCATTTGTTTAATGTTTTTCTCATATAGTCATTTTGATTGATGTACAGCATTTTTATTAATTAGTTTGATGGCTTATCGCGTACCAACGTCTCTGAGAGTTTGCATCAGGTCCGGCGGCGATGGGGTTGTCTGACACCTTAAAATGACGATGGTGGTGGGGGTTGGTGTGATGGTGGTTTTGGTTTTAGAAAGAGTATCCAATCGATGAATCTGAATAGGTAATTTACTCAAAAGGTGAATGAGATTCCCTACTAAGATGTTACAGCAGTTATAACAATAAATTTAAGAAACTATTGTTAGATTCATTGAGATAATTTTTTGGATAATAAAAATATTTTGCACCATTTTTATTTATAGCATGGATGTTGATTGGAGCTAGGGGAACTACCCAATCATTGTTGTAGACCAATATTAACATGAGGAAGCAGTGTGCTGTAAGGACTGACTGAGGATTGAGAAGTCAAGGGCGTCGTAGAAGAGATTAAATAGAGTTGATAGTAGTTTATGTTTCAATAGAAGTGTAAACCTTGCATAGTCCCATACACTTCTATTATCTATGGAGTTAGCTTTTGATAGTTGTTCTTGAAGAGTCGAAATAAAGTGAGAAACTCTTAGGCCCTGTTTGACACTCTTTTTTTCCCTCTTTTTTTTTCAGTTTTAAAAACTGAAAAAAAAAGGAGCGTTTGGTAACCATTTTTTTTTCAATTTAAAAAATCAGTTTTTAAACTGCAGAGTAAAAAAAAAACTCCAAAAACTGGTTTTTTTTTTTCACTTTTGGTTTTTTTTTTCGACCACCACCACCACCCTCCCACCGTCGGCAGCCACCTCCGGCCGCCGGCGACCACCGCCGGAGACTGCCGACAACCACCTCCGGCCGCCGGCGACCACCGGCAGCCACCTCCGGCCGCCGGCAGCCACCGGAGGAGACTGTCGGCAGCCATCTCCGGCCGCCGGCGACCACCACCGGAGACTGCCGGTAGCCGCCGGCGACCACCGCCGGAGACTGTCGGCAGCTACCTCCGGCCGCCGGCCACCACCGCCGGTGACTGCGGGCAGCCACCTCCGGCCGTCGGCCACCACCACCACCACCGTCGACCACCGCTACGCCCCACCACCGCCACCGCCACCGCCACCGTCGACCACCGCTACGCCCCACCACCGCCACCGCCACCGCAAACCACCAAAAAAAAAAAGTCAAAATAAAAAGGGTTACCAAACACCAAAAAAAAAAACCTCAAAAAAAAAGGGGTTATCAAACACCCACTTGTTTTTATAAAAAAAAAAAATTAAGCTGCTCTTTAAAAAACTGCTCTTTAAAAACTGAAAACCAAAAAAAAAAATTTGTCAAACGAAGCCTTAGAATGAAAGTTAGAGCTTAATTGACAGAAGGAAAATGTTCCAAGAATCTCATGTGTCACAAATATAAGAGGCTAAAAAATCCTACGAGTCGCAATTAAAAGAGACGTCTTTAGCTATATATATATATATACTAGTCCAGAATCCCGTGCCAAGCACGGGACGGTTTATTAACAGTAATTTATTTTAGGGCTAATTACACTTATGTCCCTGAGGTTAGTAGGGATAATTACAGGCAAGAACAATAGTTTCGACAAATTACACTTTTGTCCGTTGACCAAACGGAATCGTAAAAACCCTAACGATTTTAATGAAAAGACTCTATTACCCTTAAGTTGGAACCTTATTTTTTTAATGCCATTGCTTCAAAAAAAATAATTTAAGAAAGACTTTACTAATTAACTGTTTATTCTTCTTCTCCCCACGCCCAGCACCCCCCACCCCGTCTGCCTCCCCCTTCCCCTGCGCAACCCGTCTTCCTCCCTCGTCACCGGCGTTGCATCCCATCTTCCTCCCTCGTCACCGACGTTCTCTCTTCATCCCGACCTGAAACAGCAATAAGAAGCTCCCACCAGGAGCAAAGAGGGAAGGGTTTTCTTTCTATAAGATATTTTGCCTTATAATCGAGAAGAAAACAATGATCTAAGAATCGTCAGCGTAGAGTCCAACCTATAATGGGCAAACTGCTCCTTATTTAAAAATGAGATCTCCACTCAAATCCTAAAATAGTTAACCTACACTCAATTCCATCTTGGTTAAACTCTCTGGGCTTGATTTGCAATTTTGGACTATTGTTGAACCAGTTCTCAAAATATCTCTAGGAAAGTGGACCATTTTCGGCAAGTCCCTCAATTTCCTAGTTAATAGGCTTCAGTAGTTTTTCGAAGGAGATTTTCAGTTTCTATGCAAATTATTGAAAAAAATAATTACACTTGACACTTATGAAGTTCGCCCGAAATTACATGCGGCTAAGCATCTGTTGTGATTACACTTCACTCTTTGTGGTTTGTATTAGTTTTACACGAAAAACCATCAAAACAAATTAGAGCATCATATTGCTTATTGTGATCGATCGAAATTGCCTCTTGAAAACTCTTCTTTTCTTTAACACTAGCCACCGTCAACACCCAGCCACCATTGAACCACTGCCCATCACTCCTACCTTCGAATTGCCCACCAAACACCAAACAACCTTCTGCCTATCACACACACAAGACCTGAAGACCACCACCCCAACCCCACGAAACCCTAGTTCTGCCACCCCTTTTGTTCGTCGTCTTCTGCAGTCACTGACTCCCCCATTTATTTCTTCTTCCCTTCCCAAGCCTCCAATTATTGGCCTCCCCTTTGCTGCCCCTACAGTCTCCTCTCTTTTGCTTCTTCTTCTTCCACCACTAACCCCTACAACCCTCTTGTCGTCTCACCACCATGAAACGTGTTCCACGTACCGATCACTGTGGAAACCACTGCCCCAATCACATACAAACACACACAAAAGAAATACCGCGACCACCTAATCTCTCTCCATGCCACTTATGCAAGCATTATCGCACTACTGAAGAGATTCCACTAGAACCACCATCAAACCATTGCCCCAATGACTGAGACAAACTCACATACACATGCGCGCGCATGGAGAGACACACCTATCCTCCTCCCCTCCATACCCTCCCCCCTCCAAGCATAACCTGCGACCACCAAATCTTTCGCTGTATTTTGAAACATCATCTCACCACCAAACCCATTGCATCGCCTACTGTTAGACCACGGCCCCCAAACACCCGCACATCCACGTCTGTTTGCCCCCCTTTCTTTTGGTGAGAAAATAGAAGCCTTCAAGTTATAGTGGTGGTGGATTTTTATGATGGTATGGTCTGGCACAGTGGTATGGGATCTAATAATAGTAAGGGTCTGCTATATATGGTGGTATATTTTCTGATGTTCGGTGGCAGGGAAGTGGCGGTGGTGGGTGGCCTTTGATGTGGAGGTGGTGGTAGTGATATTCTGATCGGTGATGATGGAGGTGTGGCAGGATAGAGCCCGTGTGTAATCGGGCCGACGTGGTGGTGGTGAGCTGGTCTGAGCAAATCTTGGCTTCGCGGAGTTGGGTTATTTTATTATGCTATGATGGTACCACCGTCTTTTCACTATTTATGTTAAATCTTTGAAATGAAAATAAAAAAGTATAGCACAGTGCAGTTCCAATAGATAGGCATAGCTGGATGTAATAAACACAAATCAGAGGAGTGCCGGATGCAATTGATCTGAATAAGAAAAATGATTTCAAGAATAGAAGAAAGAGTACAATAGGAAGTCAATAAGGAATTTACCACAAAGGAGCCTTTCCTTGATTATCTTACTATAAATATTTGGATTTGGTGGTATATCTTTTATGCCATCCAAACCTCTAATATCATTTTCTTAATTTCTTACAATTTTAAAATTGACTTAAATAAGTGTTAAATTTTCATTAGTGACGGTATAACCTCTAATCCATAATCTCCTTCTTCCCACACTTCATTATTAACTACCTCCCCCCTGTGCATCGGACGAAATTTTAGCTAGCAATGATATGATAGATAACCGTCTAAACAAGCCCATGAAGTGGGTTCTTAAGACACAAGTACAACAAAAAATTTTAGATCCAAAGAGATGAATTGGTTTTGATCAGTTTTTGATTTTGGAAATTACATTTGCTATTTCCTAATCACCCAAAACTTGGCCGCGATCAATCTGTACAAGTGAAGGGGCTGCGTTTATTCGTAATAAAGAACTGTTCGATCATCACTCATGCATCCATTATAACATTCTCGTATCTCTAGTTGCTATTAACAGCTTTTGTGTTTGTTAAGTAGGAGTCTCAACCACTTCTCATGTTTCTCCATGAAAGGACAGATGACGACACTGAAGCACTTGCAGAGGCCAAGGAGAAGTTCAAAAGTAGTACAGTATTACAATAGTTTCGTACGTAGCAGATCAATGGGTGAAGCTTCCATTGAAAACTTGTAACAATTGTTACGTCAAAACTCATCTTCGGTCAGCTTATTCAACAGTAATACCAACTAGATCTTGTATACGTCAATCAATTGCAAGCGGAGGAAAACTTACTATTAAACCTTCTTCTTGGTTTTGCGCGGAATCACAGTAGTTGTATAATGGATAGATAGCGACCAATGAGAGTGACATTGTTTGGTCATCCAGATATATTTTGTGAAACCTTTTTATATTTCAGGAGTAATGTATGCATTGGCTTCTCATAAAGTAAATAATCTTGACCGTACGAGAGCAACAAGCCTCCATCAAGTCTTCTTCATAACACTGTTAATCAACGCTAAGAATTATAACTAAAAATAACTTGCTTACTCGGTTATCTTTTATGCAAGAGATTTGAATGCTTCAACATAGAAAAGCATGGTCAATTTTGACGCTCATACATTTTAATAATTATCGTAGAGAAATGAGCCAACAAGTATTGTTTTTAATCTTTCTGTTGTTCATTTTTTCTTTAAGGCTTGTTTGTTAAACTATGGCCACCATTTGTTTAATGTTTTTCTCATATAGTCATTTTGATTGATGTACAGCATTTTTTATTAATTAGTTTGATGGCTTATCGCGTACCAACGTCTCTGAGAGTTTGCATCAGGTCCGGCGGCAATGGGGTTGTCTGACACCTTAAAATGACGATGGTGGTGGGGGTTGGTGTGATGGTGGTTTTGGTTTTAGAAAGAGTATCTAATCGATGAATCTGAATAGGTAATTTACTCAAAAGGTTAATGGGTAATACGATGTTACAACAGTTATAACAATAAATTTAAGAAGCTATTGTTAGATTCATTGCGATAATTTTTTGGATAATAAAAATATTTTGCACCATTTTTATTTATAGCACCTCTCCAATGCTGCTCTTTCAATATCATCAATTAATTACTAAGAAAAACAAAATTAGGGCCCGCGGTAAAACGACATCTACAATATCAATATCCATCTGTTAACCACATCTACAATATCAGTATCCCTCTGTAGATTATCTTCCTACCTTGAGTCTGCATTCACCACTCCAGATGGAAACCTGGTTCATCTTCATCTTCTCCCTCTGCCTGGCCCTTATCGTCAAATCCCTTTTCAGTTTCTTCATCAACAGCAACAAGAAGCTCCCACCAGGACCCGTTGCAGTTCCGATAATAGGAAGTTTCCTGTGGCTACGCAAGTCATTGTTCGATCTCGACGAGGTCCTGCATGGCCTTCGGCTAAAGTACGGACCGATCATCACCCTTCGACTCGGACCCCAACCGGTTATTTTCATCTGCAACCGCTCCTTGGCTCACCGGGCACTGGTCCAAAACGGCGCCGTCTTTTCCGACCGTCCCAAGGACCTTGGCACAAGCGAAATCCTCGACAGCAACCAGCACACCGTCAGCTCCGCCGCCTACGGACCAACGTGGCGCCTCCTCCGCCGCAACCTCGCCTCCGAGATCCTCCACCCATCCCGCTCCGGTTCCTTCTCCCACGCCCGCCTGTCTGTCCTCAACAACCTCCTAAGCCGCCTATTGCTCAACAAATCCGAACCCATCACCGTGGTGGATCATTTCCAGTACGCCATGTTCGCGTTGCTGGTGCTCATGTGCTTCGGAGATAAACTTGACGATCAACAGATCAAGCAAATCGAGACCGTTCTGCGGACTTTGCTTTTGAGCCAACCCAGATTCGACGTGCTAAACTTCTGGCCAAGGCTCAGCAAGATTGTGTTCAGAAACAGATTGAAGGAACTCGTAAAGCTACGCAGGGACGCGGAGGACGTGCTGATTCCGCTCATCAGATCCAGAATCGAGGCGAGAAAGCGACAAGACTCCATGGTGGCGTATGTGGACACGCTGACTGGTTTGCAGCTGCCGGACGAAGGTAACAGGAGCTTAACAGAGGGAGAAATGGTGAGTTTGTGCGAGGAATTTGTCAACGCTGGGACGGATACTACGTCTAACGCGTTGCAGTGGATTATGGCCAATTTAGTAAAGTATCCTAAGATCCAAGCGAAGTTATACAAGGAAATCAGTAGTATTTTAGGACCGCCGCCGCGGCCTCCGGTGACATCGGACGCCATGGCAGCGGCGAAGGAGGAGGACGTGGAAAGGATGCCATACTTAAAAGCCGTGGTTCTGGAAGGTCTAAGGCGGCACCCGCCGGGGCACTACGTGCTGCCGCACATGGTGACGGAGGAGGTTGAGCTGGGCGGGTACGTGGTGCCGAAGGGCGCGCAAGTGAACTTCACGGTGGCGGAGATAGGGTCGGACCCGGAGGTGTGGGAGGATCCGATGAGTTTCAGGCCGGAGAGGTTTATGAGCGGTGGGAAGGAGGGGTTTGATGTGACGGGGAACAAGGAGATTAAGATGATGCCTTTTGGCGCTGGCCGGAGGATATGCCCAGCGTGGAACTTGGCCCTGCTTCATTTGGGGTACTATGTGGCCAACTTGGTTTGGTACTTCCAGTGGACTGCTGTAGACGGAGACGATGTTGATCTTTCTGAGAAGCTGGAGTTCACTGTTGTCATGAAGCATCCTTTGCAGGCCCATGTCTCTCCCAGATGCCAAGGTTAAGTACTTGCCACTTCATATATATAGTGGATTGTTCCTTGTTGCTACGATTTGAATTCAATATGTCAAAGTTCACAATTTACCCCCCTGGATAGCATAATTTCCCGGGCTATTAAGAGTATACTTTAACCATGAAATGACTAACACACACACACATACACGGTGTCTTTCTTTTTTGATACCATGCAACATCATAATCAAGAACAAAAAACTGTGTTGAGCTACCCCTTAGCACCAAATAACCAGCCACATTCAGGAATTCCTTATGTTGATGACCATTGCTTCAAAGTTAACTGCTGAAACGGTGATAAATCATTTACGTTCCTTTGCCTGTGAAGGCTATTTTACTTCTCATTATCGTGAATCGTGGTACAAACGGAAAACTTGGCTCCATGACAGCAATAGTTTAAAGATCATATCTTAAACCGAGTATTCTAAACAAGCCCCAAAATTTAGTATCTTATATTACTTATTCACCTTGCTTGCTGTGTGAAGGAAAATATAGGGAATGGACCAACGGAAATTGGAGCTTGAAAAAATGCAGTTGAGCTCATCTAGTTTAGAAGTCACAATTTGGTCAAGGTAGAAGTTATCCAACACACACACACACCTATACTAGACTCCAAAATTTGATTCCGCCCTTTACTCGGATCTACAACTTGCGAAAAAAGTCATATTGGTTACGTAGTCAAACTTTGGAAGTAGCAAAAAATAATACTCCGTACTAGCTTAAATTTTGGAACAATGGACTACTAGTTATCAGGTGAACTTCGATTTTCATAGAAAACAGTGCCCTTGTTAGATCAGGATTTGGATCTCCTACTGTAATTCATGGTTACAGCACGGGTGCTGTGTTTAATCTGTGAGAGAGAGAGAGAGAGAGAAAGAGAGAGAGAGAGGGAAGAGAGAGAGATGTAACCATGGTTTACACGACACCCCTTCTCTCTCACAGATTGAACACAGCACCCCTGCTGTAACCCAGAAGAATCAACTATTCACCACTTACAAACATATTTTTAAATATGCACATGTCGTTGTCCATAGATTTATTTGAATCTAGGGAGTTAAGAAATTACATGGACAAACGGTGGAGTTCGGGGGAGTTGAGAGCTGTTTTATTTATGGTGAAAACGATCAACATTGGTCACACAAATGGTTTAAGTTATACCGGAACCCTACTTACAGCCACCCCTGGGAAAGGGGTATCTTAATACTTAAGGCTACAGCGAAGACTGGCTTGACACTCCAGTAAATTATTTGGCCCAGGCCGCTTAGAAGGTGAGAGCCTTCTTGGCTCGGAGCCTCGGACTACAAGCAAAATATATTTTAACAAATTCTTGTGGATAGTCTGCCCTTGACCTAGGACGGTGTGTCCAACGCTCAACATTATTTTAAGAATCAATGCCCAGCATATGGTACTCCTAAGTTGACATTTACTATTGCATTAAAACAAAGTAAATATCAGAGGCTTATAGCCTAATTAATCAAACATGCCTATATAATTAATCAAGCACAAGTGTTCTACTTGAGTATCCCAATGGCCAGCGAGTTCCTTTGACTCAGGTAGTCTTTGAAAAGACTTACAGTTTTGATTTTCTGTTTTCAAAAAAATAAAAATAAGTTTAATTTTTTTTTAACAAAAACAAATGAATGTTTGATTACTCAGTTTTTAGTTTGAATTTTTTCTTTTGGGTGTTTGATTACCCAGTTTTTATTTTGAGTTTTTTCTTTGGTGGTGTTTTGTGCTGGTGGTGGTGGGGTGGTCGGCGGCGGCCGGCCGGCCGGCTATCGGCCGGCAGTAGGCGATGGTTGTGGAAAATCAAAACTAAAAACCCAAAACTCCAAATGAGAGTTTTCAAAAACATTTCTATCTTAAAATTTAATTTTCAAAACCCGAAGAAAAAAGGAAAACTATGCGTCAAACGCCTTTATTTTCTCTAGTTTTATAAAACTAGAGAAAAAACTAAAAGAGAGAGAGATTCAAACAAAGCCTTACATCGCTTTCATTGGTTGTTTTATTTTAACATGAATACTAGACTTTAATATTTTTAGGAGCTCTACTAGACTTTAGTGTTGATAGTAATTCTCATGCCTAAAGGGAAATAGGAGTGCCGCAATCCCGTATATATTGTCAAGAGGATTGAAGCTCCTAAGTAGACAGGAGCTGATTAATGGGTTGCTAATCACTACAAGAAACCTGTCGCTAAAAATCTGTTTATCCTCGCTAAAAATCTATCGCTTATAACCTTGTTGCCAAAAGTTTGGCGACGAAATTTGAAAATTTGTAGCCAACAAAATTGACCTTTAGCGGCGGGCCGATAAAGGTAATATCTTTAGCGGCGGAGATCCTCTCGCTAAAGATATTTTTCGTATTTTAGTTTATTTTCTTTTTTTAAAAATAATTAGTTATGTTAAAGTTTTTAGCGACGGAGACATCCGTCTTTAAAGGTATTAGCGACGGAACCTTCATCTCCAAAAATAAGTCAGGAAAAATAATGACTTTTAGCGACAGAATAAATCTGTTGCTAAAAGTAAAATTAATTTTAAATTTTTTTAATTAATTTTTAATACCTAAATCTGTAATTGAAATTCAACTATCAAATCTCAATCTCAACTATCAATTCTCAATCAACATTAGGGTCTGTCGTCCTCCTCGTTGTTCACCTCAACTGTGGATCGTCAATTATTTAACTGTCATCCTCCTCGTTGTTCATCGCAACAGGTACCATGACAGGTGCTTGGTTGGCTTAAGAGTTGTCTACTTCACTATCATATACAACTGTCAGTTTCTTGGACTTGATAACAATATACAAATTTCGGATTTGTTACATCTTCCACGCAGAAGACTTGTGCAGCTTGACTAGTAATACAAACAGTTCGTCTGATGCAAATCTTGACTTAACATTGACAACTATAATCCGTTGTGAGCTAATATAGATTCCTCTACAAATATCTAATCAGGTACACTTGAAAAATACCAAGCAGTTTGGGCTACCTAAGTATATATGTTAGCTCAATAATCTCATCTAACTCTCTATAAAAGTCCATTCTCGCTATGATCATCGTCTTTGATCAAGACTTTACTATTTTGGGTTTGTTTTGTTCGGTCATCAACTGTTGTGTTAAACCTAAACTCGTTGACGATAGCCTCCATGACATGATGCTTGTTTATTAGGGCCTTGAGTTAGTACTTTCAAGCAGGAGTCTGCTGGTTTGTCGACCAAATGAACATACTATAGAAGACGGTAAAAATTAAGGATAAATCAGCATATTAATAAACCACATAACTATATATAGTACGTAGTATATATAGTTTGGCTAAAGACTTACACGTCTTCTGAACCACTCAACAAATTGTGATTTTCAATGAGATTCGAGTTCAGCGGAAATCAGTGACCAGAGATTCCGCATCGAACTTATTACAAACCGATATAGTTAACCCACTAATCACACATTTTCTAGCATTTATAATTATTATTTTAAAACAATAACTCACTCAACGAATGCAAAAACTTCATCACAATTTAGAAGGGTATATGTTGTTGCAGTACTATACTCTTCATCCGTTAGTTACAGAGTATAAGTTCGTCCGAATTAACTACTTGACTGCTTGAATATTGATAAATGGCCTTCAAAATTAATGATGTCTTCGGGCTCATTTCGGCCTAGTTAATTGTATCAACATTAGGCCCAAAATATTGGTTACAAAAGTTAACAAGATATTGACTATACTCTTTATCAGTTAGCCACAGAGTATAAGTTCGTCCGAACGAACTACTTGACTTGAATATTGATAAATGCCCTTCAAAATTAATGATGTCTCGGGCTCATTTCGGCCTAGTTGATTGTATCAATATTAGGCTCAAAATATTGATTACAAAAGTTAACAAAATCTTTTATTATGTAAGGCTTAACAATTGAGCCATCAACACAAGCTTTATTAAGGACTTTTTTCTTCAGATAGAACATGAACCTAGAAGTTTAATGAATTGAGTTAACTGAAATATCAATGACAACAGAGTTTGCATAACGAACAATATAGAGTCAAAGGATTATCTCTTGAGTGGGTATATTCACCGATATTACACAGGTCCACTCATCTAACTTCATACGCCAAGTAAACAGACAAATACTCTATTGAATCAAAGAATGACGGTGAGAAGATTTTCTCGAACTTGTAAATTGTCCTTTGTGCTGCGGCGGTAGGCTCATGCTAGAAGCTTCCAGAACATTGTAGGGTTTTTTGGAGCACTTTTGATGTTGCTGTCCCAGGAATGAGCTTTACCATTATTTGCTATTTGTGATGCTTCTTTGCCAACATTAATTGTAGGGTTTTTAGATCAATTTTGATGTTGCTCTTTTGACAATACTTTTTTCTATTTGTAATGGTGTTTGGCGTAAAAATTCAAATTCGAAATGAATTACGGGCGTGCTAAGATTCTACCGAATTAAAGTGTGAAATGCCAGAACGTATTCTAAAAAATGGTACGCGACCCAGGCTACTAAGCAAGTAGGGATGTTCTTCTTTGCAGGGTCCAATGCCTTGAAGGACTTTACCTGATGATCTATGAAGTACTAAGTGTCAAACGCTCAATCATCTTGAAGAAACACTTGGTGAAAATAATTGGATCTATTGCAATTAAGTTATACCTAATTCCTTTGGGGCTTTTTTTTTTTTTGATAAAGAATTCCTTTGGGCTTTGATTCCTAAATGTCATGAAAATGGCCTAACAAAGTATAAATAATTAAAGATAAAGTCGTAGAGGCTGTGTGCTGCTGTGAAGACCTTCATCTGAATGATGCACTTGAATTTATATTGCACCGCACAATGCCTTCCCACACGGGGCGGATGTAAGAAGTGGCAATTGGAGGCTTGGTCATCTCAAAAATCTTGAAAATGAGTCATTATCTTATTTTCTCACTTGGGCTATCAAAAATAATGGGGTTTATCTACCAAATCAACATTAACGTGTCTATTCTTTCTTAAATCTTGTCATGTATTCATTCTAATCATCCCTTAATTTGACTTTACCAGAGATGATCGAAGGTTAATTTATAAATAAGGAAACGATTAGCACACCTAATGTAGCAAGTCAAACGACTTACCCATTTATACTTTTTATTTCACTTTGCTTATGTTATGCTATCGTATGATATGAATAAATTTAGGTATTGAACAAAAGTTTCATTGTGAGAGAGAGGAAATTATTTGGCAAATGGTAGAAGATATGTAAAGGGAATTACAGATGGGTTAAAGATATAATGAGATAAAGGTCTGTAATTGGGCTGAAAAGTAACAATTAATTAAATTTTAAGTTTGTATGCAGATTATTTAAAAGGTTAATTACATTTAGCACTTCTAAAATTTGCCCAAAACTACACCCCGCTATAGATTTATTGCGATTGCATTCCACTTTTTGTGGTTTGTATTACTTTTAGACGAAGTCCCCCCGTTAAGGAACTGTCAAAACAAAATTAGGATATCGTACTATTTGTCGTGATCTGTCGAAATTGCCTATTGAGAAAGCTCTCTCTTCTTTAACACTAGCCACCATTAATGCCCAGCCACCCACCAATGCCCAGACACCATTGAACCACTGCCCATCACTACTACTCTCGAATCCCCCACCACTGCCACCAAACATCAAACCACTTTCTACCCATTTAACACACACATGAATGACCCCCTCCCCCCGACCCCAAGAAACCCTAGCGTCGCTGCCATTTTTGGTCGTCGTCGCCTCTGGCAGTTGCTCCCCCTATCTCTTCATCATCGTCGCCTCCTAAGCTCCCACCTATTGCCTCCCCTTTGCTGCTCCTTTGCCCACCCGTCTTCTACTTCTTCTCCTTCAACCACCACCAACCCCAACCTGTATTGCTGTCCCACAACCATGAAACCCATTCCACCAATCACCACAGAAACCACTGCACAAATGATACACACAGACACACATGCAATTGCGATCACCTATTCTCTCTTTGCCAATCCGTACACTATCCCACCACCAAACCCACTGCACCGACCACTACTAGACCACTACCCTAAACACACGCGCACCCACATATCTGGGATATCTTGCATCCCTTTCTTTTGGTGAGGAAATGAAAGCCTTCAAGTCTTAGTGGTGGTGGGGTCTGTCATGGTGGTAGGGGATCTAACGATGGTAAGGAATTTATGTTGAAGAATGATTCAAATTTTGACTTGGTCTTTTAGTCTTTCAGTTAGTGTCCGGATTTTTCTCAAGTAGTTAGTTAACACTATGTTAGTGATTGTAGTGGCTGAGTGAATTTCTATTAGCACTATGTTAGTGGCCTGTTAGTGGCTTTCGTGGTAGAGTAAATTTCTGAGTCTTAAGTCTATAAATAGTTGTGTTTGTTCCACTATTGTAATGCAATTCGTGTGCTGTTTTCTTCAGCTATTAAGTCTTTTTTTTCTAAGTCTCTATTTTCTCCGAATTGAGTTTAGCCTCTGTTTTCTCCAACAGATTGTGGTATCAAGAGCTAGGTAAAGCCAGGTTCATTGAGTGAGTAGTGAGGATAAAAGTGTGAGTTGAGAGAAACATGTTAGAGAAAAATCATGGCCACTAATGGCAATGCAATGAGTGCCACGCAGCCACTTATTCCCATATTTAAGGGAGAAGGCTATGAATTCTGGAGCTTAGAATGCGAACTCTACTTAAGTCTCAAGATCTTTGGGACTTGGTAGAGCAAGACTATCTAGATCTTGATTAAGAAAGCAGATTGAAGGAGAACAAGAAGAAAGATTCTAAGGCTCTAGTGATTATTCAACAGGCTGTCCATGATAGCGTCTTCTCATGAATTGCAGTGGTAATCACATCAAAGCAAGCTTGGTCAATTCTATAGAAGGAGTTTCAAAGTGATTCAAAAGTAATTGTCGTGAGATTGCAATCGCTCTGACGTGACTTTGAAACCTTCTACATGAAAAGTGGAGAATCAATTGCTGATTTTTTGTCGAGAGCAACGGCAATTGTCAGTCAAATGCGATCATACGGAGAGAAGATTTTTGATGAGACGGTTGTTGCAAAGGTATTGAGAAGCTTGACTCCCAAATTTGATCATGTAGTTGCTGCAATAGAAGAATCTAAGGATTTGTCAATTTTTTTCATTTGATGAACTAATGGGGTCTTTGCAAGCTCATGAGTTAAGAATTAATAGATCGCTTGAAAAGAATGAAGAAAAGGCATTTCAAGTAAAGAAGACAGTCACCAAAACTGGAGAAGCTCAAAGTGCAACAATTAGGGGTCATGGAAGAGGAGGATTTCGTGGTCGTGGTCGTGGTCGTGGTAACGGAAGAGGCAGAGGCGACTTGACTGGCAACAAAGGCAATTTGGTGAGCAAAGAAACAACAAGAATGACATTCAATGCCATCATTGCAAAAGATATGGTCATATAAAAGCTGATTATCAGTTCAAAGATCAACAAGTGAATTATGCAGCAGAAAATGGAGAAGAAAGTAAGCTTTTTATGGCACTAACAGTAACTCAAGCGATGTTTGGTTTGTAGATAGCGGCTGTTTGAATCGTATGACAGGCATGAAGTCCTTGTTTAAAGAGCTAGATGAAACACAAAAGTTGAAGGTGCAGCTTGGAAATGCAAGGAAATGCAAATTAAAGGAAAAGGTACAGTGGGTATCGAAACTAGCCATAGTAATGTAAAGCTCTTGCATGATGTTTAATTTATACATGATTTGGGATATAATCTGTTAAGTGTTGGGCAATTAATGGCCGGTGGATATTCAGTTTTGTTTGATGATGGTGCATGTGTTATTAAAGACAAACAATCAGGTTGTAGGATGATCAACATCAGCATGACTCAAAACAAAATGTTCCCATTGGAAGTCTCAAAAATGGAAAATTTTGTTCTTGCTACGGGTGGAATAGATGACTCAAAGCTATGGCATTTGTGATATGGGCATCTAAACATCAAGGGCCTAAAATTGTTGAGTGAAAAAGGTATGGTTCTTGGACTACCGAAAATTGGCTTCATTGAATTATGTGAAGGGTGCATCTATGGGAAATAAACTAGAAAGCCATTTCCAGTTGAAAAGGCTTGAAGGCCTACAAAGTGTCTTGAATTAATTCATGCTGATTTATGTGGGCCCATGCATACGAAATCTTTTGGTGGAAGTCGTTATTTCTTGCTCTTTATTGATGATTATAGCCGTATGAGTTGGGTATTTTTTGGAAAACAAGTCAGAAACGTTTGAGAAATTTAGGCACTTTAAAGCAAAGGTTGAAAAAAAAAGTGGATCTTATATCAAAGTTCTCCACACTGATAGAGTTTGAGAGTTTTTGTCCACAGAATTTAATCTTTTTTTGTGAAGCAAATGGCATTCATAGGGAGTTGACAGCTCCTTACTCTCCTGAGCAAAACGGCATTGTCGAGCGGAAGAATCGGACCATTGTGGAGATGGCAAGAAGCATGTTACAAGCGAAGGGACTTTCAAATCAATTATGGGCCGAAGTCGTAGCAAAATTAGTGTATTTATTGAACCTCTCTCCTACAAGGGCTATCATGAATCAAACTCCACTTGAAGCTTGGCGTGGCAAAAACCATCTGTAAGTCACTTAAGAGTCTTTGGGTGTATTGCTTATGCTTTGGTAAATTCTCAAGTTCGTCATAAACTTGATGAAAAATCTGAAAAATGTGTTTTTATTCGTTATTGTACACAATCCAAAGCATATAGATTATATAACCCTCTTATTGGCAAGATTTTCATACGAAGGGATGTAGTATTTGATGAATATGCAAGCTAGGATTGGCATGTAAGTGATGTAAAAATACAACAGCCGATTCCTACGCTAAATGGAATCTCCTCAAGTGAAAGTCAAGAGCCAACTCTTACAAATTCGCCAGCTCGTTCCACTTTGGCATCACCAAATTCATCAGTCACGACATACCAAGCTCTTATTCTATAACTCCGAGCCGAAACTCTTCATGCACTCATGAAGAGTCTTCTGAAGAGACTCCACCAAGAAAGCTTAGATCCTTGAGAGACATATATGAGTCTTGCCAATTTGCTCTTGCTATTTCAGATCCAATATCCTATGAAGAAGCAGCTACAAAAGAAGAATGGCAAAGAGTAATGATGGAAGAATTGACTGCAATTGAAAAGATTTAATGGAACGTGGGAGATGGTGGTATACCAAAAGGCAAAAGTGCAATTGGTTTGAAATGGGTATTCAAAACGAAACTTTGCGCAGATGGAAGTGTACAAAAGCACAAAGCCAGGCTTGTGGCAAAAGGCTATGCACAGTAACATGGTATCGATTTTGAAGAAATATTTTCTCCAGTAGCTTGTTTCGAGACTGTGAAAATTATCTTGGCATTAGCTGCCAGCTAAAATGGCCTGTCTATCAATTTGACGTCAAATCGGGGTTTAAATGGAGATTTACAAGAGGAAGTTTACGTAACTCAACCAGAAGGTTTTACAATTGAAGGCAAAGACAAACAAAGATGTACAAGTTGAGAAAGGCGTTGTACGGATTGAAGCAGGCTCCACGGGCATGGTATAGCAAAATTGATGGATACTTTCAGCAAGATGGATTAATGAGGAGTGCAAACGAGCCCACTCTCTACGTGAAGAAAGAAGGTAAAAATGACTTTATCATTGTCTGTCTTTACGTTAATGATATCATTTACACAAGCTCCTCTAACTCACTAGTGCACGAGTTTAAATCACATATGATGAATGAGTTTGAGATGTCAGACATGGTTTATCGCACTATTTTCTTGGCCTTGAAGTTCGACAAGCAGAAGATGGGATTTTTATTTCTCAAAGAAAATATGCCAAGGAGCTTATCAATAAGTTTAGCATGCTTAATTGTCAATCTGAAGCTACACCCATGAACACTAATGAAAAGTTACAGCGTGAAGATGGGGCAAAGGTGGCTGATGCTAAAAGGTTCAGAAGCTTGGTTGGAGGCTTAATTTATCTAACCCACACTAGACCCGATATTGCATTTTCTGTTGGTAGGATTTCCAGGTTTATGCATCATCCTTTAAAGCTTCATTTCGAAGTGGCAAAGCGGGTCTTGCGTTACATTGCTGGAACTGTGGATTACGGGATGGTACTCAAAAGTTGCCAATTTCAGATTATGTGGGTTCACGGACAGCGATTGGGGGAGTTCATTGGATGATAGGCGGAGTATTTCGGCAAATGTTTTTAGTCTTGGGTCAGGAGTAATCACTTGGAGCTCAAAGAAGCAAGCAACGGTAGCATTGTCTTCCTCAGAAGCTGAGTATATTGCAGCCACTTCAGCAGCTTGCCAAGCTATTTGGTTAAGGAGAATACTGGCAGAACTTCAACAAAGACAAGAAGGAGCAACAAAAATATTCTGTGACAACAAAGTAACAATTGCCATGACAAAGAATCCAGCTTTTCATGGCAGACAAAGCATATTGACATACGTTTCCATTTCATTCGTGATTTGGTTGCGAAAGAGAAGTTAGCTTTGAAGTATTGCAGTACAAATAAGCAATTGGCTGATGTGCTTACCAAGTTTTTGTCGATAGAGAAGTTTATATACTCACTACAAGAAAACAGGCTTTTAGCGACGGAGAAAACCGTCGCTAAAAGCCCAAAATCCGTCGCTAAAAGAATTAGCGACGGATTAACCATCGCTAAAAATCCGTCGTATAAAAGCCCGTCACTAATAGTTTAGCGACAGAATTTTTAAATCCGTCGCTAAATATGTCATTTTTACCAACGGATTTATTTTTCATTAGCGACGGATATTCCGTCGCTAATTATATTTTTAGAATTTTAATTTATTTTCTTTTTTGTCAAATTAGCGACGGATTAAATATTATAGCGACGGAATATTCCGTCGCTAAAAGTAATTTTCATAGTTTCCTATTTTTCGTTATTTTCTCGAAATTCAATTTTAAAATACTTTTAGCGACGGATATTCCGTTGCCAAAAGTCCGTCGTTAATCTAGGCCTTTTAGTGACACAACTTCCGTCGCTAAAGTCCATCCAATTACACTTGAATCAGACTTTTAGCGACGAAATTCCATCGCTAAATGTCAATAAAAAAACTATTTTTTTAAATTGTTATTAGTTTTTTAAATTCAAGCCTATTTTCATTGACAATTAATCCTAATCACCAATATAGCACTCTTCTTTAAATTTCAAGCAATACAAACAAAATATAAGTTATACACCAACATCTAACACCCAATACTCAAATACAAAAATTAAATATTCTCCGAACAAATTGTTGCACCAAAAAAAAAATATACTCAACTACAAAAATTAAATATTCACCGAACAAAATAAATCACATCATACAAATTTCAAAACAAAATTACATATTTTATTAAAACCAAAAATAGATATCAATCTCCCAAGAATAGATATAAATCTCCTTAGTGACACCAATAGTAGCTCCACGTTACCCAATGTAGTCGAGCGCCATCTGCATTAGAGCAAAAAAAAAACTACTCAGCAACGCTCAGGGAAGAAAAAAGAATGAGACGGGTACAAACTAGACGGAATATCCCATTGAACTTACAAGAACTACGGGGCAAGATAAAAATAATGGGTATTGATGAGGGTACAAACTAGACGGGTACAAACTAGACGGGTACAACTCTTATTCCATTTCATTGGGTTACCTGTAAATGGCAGGATCTTGGATCAAAAGGGGGTCATACGACCTCCTAGATGGCTCCATCATCTCAAGGACTAGGTCCTCGGGCAACCCGGGCAGTGCTCGCAGCATACAGGCGGCCTCAGGGCTGAGCAGGGCCTGGCATTTCAAGATTTGGGCCACGTACACGTTTGGGAGGCCAGTCTCTTAAGCAAGCTCGGCGTAGGTCTTGGCCGACTTACGCTTCACTGCCTGTATTGCACTCACCGTTCTTCGAAATCACATAGGCGGCAGCAGTAGCGGGGGTGGGTACCAGGAGAGGCAGCCAGGGAATAGGAAAGGCGGCGGAGATCGGCGGCCTGAGCGGCGGTCAGGCGGGTGGAGAAGCCTGTGACGGCGCGGTGGTAGGCGTAGAGGATCTTCGACGGGTGTGATGACATTGACTGGACGATGGAGGAGTACCAGTGGCGGTGGGTGGTGTGGCGGAGCGGATGGCGGCCGACGGTCGGCTGTGTGAGTGAGGGAGAGGGAGAGGGAGATCGAGGGGGCATACGGTCGGGAGGAAAGAAAGAGAAGAGCGGCGGGGAATGAAATGAGAGCAAATTAGGGTTTGCTTCATTTATAGTAAAATATAAAAATTATTTTTAAAATAAAATTCAAAAGAAAATGAGAAAATACGAAAAAATATATTTAGCGACGGATTGTTCTGTCGGTAATAACCCGTCGGTAAAAGTCCGTCGCTAAAGACCTTTACCTACGGGGAAAATCCGTCGGTAAAGGTCTTTAGCGACGGACTTTTACCGAAGGACAAATCCGTCGCTAAAAGTGACTTTTACCGACGGACTTTTACCTACGGGGAAAATCCGTCGGTAAAAGTCACTTTTAGAGACGGATTTCAATCCGTCGGTAAAAATCCGTCGCTAAAAGTTATTTTTCTTGTAGTGACTTCAGATCTCTTCTTGATGTTTGCAACTTTGAATCAAGGGGGAGTGTTGAAGAATGATTCAAAGTTTGACTTGGTCTTTTAGTCTTTCAGTTAGTGTCCAGATTTTTCTGAAGTAGTTAGGTAACACTATGTTAGTAGTTGTAGTGACGGAGTGAATTTCTGTTAGCACTATGTTAGTGGCTGTTGGTGGCCTGTTAGTGGCTTTAATGGTAGAGTAAATTTCTGAGTCTTAAGTCTATAAATAGCTGTGTTTGTTCCACTATTGTAATGCAAATCGTGTGCTGTTTTATAAAAGATATTAAGTCTCTGTTTTCTCCAAATTGAGTTTAACCTCAGTTTTCTCCAACAATTTAACTGTGTTGCTATTCTAGGATGGTGGCAAGGTCTGCAATGGAGGTGGTGACAGATTTTCTGATGTTTAGTGTGGCTTGTAATGTGGAGGCAGTGGTCTGTGATGTGGTGGCGATGATCTTCTGATTTGGTGATGATGGAGGTGTGGCGGGACAGAGCCGTGTGTAATCGGGCAGGTGTGTTGGTGGTGAGCTGGTTTGAGCAAATCTGGGCTATGGTGGGTTGGGTAACTTTATTCTGTTAACTCTATGAAATGAAGATTAAAAAAGCTTAGCTCAAAATAATTCCAATAGATAGGCATAGCCAGGTCCAAACCACAAGAGTGTAATTAACCCTTATTTAAATGACTATTACAAAATGTTTTACGGGACGGAGAAGAATGATTTCAAGAAATAGAAAAAAGAGTACAATAATTAGAAGTTCAAAAAAAAAAATTACCATGAAGGTATCTTTCTTTAATAATAATGTAAATAACCTTCTAGATAACCTTATGAAACACAAGTAAAATGGATTGGTGATGATTAGTTTTTTATTTTTGCAATTACATTTGTTATTCTCTAATCACCCGAAACTTGGCCGCGATCCGCGTTCCTTGCAATCACTTCATCAATCTCTACAACTGAAGGCGCTATGGTTGTTCGTAACAAAGAACTGTTTAATCATCACTCGTTAGAACATATCCTCGTATCTCTAGTTGCTATAAGTTATTTTTGTGTTTGTTAAGTAGGATTCTTAACCCACTTCTCATTTACTCCATGAAAGGTCTGATGAAGACACTGAAGCAGTTGCAGAGGCCAAGGAGAAGTTGAAACGTAGTACATTATTACGATAGTTTCGTGCGTAGCAGATCAATGGGTGAACCTTCCATTGAATGCTTGTAACCATTGCTATGTCAAAACTCATCTCGGGTCAGTTATGTAAAGTAATACCAACTAGAGCTTGTATGTGTCTATCAATTGAAAGTGGAGAAAAACTTATTATTAACCCTTCGTCTTGGTTGTATGTGGAATCACAACAGTTGTATAATGGACAGATATCGACCAATGAGAGAGACATTGTTTGGTCATCCAGAAATATCTTGTGAAATCTTTTTATATATCAAGAGTAATCTGTACATTGGCTTCTCATAAAGTAGATAACTTTAACTGTATGAGAGCAACAAACGACCGCCATCAAGTCTTCTTCATAATACTTTTAATGAAGACTTAAGAATTGTCACTAGAAATGATTTGCTTACTCGGTTACTATTAAAGCAAGAGATGAATGCCTCAACATATAAAAGCATGGTCCATTTTGGCACTTATTTTATTAATTATCATAAGAAAATTAGCCACCAAGTATTGTTTTTGATTTTTTGGTTTTTCCTTTTCTCTTTTAGGCTTGTTTGTTAAACAGTGGCCACCAATTTATTTAATGTTTTTTTTCTTATGCACCTTTTTTTCGAAGTCATTGCCATTGATGTACAGCATTTTTATGAGTTAGTAGTTTGATGACTCATAGCATGCCAACACCTCTGGGTGTTTGCATCGCGTTCGGCGGTCGTTCGTAGTGATAGTTGATGGTTGAGGTTTTAGATGATGCTGATTCGGGATCGAAACATGGTGGTGGTGGTGGTTGGAGTTGTATGCAATGACTGAGTAGTGGTTTTGGCGTTGAAAGAGTGTCTGAAAGGTAATTCTCCATACATGATTTATGTAGGAAAAAATTTGCTGCACACCAAGAAGCCTCTTCCTGCTCCCCGTCACTTGGCGCCGTCTTATAGGTCCAGGAAACCAGTCACCATGGAGCTTGCACGTGATATAGCTGCAGAAATTTAACTGACTCTCACCGTTAAAACACATCCCTAAAATTTGGGTCTCACTCTCCCCCCTCCCTTCATTTCCATCTTCTTCCTCCCCACTCCGAATTTGCTTTTTGCCTAGTTCCCTCGGTGTATTTGCATGTTTTGCCAATGTTGCATGATTGCCTCGTTGTCAATCTTCTTAAAAACTTCTTTCTCAACTTAAGTGATCATTCAAGTGATCTATCCCTCCAGTGTGCAACAGATCTTTCATTATAACCAGTGCAGAAGAGGCACTTCCTACCATGGATATTGTAGCCGGTAAATCATGCCAAGTGTTATCAGTAGATATACTAGCGGACAGAATACATGAGGGAAAACTCTACCTCATATCACATGTCAGTGATGAATGTCTTGATTTGATAATCAATTATCATCTTTTTTGTAGCAAAAATTCTTCTAGATGAAGTGGAAAAGAAATCTGATCAATTTTTTCCTTGTCCTATGCGGTGAATGAGTCACTTGGATTTAAGTATGCATCACGAAGAAGCAATTATGTATCCACCTCATTAAAGCGATCTTTAAGCTCCTAAAGCTGTAAATTAATAGTAGCAATTAAAAGTTCCCTTTGATAATAGTGGAGATATTTCACCGGATGCACTACAAGAAAAAAGGTTTTTAGAGACGGGATAATCCGTCTCTAAAAGTTCAAAATTCGTCGCTAATAGTTTTTGTGACGGATTTACCGTCGCTAAAAGTCTCTCGTGTAAAAGCCCGTAACTAAAAGTTTGGCGACGGAATTTTCAAAATTCATCGTCTAATATTGTATTTTTAGCGACGGAGTTATTTACTAATTAGCGACTGAATGTCGCTAATTATGTTTTACGTATTTTAATTTATTTTCTGTTTTGTAAAATTAGCGACTAAATATTCGTTGCTAATTATTTTTTTAGACGGAACATTCCGTCGCTAAATAAGCCTTTTGGCGAAGGAATATTCCGTCGCTAAAAAGCTGATAGTATGACAATTTTAGCAACGGAATTAATCCGTCGCCAAAAGTTAATTTTTTTTTATTTTTCTATTATCCAAACCTGTAATAAATATTTCAATTCTTAACAATAACGCACAATAATCAATACACAAAGAAATATATATAATCAATCTTAAAAAATATTTATTATAAAAAAAACTCATGATGAACAAGTGGGGAACCGGATACAGCCGGTTAGGGGAGGGGAGAAGAGTACAAGCCGGGCGGGGGGGCAAGCTGGGGCCGGGCATGAGAAGGGGCTCATCAGGGGTTGCCGAGTCCCGGATCTGGATCCTGCTGATCCGAGCCCGGCTCGGCATATCCAGCAGGAGTACCCTGCTGATCATGCTCCCTTGATCATCCTCAACACCATCGTAGCAATGCGCTGGATCTCCTTCTCGTCCAACGAATGCCGAGGAGCCGGTGTCTGTGGAGGGGCAGCGGAGGGTGAGGACGCTCCTATCACGGCATGAGCATTCGTGCTAGGCAGGCCACAGATACGGCCTTTCGGCCGATTGACGACCTCCGGCGTATCCAGCCATCGCTTCAACGCTCCAGTACTTGCACCCGTACTAGTGGACGCTGATGGCTGTCCGGACTACTGCTCGGACCTCTTAAGCTGTTCATACAAGACCTGCAAAAATAATGATTTAAAAGGTTGCAGAAGAAGGATAGTTTGGGGCGGAGAGGGTGGGGGCAGCGTCACGTGTAAATTGGAGCATCATATAGTGGTAATTGAGGGTGGCAAAGGAGAAGAGTGTGAGGAGGCCAGCGAGCCAACCGGTGCGGCGTAGGGGAGGCCGATGCTAGCGATGAAGAAGTTAGCGAAGGTTTTGAGCCTGGTGGTGGTTGGTTACAAGAAGGGTGTGTTCCGTGGGAAGGATTTGGGAGGACGAGGTTGCTTGGTCTTTCAAGATCACCATGGTTTCTTGATGACGGTTTTTGGCTTGAATTTGTGGTAGAAGTGGAAGAACTGAGAGATTTTATATTTGGCCAAACAATTGAGAGATTGATCAACTATGTTGAGGACAAGAGGGAGGAATTGTGGGGAGAGATTGATCAACTGTATTCCTCTTCAATCTTCAGCAACTTATTTTGTTCACTCCTGTAATTTTTGGTGTAGGATTGTAGGTAGTTTTATCATTTTTCTTTGCATCGCCCAAACAATGGAAAATCAAATTCATGAAAATGTTTTAAGGAGATTGCTATTTTCTGAAAAATATTTTCTCGCAATCGTTTTCCGTGAAGCATTTTTCGTGAAACAAACAAAACCTTACAAACACATCAACCCGTCACATCATTTCTAGCACCATACGGATTTTTCAATCTTCTTTCTTTGATTCATATCTTGTCTCCCACGTTTTCTAAATTTGGAGAGTGATATTTTAACCACTGAACTATTAAATTAATCTCGTATTAAGGTTCTTCTTCTTTGTAGCTGGGACAAAAAAAATAGAAGGACCCATAATACTGAAGATTTAACTGATATTATTGTCGCATTACTTCTTTTCTGTAACAAGTTCTAGAAGTTATTCTTAAAAAAAACAAGAAGGCAAGATAAGAATGTCTATCTCTCTACTACAAGATACCCTTTTAGGAAAATAGACACCAAATGTCATATTCACTTTGTCATGGAAGTCTTCTATTCTAAAACATTTTCAGATGGCACTTATTCTTTTCAGTTTTAACTTTTAGATTAAATTAGTTTAGTCTAAAAGTTAGTTTAGAATTGATAGGAGTATAAATTCCAAAGTTCTTGCAGCATGAAACGATGCGTTTTGAACTGTGAACTTGTTCAGTTTCTATGCAAAATAAATTAAATGAACTAATAACCCTTCTTCGTTATTCGTGATCTGCGTTGCTAGGGTTGCTCTGGCAATAAACTACTCTAATCTCTTTCGCAGTATGATGATTACTCTAATTCAAAGCAACGGAAACCCTATTCTTACTTATATGATGACTTATAACCTTACAGGATTATGTTCTGAGTCGAGAGACTTATAAATAAGAGTTATATTGTCAACGAAATATTAACTTGGTCCCAAAGAGATAGTCGGGACAAGAACTCCGTGTTGTAGCGCATTTTGTGCTATAATAGCTTTAGTAATAAAAAGTTATTATAAAATATGTTGTAGATATTCGTAAAATTTAGAGTGACAATATTCTATAACTAAAATGCATTTAGCAGCATTACTCTATCACACAGAAGCGTCCTAGTTCTGTAAACCGTAGTGGCATATTTACTAGAAAATACTCCTCAAGCTTATTGGTGACCCAATTTCTTAGTTCAACAAGTAAAAACAGATCGAAGTACTAGGTGATTCGGCATTGAGTCAATATATCATACAATATTCAAGCCATTCACTCCGAGAAAATTTAGCATGTCCAATCTTTGAGAAACCAACGTTAGGCTCCTTGATTCATCCCTCGAAATCCCACAATCACGTTCTCTTTTGCATTCCTTACCCACCATTTAATTTCACCCCCTTGCCCTCCCCTTTGGCCGTGGCCTCCCTCTCCCTCTCTCTTTCATGCGGCTGAACATCTCCGATGGGGTGCGGGGTCTCGAAGTTTGATCCGGACGGCATCCAGATTCCGGTTAGACTTCGCCCCTTCTTGCACTGTCGGATAGAGGAAATCAAACGACGACGAAATTCCAGGTCGCTGGTTTTCGACACCACCCCTTCGAAGAAGAAGTTGCTCAAGGAAGATGACGAGACAGTTGCATCAGACCATCACCACCAGCCGGTCGAGGTTAAGAGCGTGTCTTCGCGTGGAGATAGCGCGAGCTGCACGACATCCGAGGACTCAAAGGGCAAAGATGCTTCGACGAAGGAGCGAAAGAGTCGCAAAACGACGAGGGAGGACTCGGAAGGAAAAGATAAGGCGCAAGGGAGAGAGAAGATTGTGGTGTACGATAATGTGGTCAAACAAGAGGTTAAGGTTGAGAATGAGGAGGATGCTGATGACGAGGATGAAGATGATGATGATGAAAATGGAAGGATGATTGGCCATGAAGATGGTGACGAAGTTTTTCTGGGATCGCCGAGCTTCAGAGAATATCTCATCGACAATCTCGTGGATGATGATGACAAGAATATTGAGAGTGAGTAATCAAAGCCATGTATCAATATTGTCCAAAATATGTTTCATGCATTCTCATTGCAAGTGATTAAAGCTATATATTGTGCAATGCAGGTAATCCTGATGATGGCTTAAACCATGCTGATCAAAGTGCTGATCAAAGTGAAGGCATCCCTGCATCAAAGGTATGTATTAGGCATATGTCACGGGGTCTGCTATGTTTTGTTAGACAGAAATATGTGCTTCTCTTGTGACTAAAATTTGAAGAGGTTTCTGATTCCCATGCCATAAACCTCCTTTTTTCCATACAATTACTTTTTGCCATTTGCATACAACATTTTTACATTCGGACCAACTTAATTAAATGATCTTTTAGGATGAGTAAATAAAGAAAGGCATGTTACTATGCCTTCCTGGAAAACTCCAAATATAAAGCGCACACAGTATTATCCCAACCTGGACGGCAGAATGTTATACAGGCTTGAGCAAGTGGTTGTAAATTCCAGGGTATAGAGCACATACCGGGATAAATGCCATGTTTTGTGAAATCCAAGAACAGAATCTTCTACAGATCATTGAAATAGGAGAATTACAAGCATCAAAAAGAAAAACCCCTCATGGCACCCGGTACAAAGGAGAAGATTCCGTTTTGCACAAGTTAAGACACTGAGATTTGAGAGAAAATTAACTCATACAAGTGCGCGTTTTCTGTTTGTTTAATTAAAGACCAAGGCTATCGCATCCTTATATTCAATCCTTCTGCTAATACTAATTCCTGTCATGTGAAGTATGTTCACCGTATTGGTACTAAGAAGATCAAATAAGTATGATTGGCAACATAAATTCATAACAATTATGTCCAGATAACGTCAACTGAGATGCATAGCAGTCCTACTAATTGCCATTGCTTTCTTCCAAATTGCAGGAATCTAAGACAAAGAAAGTGAAAAAAGGAGGGAAAAGGAGGAGTTTTAGAAAGGTCATACCAAAGAATATACTCAATGTCCGATCATGCTACTCCTCTGCAAACTCTTACCATGACCGCACCCATCTTCTAACAGAAAAGCCAGCTGCTTGATTGTACTGGAAACGACGATGGCTTCCTTTACTCCAGTTTGTAGGTCTTCCTCCTCTTTCTTCTTCAGCATGGTGCCGTGCGACTTTCACAAGGGCAGGAAGTATTTTGGCCGAGTACCATGTCTTCAGTGGAACAGTTGGGCCACAACGTGACCTCTTCAATGTCATTCTCACAATTAACTAAAGGATACTCGAGCAGATTTCATCTTTACCATGTAATTGTTCAAATTACTATCTCCTTTCAAGGTTGAGTCCCCTTGACTTGCAGCAAATTTCTAGGTTAGAATCTATAGACAAACCGAGTCTAGCCGAATGCTTTGTGCCAAGTTTTTTGCTTGGAATTTGCTAAAAGGTCAAGGGGACGGAATTTTGGAACATAGGGAGTACGAAGAGACTAGCCAAGCAGCAAACTCATGAAATAGTCCTCATTGATCTGTCTGTAGAATGGAACAGGAAAGAAAAAGCAGGAATGTATCTCAATATATAGTTCGTCTGTTCTAAATTTTGTGGTCATGTGAAGGGCATATATACGGAAGATTCTTGTAGACAATCATCTGTCTCCTTGGATCCTTTCCTGCATATAACCTCTCCTTTCTTTCTATCCTGTCCACCATGATTTCCTTTTTTTTTAAGAAGGCTTCTGTATCATGTGAAGTATAAGCTTTGGCTTCCTAGAAAATATCATGTCATGTGAACCAGAACGTACTACAAGATGTATCCCCTTCATAATTTTCTGATTAACTTTGGATGAAAGTCATTTCATTCTATCATAGAAATTCGAAAAAAGTTAAAAGTGAACAATATTTATGAAATAAAGCGATTATTAGTTTTCAGTATATACCGATTGTATTGCGGTCATTAGTTGTTACAACCACGCGGTCCCTAATTCTGCTCAACGTCCCCGACTCCCACAGAGTGGCAGCAGAACTTGGTTACTCAAATTGTATATAATTTACTTATGGATAATATCTATATTCGAAGACAAAAAAAATAAAGAAGTAGCACAAAAAGAATAGCTGAAACTAGAAGGCACTCGTGCGACAGCAATGACAATCTATTGCAGCATAAATGTCCTTCTTAGTAACAAAGTTAGTCTCGCTTGAAATTGATATGGCTCTCACAGTATTGGGTGTAGGATCCTTATTTTCTTGATTGAAAGCTTATATAACTCTGAAAGAAGGGAAAATTACATAAAATACCCATGTGGTTTGGACTTGTTACAAAAAGACCCATGTAATTGTAAAAATTGCAAGGAGACACTTGAGGTGTCAATTTTGTTGCAATCGTTCAAGTTGACAGAGCGTAATCTTCACTCTCTTAAGAAGTGCATTTGGTAGATTTTAATACATCAAAAAAGACTAAAATACCCTCCCTTTATTTATTTTTTCCCACTCAAGTCCCAATTTCTTTTCCAACCAAACCCAAATCCTGGACATTACCCTCACCAACCAAAACCCAAGTCGCATTTCTACCACCACAGAGCCCTATTCACCACCACAATCCCCAATTCTGCCACTACCTAGTGCCGACCACCAACCTTGACCTTGTGCCGCTACGCTCGCCCTTCATCAACCTAAGCCAAGTGCACTGCTACCACCCACCACAAACTCTGCATTGATAGACCTGTCATCACTCGGGCCACTTGCACCGCCACCAACTCCGCCATCAGCCCCAACTACTTGTGTCGCTGCCACCCCTTCCATCAGCCCCAGCCACTTGCGGCGCTGCCACAGCCTGGTGTCGCCACCACGATCTAAGCCTTCCTGTCATCACTAGCCTGCCCTTCATCGCCACGAGCCCAAGCCCTAATTAGGGTCGGCGTGAGCAAGCAACAGGAAGGGGACGAGATGGACGGGAAAAGGGGAAGGGGATAAAAGAAAGGGAAAGAGAAGGAATACCGGTCATCGGCAAGGTCGGGGGTGCCACCAGACCGACTAGAGAATGGCAGGCGGCAGAGAAAGAAAAACGGGATACCATCTAAGCAAAAAAAAAAAAACACCCTACATTATGGTTTATAAACATGGACAATTTAGATATTTCCATCATTTTGTTACAGGAATCGTCCGATGCAACACTTAAGCTACTTCAGGTGTCTTTTACAATTTTTGTAATTATACGAACCTTTTTATACTAAATCCAACCACAAGGATATTTTATGCAATTTTCCCTTGAAAGAAACAACACTACTCCAGAATGAATGCTTGAGGTGCTGCTTCATAGGTTTGACCCTGTCTGCCTTCAGGGGCAATTTACTAATTACAGCGGTGGCAATAGTAATGCCTAAGCAAAAAGCTTGATTATGGAGCAAAAGTACACCAGGCATACAAAAAGTATAATCAAGCTCTGCACTATTTCTCAGGTATCTGCTACTTTATTTTTGACAATAAGATACCCTTTTAAGTAAAAATGGAGATGAGAGTTGTGATCTATGCAGTTAGTTTCCTAGACGCACTATTGATTCTTGTCAAATGTATCTTCGGTAAAGTTAAATATGCTATGATCTCAATCATCCTCTCGCTCGCCCGCTCTTACGGTTAAATGCATGCTCACCCGCTCGCTCATCGACACACTCTGATATTCACCCTCGCCCTCCATCGTGGGAGCGATAGAACATAACATATGCTTTAAGCGGCTTTAAGTGGTTATGCTATGTGATCACACCTCTAGTATGATTGTTCTTCTCAACAAAGTCTGGGCTCAATCTTTGCCATTTTTCTACTATTCTGGTTTCGGTGGTTGTCCCTTCACAACCCTAGAAGATTAAATGAAAGGATTCTGATGGAACTGTCAAGTTTTGGGCAACTTCGGCAGCTCACTTGGCAAAATTTCTTGCCTGTTCTTTAGACTTAGATTTTATATTTCTTTCAAAAATCAAGACGGACTTTGCATCGATTGGTATCAAATTCAATAGATTAGGTTATTCCTTTTACAATAGTACTGATTCAAATGGCACTAAAGGAGGTGTTTGATTAGGATGGAAAGATTTGAGGAAGCGAAATGTCAGCATTTCTTTCTCTAGTGCCGTTAGATAAGATGGCCTTGCAAGACTGAAGGCAGAAAATGTTAGCTACACGCATTTATCTATACTACTTACAATGGGAACATCTTTTTATTTTTGGTATAACACCCTTTTGATGTACATTGAAAGTGATTTTGGTAACGACAAATGTCCAAATGAAGGTAAAATTGTAAAATACTTTTTTAGTATCAGATAACTACTTACTTACAATGATGACAAGTAGCATTTTAAGAAAATCTTTTTAAAAAGTAAAACAAAATAAAAATCTTAGTTGGTAAGTAACTACCTATAATAATATGTTTAAATTTTACAAGTTAAAATTCATTAAAAAAAACATAGTTACAAAATTTTAAAGGTCAAGTTTGATACGATAATAATTATCCAATTACTTATTTTTAGACAAGTATGACTAACTTATTTTTTTATTATTTATGATTCATTTTACAGAATATGCAATAAACACGTATATGTGATATTTATTTATTTTTAAATTATACTATTAATTTTATTTTCACACACGCATCGCGTATGTCGTGGTGACTCGTTCTTTTTAATAGTGCCAACCACTTCACTCTTCTTCTTTTTTTTACCACAATCGTAAAATTTCGCTATAATACCTCTAAACATACCTCGGCTCACTTTTAGAGATAGGAAAAGAAAATTACAATTTCATGCCTAAACATGTTTTTAGACTTCTTTCTTATCAATTGTATAAAAGGCCCGTACGTTTATCATATTTTTTTATTTTTTGCAATTACAATAAAAAGATTCTTTTTTGTGTACTTTTACTGTTTTCGTTTTGGATAAAATTACTTAAACAGTGACGAAAAACTGTTTTTCTCACCCAAACGTAACTCAATGTCAAAAAATGTAACTAAATTTTTTTTAGTGAAAATGATAAAATGAATACAAAAATCATGAAAATAAAAACAGAAAACGAATATGGTAAACCTATAGACCCAATGATTATCATGAACCTTTTAGTAGCAAATATATGGATGAAATAACATATTAAAAGGTTAAAAATAAAATAAAATTAGTTTGTTTCATAAATTTCTTTTGTAAATCTATACTATATATACTTGAATTTGACTGATGCCTTTTCTACCTTCCGAATTTTTAATCCAATTTTCTGAAATTTGAAATTTTTAAAAAATACTAGTAATCAAACAGACGTTAAACTATGATTAATCAAAAAGCAACTTTTAGCTCATAAATTTATCCATTCTACCCCGTCACCCCCTTTCTTCCTTTCATAATTAACTACCTCTATACGAAATTTTAACTAGTATTATGTTAAGAAAATTGATAAGTTAACTCCCCTTGTTACCGTCTGCCCTTGCTTTTATCGCCAACAACTTTAAGTGATTCGTTAAAATGATTTTCGAATTCAAACACTTGTCTCAACCTTAAAATGTAAAGCGTGGCTATGATCTCCGAGTCACATTACTTTTATACGAAAATGAAGCATACCTATACGTCCAGTTGCCTTTCACTCTGGTTGGATCTTTGCCCCATATCAGTCTTCGAGCTCACCAGCCCATCGCCACCAGCCAGTTGTATTCCTTTTACCTTTCTCTTCCCTTTTTCCATATTTGCACACAGCATGTGTGTAGCATCTACGCCATATACACAGCACACCACACCGTTCAATTTTTCAACCTAACTCACTGCATGTTTGGTACGATTGCCTGATAGACTGTACGTAAAATGATCTCCATATCTGATGTTTGCATACTAAATTCATCTTAGTTTCACGTTAATTAGGGCTGCATTTGAAGCTGATTAGAAGGAGATATGTTGGGAGTTACAAGGCACATAGTTGCGGGGAGGGGATTTGCTGCCTCTGTAAGGATTGAACCTCCTTTATTTGCTCTTAAGCTTGTCGTAATTGCGTCATGATCGTTTAGATGGAGCTCTTGTGAAGTGGGTTTTGATGGAGTAGTTTTTTTACTTTGTAACAGAGGACTCAAATCCAATGCCTAGTAAATGCGTTGAGGACGTACTCTTCCGCTGCAAAAGAGGTGATGATTTTGTGAGATTATTGCTTTCTGCCATGGTGTCGTAACATGAGTGATGTTGGTCCTATCGTGTTCACCTTCTTTGTTCTATGCTGTTCCATTGGATTCCCTTTTGACTTTTGTGAATTCCTATGATAGGTTGAGTATCATGTAAGAGATGAGTATCATTTGGCGAGTCGACCTAAAGTAAAAACAATTAGTGAAGTCAACGTCTACACTTACTTATGAATTCGTAAAAGGTCAAATGCAATGGAATGAAAGGAAGAATCTAACAAAGCCCTGGTAAACTTTAGGGTTTTCTTTTTTGGACTTGGAATTGAATAGTCCAGGAATTTTAACATTTTGCAAAACAATAAGAGGGAATAGCAGAATGTGAAAATCAGTTATTGCTCAACTTTGTCTTACCCTAGTGGAAATGCAATTCTAACAGTATGAAGATTCTGTTTGAACAATACATTTGCAATTAAGTTGTCTCAAGGGCCTTGTTATAACATTGATGCGTCTTCCGATATTCACATAGAAATTGGCATCGTTGCAGATGACAGTGCTTGATGCTTTGAATTCTGCTTTAGATGAAGAAATGTCTGCAGACCCTAAAGTCTCTTTAATGGGTGAAGAGGTATACTGAAAGCTCACCATTGATGTTTCTCCGACTTTTGGATTATTTCTATTAGACTATGATTCACTTCCTTCTTGTTTTCATTTCTATCCATAAACAGGTTGGGGAATATCAAGGTGCATACAAGGTTAGAACTGAGAACCAATATATCCACATAAAATTATTAGTTCGTATGGATTTCATTTGTGGTTCTCTAAACTTGTGTCTTTGTGTCTGGTTTCTGAACTAGATTTCCAAAGGACTTTTGGACAAATATGGACCTGATAGAGTTTGTGATACTCCAATTAATGAGGTGATTTCTTACACATAAAAGATATCCAAGCTCCTTTCTCTTGTTTCTGGTTTCGTGCATCACTTTTGTGTCTGCTCCCCCAATCAAGAATTTTGTGTAATATGTGCACAGGATTAGTTTTTTTTTCCCTTGTATTAACCGAATCCATACCCTTCACTGCAATTGCAGTAGGCTGGCTTCACTGGAATCGGAGTTGGTGCTGCTTACCACGATCTGAAGCCCGTTATAGAATATATGACATTCAACTTCTCAATGCAGGTCAAATGATTTCTTGCAACTCATTGCTTTACATATATCTATACATGGTATGCCAAAGATTTTTCTTCCATCAATTTGTGGAGTTCTAGTGTATAGCTCCACACTGTACCATAGGACAAGAAACATGTAAAATACTGTTGCCATGTGAATTCTCCTTATCTGTGCCCGAAATTGAGGAAAAACTGATGCACCAAGCTATACACCATAAAGTAAGAAACTTTTGTCCCTCTCATTTTGCAGGTTCTAATCAGTAAACTTTATCAAATGATCCTTGGCCGTGGTCTCTACACATAACTGATCTATTATAGTTTGTCTCCATTTTTTATAATTTGGGCTCTCGACCCTTGTTAAATGTTTAAGCAGAGTTGCTCAGACCCTTTGTAGCCTAACTTAATAAAAAGCAGCTATAGAGTAATTCCTTGCTTTATTATGGAGTGGGGTAGCTGCTGCTTTTCCTGTACTCGTTTGAAGGAAAAGTGAAAGCAAAGCATGCCTAAGCTCAGTATTAGAGTTGTAATCAGTACTCGTCAAGTGTGTGATTGGAATTAAACTCATATTGTTTGGTGTCATTACTTTTTTGCATGTGCTAGATTTCAGAAGAGTGTGGATCTTATACATTCTGTGTATTCAAAGATTTGTATCCAGTTGTTGAATCTACATGAAATTTATAAAATGGGAAAATTAAGCTAGATTTTGAGATTCAATTTTTTATTTCCTACTGCATCACGTAGGTCCCTGCCGTTATCTTTGGTGAATGCTATAACTTTAATTATTTAAATATTAATGAATCCTGTGACTTGCTAGAGCTCTGAATTCCAATTCCAGTGGGGAATGCCGACTTTTCACAAGTTCTTCTGTCCTTTTGTTCATTCTTGTACTCGTCAAATCCTCAAGCTTATGAGCCTTGCGAGCTACCAAACTGCTCTACCCCGCGCTGAAGAGAATAGAGGGCCAATAAGCCTTTGTTGCATGTTTCCACCAATAACATTTTCCAATTAAGATGCATAAAATTTTGTTGATCCCTGTAACAAAGGGACTTAAAATGCCTATTGCTCTATGGCAACCATGAACCAGCATGCAGACAACTGGAAACAAAAGTATCACAGAGAAAGTGGAGTGGTGATAGAACATGCTTCTTGTTTGTATAAGGAAACTCTGACTTTGTCCTGGTTGCTTTCATGACCTCTGGCTCAAAAAATATATCCTGGAATTGTAGTGTATGAGAAAGCAACCAAATAAGTGTATCAAACTCATCGTTGGATATTGTTGCAGGCAATGGACCATATAATTAATTCTGCTGCAAAATCAAACTACATGTCTGCTGGTATGATATCTGTTCCAGTTGTTTTCAGAGGACCAAATGGTGCTGCTGCTGGAGTTGGCGCCCAACATTCCCGGCTATGTTATATGTGCGTGTTTTAGTCTTCAATGTAGTATTAGACATGAGGTACAGTCATTTCTCGTGTCTTATGCTGACTCCCCGCTAACCATACATGTAAACTGACTTCTATTGGGCTATATCTTAATGGTAGGTATTATCATGTTTTTCAAAGTTAATAAAATTGAGATTAGCATAGTTTAGTTTGTAAGAGAGATAAAACCCATGCCCAATTACAGCTAACATGTGTAGCAATTATTTCTGGTCTAGTGAAGATATCGTTAATGCTACATTCCTGTTGCATGATTATAGCTACTGCTGCCCCGAATGAGTTACAGTTAGTCAATTGTCCTGGACACATCGGAAACTCTGCTCCAATACGAAAGCAAAAACCTTTTACACGCAATAAAAAGGAAAGAAACTCCGTATTTCTACGTAATTCATTTGTACTCGCTATCTGTAATTGCTGGTACCTCTGAACACTAAATGCAATGACATGATTAGATGGTACCTCATACTCTTCACTGCTGTACCGCCACCATTGTGTGGATAGTAATGCAAGTAAAATTGTAAACTAGCAATCAATTGTCTTCGAAATGGAGGATCACATTTGTTTACATAAAAAACAGTCTGAAACCCTAATCTCAGCTAAAATGCTGAAATACTATAATACGCAAAATGTGCATAATCAGTCGATCAGTAAACTTGGGCTGCCACCTATACAGAACTGCATCAACTAGCCATAGCACTGCTACAGATGATAGGACATTAACTTATGCTAATGAATGGCTTTGAATTGGACAATCGATTTAAATCACATTGCAGTAATGATGGTGGTCCAGAAAGAAGAGATGCAGATGAACTTCCCTGCATGGCAGTCTCTTTTAAAAGTTTGACATGGGGGAAAGCCACAGGTTTCTAACGGCGTTCCACCGATGGGTGAACTTGGTCCTTGCAAGACATTTGGATAAACTTGGCGATGGGCCCACATGGAGAAGAAACTTTCTAAACTACATTTACCTAGAACAAGAAAGCTGGCTTATAATAAATTAAATGCTACCTAAATGTAACTTTGGGTACCAGGAATTGACATAAGAACCTAGATCCTTCCCCTCTAGTTTATGTTGGAGACCAGCCTTTGCAGTTCAACACAATCCTTCAATTAAGCCGGGGCCTTATGGTCTTGTGTTAGCTTCCCTGCTCGGCTCAAGCATACAGCTGGCCAGCAATGCCCGTAATGGAGTTTGTAGAGATGCTGATACGATTGTAGTGCCCCAACGAGGGGTATAGCGTCACCCAGAAGTGCTAGCAAAAGAAAATGTTGGGTTTCCTGTGCTTCGCTTATAATAAGTACCAGTATCTTTGCCCCCAACCAATGTGGGCAAAGTCACCTAAGTCAAACTGGGGCCTCACATTTACGACCTCTTCACTTATTGTTTGTTCTACTATATCTAATTACATGCGTCTTAGTTTTTCTTTGAATTAAAATTTCACATGCTGAGCCCTGAACCATGCTTGCTTGCTTTGGTTTTTGGGCAGTGCTTTGCAGCATGGTTTGGTGCATGCCCAGGGTTGAAAGTGCTGGCTCCGTACTCATCAGAAGACGCTCGAGGCCTGCTAAAGGCTGCTATAAAGGACCCAGATCCTGTCGTTTTCCTTGAAAATGAATTATTGTAACTATTTTACTGGATATTTTAACTCTAAGTACTAGTCCTGCTTACTTCGTGATTAATGATGTAACTTATGTGCTGCACATATGGTGATGCCTTCCCCGTTTCAGCTGAAGCTCTTGATTCTAGTTTCTGTCTTCCGATTGGGAAAGCTAAGGTACTTTCTTTAGCTTCTTTTTGTTGCTCTTTCCACTGCCACTACTATTGTTATTGTTGACATTGAAGCTGCTGCTTATATAAATATTACTTATGCCCAATTACTGGCAGATAGAACATGAAGGAAAAGATGTTACAATCACTGCTTTTTCGAAGATGGCTGGCTATGCTCTCGAGGTTTGTCACTCTTGTGCAAAATCCGATTCAACATGCGGATTAACTTTGACAAATTTTGCACCTACTCGTAAAGGTACTTCATGGACGTATTGATTGAATAACTGAATATGTAACATGTCAAGAAAAAGAAAGTTACACCATTATGTACCCTTTACTGCTGCGGTCTCCCATCAGCGAACACTTCAAGTATCATTCCTCTGAAACAATAAATACAGAACATCCAGCATATCACGTGATTTGCACAAGAAACTGCAGGCGAACAAAATTTATTGTCAAGGTGTAATGAGAATTTTTTGCCCATTTTGTCATTTATAATAATAGGTATGCTGTATGAAGTGTTATGCTTCAGATTCTCCTTGCCGTAGATATATGATGGCGTGCTAAATTTAGATAGCAGAATCCATGTCTAAAGCATGAAAATATACGTGTGCCAATGGTCGCGTGTATATGGCAGCTACAACGAGTTCGACCAGGGCAAATTTCTCGACTTGTACTTTCGGAATTGACAGTATGTCAGTACAACTTAACACTCGGAGTTCATTTCAAGAAATTTCCTAACTTTTGGGTCTCGGGTAAGAAAAGTGTCATATACCAATGGCTTCATCATCAGATGTACTCACGTTCTTTCTGTATGTGCTCTTCTTGATACTTGATTCAGCTCTTAATCCTATCTTGCTTGTTCTCTGTGATTTTCCCTACATAACACAAAAGAAGAGTTTTTATTCTACCGATTATAATTTTGGAAACAATGTTCTAAATACTAGCTTGAGCTGACCTACCTGGATGATATCTGTAGGCAGCTGAGATTCTTGAAAAGGATGGAATCAGTGCTGAGGTAACTTCTTTTTCTATATTTATGTGTTTAGTCACTGTTTAGAAGTTCAATGGCTCAATGCTGTTGTGGCATCATTTCTTGAAGAAATACTGCTGTTCTTTTTTATGCAGGTTATAAATTTGCGCTCCATACGTCCCCTTGATAGAACTACAATCAATACTTATGTCAGGAAAACTAACAGACTTGTATCCGTTGAAGAAGGATTTGCACAACATGGTGTAGGCGCTGAGATATGGTTACTTTCTGGCTCTCTTCCTTTTGGCGAAACACCCCCCCCCCCCCCCCCCCCCCACACACACACACACACCCCTCCGAATCCTCAGTCTCTGTACACCACATTGTCCTCCTATTTCATTTGTGTTTACTTCGTATGTTGTGTTTTTCCAGTGCATCCGTTGGTGAGGAAAGCTTTGAATATCTTGATGCACCGGTTGAGAGCATTTCAGGGGCTGACGTTCCCACACCTTATGCTCCAAATATTGAGAGAATGGCCTTCCCGCAGGTTTGTTTCTCCATATTCTCTTTTCTGTTGCTTCCTTTTACATCATGCATGCTTCTAGGGGCCAGAGAGAATTTCAGATGGTAAATGAAAAACTAGTACGGGACAGGTCTGCGTCTAGATTTTCCATCTTAGTAAATACAAATTCAGTAATGAGTGTGTCAGGAAGCGGCCTCAAAAAGAGGGCATGTAACTATGCGCTACAACAAATTTTTTAAGTTATTATACGTATCGAACGAATACTAAGTTAGATTCTCGGTATGGAACATAGAGCAGAAAATTTCTCCAAGTCAATTTTTCCTTCATGGGTTGTACACTTACCATGGAATTTTGACTGGGATCTACTACACAGGTTGAGGACATCGTGCGGGCAACAAAGAGGGCCTGCTACAGATAAGTTCCATAGGTTGCAACGGCTTATGATTTTCCTTCAAGATTCGAAGTCCTTCTTTGTAAGCCTAGGTCGGGTTGTTATAGTTCGTTTCGTTCTACTTTCTACAACATCCAGGTGACAAATAACGGTTATATCTGTTGACCGAACGGAATATTGAAATACATAACGGTTTGGAGCCAAAAGACTAGATTGTCTATGACTTGAGATTTTTAATTTTTCAAATGTCATTTGTATCTTCCCTAATCTTAATTACAGCCATATCTATGAAGTTATTGTGAAATTAAACGTGTGTTCATTAGTTTGGACAAATAACGCTTATATCCGTTGACCGAACGAAATATTAAAATACATAACGGTTTGGAGCGAAAAGACCAGATTGCCTATGACTTAGGATTCTAATTTTTTAATGTCATTTGTTTCTCCTAGTCTCTTTCCCTCTTGCAACTCCAACCACAATCATCACCTTAACACCATCACGACAACTGCATCATCACACCACCACCATCCATCTGTTGAGCTGTAAATGAACCGAGTCTTTCACGAACGGTTCGTGATTCGTTCTCCTTAAAATTCGTTCACGTTCGTTCATATAATATACGAACCGAACATGAACAAATTTATAGAGTTCGTTTATTAAACAAGCCGAACATGAACACTCCAAAATGTTCGCAAACGTGTTCGTGAACAACTCGCCTAAATAATAAATTAATTATAATATATATCTAAAAAATTAACATTTTCATAATTATATAAAGTAATGCTTTAAACTGAGGCCCTAAAGTTAATTAGCCCAAAACCCCAAGCCCATGGGATTAGCCCAATCTGTGAAGCCCAAAATCTAAGAAACCCTGGAATTATATAAACTAAAACCTAACCTAAACACATACAAAGCACACACAAATTGCCGCAGCTGTTTGCTCTCCATCCATTTCCCGTCACACACATACACGCCTCACAGATCGCACATACCCCCTCCACCCCGACTCGCTCTCTCTCTCTCTCCCCCTTTCCACGCATACACATCGTGGCTTTGACGCCATCAACGACGCCATTTACGATGTCGAATCTATCTGTCTACGATGTCATCATCGCATCTCTTCGAAGTTCAAAGTCATCACGTGTCATCACATGTCTTCGAAGTCATCGTCTGCTCGTTTCTGGCACATGCATCATGCCATTTCTTTGTTTCTATCGCCAATAGATCAAGATCTTATTTAATTTGTAGTGTTTTATTGTGCATCCCTCTTGTATATTCTATAATATCACTTGTAATTCATTTTAGCTTGATTAGATTGAAAGATTTGAGAATTTCCTTTTTGTAGATTTAGGGATTTGTTGGATGTTGAACTCGAACCTGAGCCGAGTTTCGGAACTTGAGTTCAACTCATATTGTTAAACGAGTCGAGCCCGAGTTCTTTAGTCACGAACTCGAGCCAAGTTCAAACATTGAATTTTTTGCTCTTAACAAACTCGGGCCGAGCTCGAACATATCAAAAATTAAACGAACCAAGTTCGAACACACCCATGTTATGCTCAAATTCGGTTCGTATGTAGCCTTATCCATCTGCAACAAGTCCTCCTCATTCACATTACCAACAACTTGAATTTATGGACGGACACTATTGCCAATATTACCTTATCCATTACCTCCGCAATGGACCATCTACTAAACCAAAAATCCACCACGGCCATAGTTACCACCATTTAACAAAGCTAAAATCCACCCACCAAAGCCAACGTAGCCGGTACCACCATCTAACAAAGTCAAGACTCACCACAACCAATTGCTTATACTAGATTAAAACCAGTGTTATTAAAGGAGCAGGTGCACCTAAGGAGCAAAAGGTCCCTAGAGCCTAGGCGTAGGCGCGCGCCTTTTCCGAAGCGAGGTGCAAAATTAAAATAAATAAAAATTAATACACAAATAATAAAATTGTGTAGTTAAAAAAGAAGAACATGATAATTAACAAACTTCCAAACACTAGAAATAATTTCAAATTCCATCACATCGTAATTTAACAAGTTTCCGACATAATTGTTAGTCTTGGTTCATCTAAAGGTTAACTTGGTTATTTATGTGTGTTAATCTTCCTCATTAGTCATTAGCATTGAGAAGAGCATTGAGATGATTAACAATCACGAGTTAATGGGATTTTTGGATATTTGTAATAGTCAATAAGATGAGTATATCCATGAAGAGACTGTGCATAGAAGTAAGGGACGGCGGCGGAGAAGGCTTGGCGATGACCGGATGACTCACAGGAGCAAGGGACGGCAGCGGCTAGCTGACACCGAGATTTGAGAGCTGATTGACTGAGTCGTGAAAGCTATTTTTGATTTGGGCATTTTTAGAGTTATGTTTAGTGTATTAGTGGAGTGGAGCTAAAAAAAATCGGAAGAGAAATGGACAGTCCACATTTTGTCAGCCTAGCCATGCGCCTCCCATCCCGCTGTGCTCCTAGGCTCACTAAGCGCGCACCTAATCGAACACGCTACGCCTAGGCCTAAGCGAGGTGCACCTGGGTGCGCCTAGTGCCTAGGCGCGCCTTTTATAACACTTTTTAAAACATATGAATTCTTAATCTTTTAAAAATGAAATTCCACAAATTGAATCTGGCGTGGATGGGTTAGCCTTTCAACCTAATATGATACCCTGTCTTTTCCGATCACTTTCCAATTCGAGCAACGATGGGTCGTGTACAAGGCTCTTAGCAAGGGCAGCAGTTAGGTGGAGAGAGGGTGGGGGTGACAACGGGGTGGAGAGAAGGTGGGGCGTGACTGCGTGGGGGGAGGTGCGGGCAGTGAGGGTGGGGGAGTTGAGGAGAGAGATAGATAGGGTATCAAACACTAATTTTTAAAAAATAGGGTTTGGAAATATAATAAGGATAATATTGGTATTTTAAAAATAAGTAACGGGTGACATAAGTAAAATGTACAATTTTTTAACAGATCAAAGATGGAAAGACACAGTTGCTACCTTTTGAAACTTAGTATCATTAACTGTAATTTTATCTTAATTTTAGGGATACAACTGTAATTAACCGTAAAAGAAATGTGTATCACCTTTCCTTCTTTCTTTTTGTATTATCGATCAATTTGAAGTGTTACCGTTTCGGAGATCTTCTACCTATATGAACTGTTTTTTCTTTCTTTCTTTACGATAAATATACAAAAATCTAGGCAAATCATTGAATGTATGAGCAGTAGCAATCAAATTCGCCATGCGGTGGCCATCTATCTTTATTCTTCGGGAGAGGTTCTTTTCACTTCAATATGTCTTTTATTTACTCATTTGCCATCAAAAGATTAACGAGTATCCGTGGATTTTATGTCTAGCGTCAAAAGGAGATTGAAAAAGCATTTAGAGGGTTAAATTAGCATTTTTCTTTACTTTGGGGCAGAGATGGCAATCATAACAAAATTCATCTATTTTTCCAAATCCATCTACTTAAAAGTCATTCAAATTTATTCATTGAATAATTGGATCTAAATGAATTAATAACTGTAGAAACTAAAAATTAACAAGTTTAAATTGGTGCCTATCTTTTGATAACTAATTTTTCTCAGCCAACTTAACAACTCGTGACCATCCATTGTTGCTATCTCCTCTGCTTCCACTTCCCTTTGCCACTTCACCCTTTTGTAGTCGCCACCATGACATTAACCACTACCGAACACATGATCAAGCACCACCAGCACTCAATAAGCTAAAAGGTGATAACACTCCATAACCTACGAGGCGAGAGTGCGGCCATGGTGGCCGGGTGATGGCCGAGCAATGGTGGCAATGTGACATCGTAGCAATGGCAGTGGCGTTTTAGATCCTTAGATGTGGAATAGATCTATGATTTTTCAAGAATGGATTTTAAATCTTCTAAATTTTGATGATTGGCTAAGCAAATTCTAGAGTTTGTTGTTGTAGACTGGTGATGGATTCGTGGTTGTCATTGTGTATGATTGCTATTGTAATGTTGGGACAGCGGTGGTGGTGATGGATTTGGTGACGCGGGACAAGCAGTGATGGTGATTCTTTTTGTGGTAGTGGTGGTGGCGGTTATTTATGTGACAGTGGCAGTGGCAGTGGCAGCAACGGCGATGGGCACAGTGCTGGCGGTGGCAAGTGCCATGGTGGCAGCTGGCAGCAGGTGCGAAGTAGTTGAAAATTTTTATTTAGTGTAGATGGTTCATTAGGAGGCAAATGTGTAAAATCAACCCATTTGAGAAATGACCCACTTAACCCATATTTAAATAGGTTGAGCTGGATCGGTCATTCATTGGTACTCGACCCAAAAAAATTTGCACAGGACTCACACCCATTTTTATCACCCCTACAGTTTTGTGTAAACGAGGTTAACGGTTCAAGCAACATAATGGCTTAAACATTTAAAACCCAAAGTACTCTTGGGTCAAACAAAACCCGGCCCAATAGGTGAACATAAATCGACAGTTGTAACAATTTCAAGGAAAAGGATGGTGGGGTGAATTTTGGAGAAGCGACGATAAAAAAAAATAATAAGAAGAAGAAGCTGTTTTCATATTTTTTGGCACTGGCTTTTTTCTCCTTTTCTCTTTTATTATTTTGCTTTGAATTGACTTGCCTTTTTCCAAGTGAGAAAAAAATATATCAGAAGGTATGCACTAGACTGCAGTAAGCATGTCAATAGTCATCCAGACACCGACGTGTGTTATAAAATAAAAACAATATATATCAGAGGATCATAAATTACGAGACTAATATCTTTAAAGTTAAGAATTAAAGTTAATTAAAATACAGAATCTAAATCAAAATCAGCATAACTTAATAAACTGAATACTAAAGGCCTGACACCGAGGACAAGGATTAAAGTCCAAATTAACACTGACACGTTACAAACAAAACAAAGGGAATCTCAAAGTTAACTTTGCAAAACCCGATAAACATTACCCAACAACCCGATCAGCAGGATTGGCTAAACCACGCGACAGAGAGTGCCTGGCCACCATGTACCACCGACACATCTTGATTCGTCCCAACCAGTACCACCCACCTATAGCACCACCCCGTGACTATTCACTTCTGCAACATTACCATACAACCACCCACCGTATCAGTAACAAACTGAGAGCACTCCACCCAAACACACCAACAAACGAGATTATTGCTACCAACCCCATCTCCACTAAATCAAGACCACCAGCACATTAGACCACAAATAACCAGCACGCGCCATAGCAATCGGCCTAACACCGATTTAGGCGAAGGCACTAAGCTAGGGGAAAGCGGAAGGAACAAACCTCAGCCTCACCCTAACCTCAGTCACAGCCAAACCACCCACAACACAAACCAAGAAACAAAGACGGTACCAAGATAGGGAGCAAGGGGAAGGGAAAATCCTAGCCTGAAACTACATACCCCCTCTTTATGACCTTTCCATACACCAAACACCCTCAAACACCACCATCACCTCCACCCACCAAACACAAAATAAACTACGGAAGGACAACCAACAACCACTACAAATCGTTGATGCTACGCCGAAAAACCAAATTGGCGCCACCATAAGCCACTTTGCATCCCATCCCTAAACATCGAAGAGGAGCAGATCTAACCTCTCCTCCTACCACCAATCCAAAACCGGTCGATCAAATAAAAAAGACACCACCGAGCCACCACTTGAGGAAGGGAACCATGGAGAAAACGAAAAAAAGAAACAACCCTAAACACCATTGGAACGAAAGGGTTTCCACGGGGAGAGAGAATTTTTTTTTTTTGTGGGGAGAAAATAGCTTGACAATAATAAGATACAAAGTTAAACTGAAGTAGAATGGGAAAGCTTATGAAACGGGGTCTCCTTTTCAAACAGGTCACCCCTCTGTTACCAGTTTTAGACCTCTGGTTGTCTAGGCACAAAACCTTGACTTGTAGCAAATAGAAATGCAGCTAGAATATTATTTAGATTTCTGGGATCTGTACAACAATGTTGGGATTTCATTCGTAAGTTATACACCGTTAAGTCCTTCAGGCTGCCTTTACGCGACCAAGTAAAAAAGTTGACGGGACTCTTTCTTGTGTGGATTATACAATGAAATATCAGACCCACGAGAAAAGACAGAACATCTAATTCTAGACGTTGAAACTCTTTCAACAGCTCCCTCTTATCTTCGGCTGCCAAATGCTTCAGAAACCGATTCTTTACCCCTGAATCTCAAATCCATTGATAACGTAATTGAGGATGGAATGAACGCACGGATAAACTTCCGCGATGGAGCCATTTGGGGCTCTTCTTTCCTGCCTTTCCTCCTTCGGGTGGTTGAAGTATTTTTAACAGATCGCGATGACCTTGGATCAAAAAATGATGAACCAAAAGACGTATCAGCCTGGCCAAATGACAGTGGGCCATTATGTGATTTATCCAGAGGGTATCCGACTGCTCCATCCTGATGGGGTGGTGGGAATTTCTCACTCTTACTCTTAGCATTGGTTTGTGTCGCAACTCTATACCTCTGGAGATCAAAGCAAATAAAAAGCTAAGTAAATCACAAATTGACAAAACACAGTTTTCAAATTAAAGTGATGATGTAAGTTATGCTACCCCACAGAAGGAAAAAGGAAAAAAAAAAAAAAAGGACAGAAGTAGAACCAAGAATGATTAGTGAAATAATTAAAGAAATAAAACCAATATTTTACTAGTCAGGTTCTACGATAAGCTATCTGGTGAAGCTGAATTGACAAAAAGAGAACCATCTTAGCCGGCAAGGCTTGACAATAGATCTAGAAGTGTGTGAGTAGAAAACAAGTTCTTCCTTTCTTTGGCTGACATCTAGAAACGTAGAATGATAATGAGGGATAAAGATGGCAAGAATGTACCACTTAGGTGCTGAACTTACGACGAATGAAAGAAAATGGAGTGCACCGACAAAAAGAGAAAACCAAATGAACCATAAAAAGGAAAGAAATAGAAATTCTGCAAACTAAATTTCTTGTTATTTTTATATTAATGCTAATGCAAACAAATGACGAGCAGAAGTACATCTCACGTACATCCAAGTTTGTTTGAAGTTCTGCATTGGCTTCTGGAGCTGGAAAAGCGCGGCTAATCCGATCACAACCTCTTGCTCTTCTCGCACCATCTACAGCATGGGCCTTCCCACTCAACCCTCTTTGTCTACAGCAAGATAAGATAAATATCACATATCAGAAATTAGCCAACAGCAGTCTACAAAAATTGAACTTCAAAAGTAAAATGAGTAAACCTTCTGGCTTCTTCGTCTCTCAATTTCACATCCATTTCTTTGCTGGGAGGATACTTAGGTAAACTTGAAGGCTCACAAGCATAGGGTTCAGTTGTAAAAAACTGGGCAAAATAAAACATGCCACTTAAATGAATACCTTCCATTTCCCCTAAAAATCTAGCAGGTAAGATTATATATGATATATGCACTACATTGGTACTTCATAACAAACAATTCCATACAGAGAGGGAGAGGCTATTTACACCCCCCTGATAAGCTAATCCACCACCTTTTTAGTCGTAAAAGGTTAACACTTTTCACTAAAGCACATTTGCATTGACGGAAGGGGGTGGAAAGCATATAAAGGGTTGGGAATAGCATCTTCCTTATAGAGAGTTCTGAGGCAAAAAGCAAAAACAAGCAAGGTAAAAATATTATGATCATTTAAGAATTGAGAGGGGAGAAGAGAATGAGGAGATGAGGTTCTACCAACTGCATCAAATTGTGGAACCATTGACACAAATACAACAAAAATTCATGGGTCTTGTAAAATTTTGCAACTACAGAATCGTACTCACTTCACGATTAAGAGCTGCAGTTGCAGAGCCTCGCTCATCAGGGTCGATTGCAAGCAGAGTCTCAACCAAAGGGAGAGAAGATGAAGGAAAATCCTTGAAGTTTTCCGTTATGCAACGCTTATATGGATGCTGTGGTTTGAAAAGGGTTGCATTTGGCAAGCGAGATTTCCTCCAATAATCCTCAGACGGAGAACCACATAACTTAAATATTTTGTGCAGTTGCTCGACCTAAGCAGCAAAAGCAACTAAATTTAAAAAACTTGAATAGAACCATTCAAACTCCAACAAAATAACAAATAAAAACTCCCATTGGCTCCCGTCAAGTATACGTCAAAATATGGTCAAATTGATTGATAACAATATATAGCAGATCATATTTAGATATCCCAGATACGGAAGGAAGAATGGAAATCAGTATTTACCTTTTTTTGGTGTAAAGAATGAAATCGGCAATTGGTGGAGTCATAGTAGTTAAATCGAAACAATTTTGTACCACAAAGTGGAACTTTGTTAAGAATGGCATGAGATGCAGGGAATTTATATGGTATCAATTAGTGTCTGTTCACCAAATATGGAAGCAGGAACACCCATCTGCAGCTGTCTAATAGGTGAAGCTAAAGGCCACGCAATATTTTCAGAAACTTACCTATCAAAACAATATTGTTCACTGAATGAATGGATTTGTGAAGTACTCCTTAGCACTATATTTTCGGCCAACGATACTGAGTCAACTAAATTAATGCAGTTGTCAGTCCACAATCCGCCACTTTTAAAGATGAAATGTGTAGCCCTGACACAATAGAACTTCTAGTGACGTGTTGTCAAAAGCGTTGCAGAAGGTCCAACACATACCGATGAAAAGTATCAACAAATAGGAAAAGTGCCGCTACTTTTAGCGATAAATTGCGAAAAGAGCCTTTAAAAATTGCCTCCTGTTACAGCGGCATGTGGATGAACAGACTAAAGTGTTGCACTATGCTAGCATGGGGAATAAATTGGCTAAGAATAGAGGGCCTAATTGGCGACGTGCTGGTTTACTAGAGACCACATACTATAAATCCACCCTGAAGATGTTGTCTGACTACCCAATCTCAATAAGAGGGCTTGAAAGATGTGAGTTTGCAGTTAAATAGCACCCTGGTAATTGAAAGTTTCCGAACCCCCCACCCCCCCAAAAAAAAAAAAAGGATAGAAAAAGATTAAGTGCCTTCTGCAAGAGGTGCATCTCTCATGTTTTAAACCAAAGATTGATTGGAAAGCAAATGATAGGAATAGTCTCAAAACCTACATCACAACACCCTTCCTGCACACCTGTATTCCATTATCAGTTAAAAATTATAGTTGATTCAAATGGGTCATCTCAAAATAAGCAGTCAAGGAGAAGTAATAAGTAGCATATCAGATCAAAATGAATGAAGGATACCTCAGTTCGTCCTGGCATTATTGGTTTCCCTGCAAGTAGCTCTGCCAAAATACAGCCAGCACTCCAGAGGTCAACACCCACGCCATAATAGGTGGCCCCAAGAAGAAGTTCCGGGGGACGATACCAAAGGGTAACCACACGGTTAGTCATGGGTTGCTTGCGATCAGGATCGTAGAAAGAAGCAAGCCCAAAATCAGCGATCTTTAGAATCCCTTCATTGTCAATAAGCAAATTGGAACCTTTGATATCACGGTGAAGTACACCATTATTGTGGCAATGCTCAAGCCCAGACAATAATTGCTTCACATAGCATTTGACCTGCAACAGGACTTCCATTTAGAAACATCACAGCATCTCATATGTTATATATCAGAATACAACTTCAAATTATATAAAATTAGATATGAAGCAACCTAAAAGGGTCCCTATGCTTTCCTGCACAATAGTATGCCCATCCAATATCAGTGATTACAAACTATGCTTAAGGTCTATAGACTGTTATTTCGAACAACGAAGCTGCAGAATAGAACACTACATCCATCCATGTCAATAACGTTTTCTAGTGTAGAAATGCACCCGAATATTGATGTCAATCTTTCCAAATTCAGATTCTTTTATGAAGGCGACTGCAGGATGAAAGAGGTTCCAGTATGTTCCTGCCTAGTGCCTCCTAGACGTCAGGGAGGGCAGACATATTTTGAGCACCTGATCAGCCTCCAATGAGGTTTAGTCCTAACCGCATCCTTCCACTGTAAGCAGCATCTCTCAATTCCATTCATGAGCTGGGCATAAATTATCACGTAAGGTGGACGAAACCCAGCCGCACAGAATCATCTAACATAACGTCTCATTCATTACTTGCAGAATGTTACACTTCAAATAGATCCACTTTGCGTTGTCACTATAATCACTATAACATCAAGTGCAGATTGCTGTGTAGACATCCTTTACTTGTCATCAGGAAGTTTTATGCTGTAGTCAACAGGTCGATCCAGGCAAGCTAGGCACATTCAAGAGTCGCCAAATTGAGATAAAACACAACTTAGGGGGATTAGACCATCCACTACCAGTAAACTTAGATGACCACAACATCTCTAGCGTGGTCTTTAGCTCCCGAAAGAAAGATTCTGACGATGGAGCACAATGCAAGTTGCGTGAAAGTGGCAAAAGATCAAAATGCAAGAGAAAAGCACATGCACGCACATATATGCACATAAGAACATTCACCAGTTGATTAAACTAAGAGTGTGGCAGAAAATGGTGCAAATTCCCATACTTTGCTGACTCTTTATATAGTCCAGATGAGTAAATTGGGGGCAAATGGCTCAGATGACAAAACAAAACATAGTCCAACTGCAGTTCAAAAGCACCATCATGAAACAAATTTATACGGTGCCAAAGAAGATGTATCACAGGTATCAACAGTACTGGGGCAGAAGCTACTTTTGAGAACTTGCTTTTTCTTAACCCAATGCAGAACCCCACTAGGTCCAAATGTATCCGAAACAGTACTTACATCGAGGTCAATGCAACGAGGTGCGAAATTTCTGTGAACTTGTATTGGCAAAACAGTGCAATTTACCATCAGAATAACACATTACCCCCGTGTATTACACCATAAAACCTACAACATTTGAATTCCTACGACATGAGGCTGGGCCCAATGACTAGGAAAGATATAGCAGTAACATGGGGAAGCAGCACAAGCAAAACTAGAAGACAAATAGAATAACATCAGCCAGAACCTTCAACTTGAGAAATTAAATGAGTGGCTGGATGATATGTACAAGTACTAGTGTGTCTATACTTTGTCGACCCTTTAAATTTTGAAAAGCAAATAGGTACTAGGAAATTTCCCGGACGGAGACTGATTAGCAGTTTAAGCAACATGAGTACGATATATCCATGAAGCTCTATAACCAAAACCGTGCACACATAAAGTTGGACCAACCTGCATTGTAGTTATAAACACTACAACATTGGATTCCTAAACCACGAAGTCCAGCCCCAATGGCCTGGAAAGGCATAGCAATAACATCAGAGAAAGCAACACAAGTACAACTAGAAGACAAATACAACCATATAAACCAGAATCTTCAACTAGAGAATTTTGGGCAGTATAAAGTTTCAGCTACTTTTACTTTTCGTAACAAAAATTACTTCCGTTTTTTCTTTCAAAGCCAGGATAATAACGTCAAGATCCAATCAAATAGTTTTGATACGTTAACTGCCTATATTCATCCATTAACCCAAAACAAGGGTGGCACCCAATTAACACTCCATTATTTGCTTATGACGCTCCCACGTAGACCCACTATACATGGTTGTACCATGTGCATAAATAATTGTACAATGACTGCCATCAAGCTTCCCTAAGAAAATCAACGTACAATAAAACTCAATTAAAGAGGGATAAATATTTACCTGGGGCTCGGTGAATTTGACGCCTTGGACGGCGGCGAGCCCTGCAAGATCATGCTCCATGTACTCAAAAACAAGGTAGAGACTAGAAGACATTCTTGAAGTGACCAACCCTTCAAGCTTAATCACATTCGGATGATTCAACTTCTTCAACACGAGTATTTCCCTTGCCATAAACTTCAGACTCTCAGGCTCCAAATTATCAAACCTAACCTTCTTCAATGCAACTATCTTGCCACTAATCAAATCCCTAGCTTTATATACATTGCTGTAAGTCCCTTGCCCAATCTGGTATCAATGCCGAAAAACACCACGTGTCAGCATTGCATATCAATGAATTTACTCAGTAGCACCGAATGAAAACAATTAATTAAACATGTGTTTTCTGTGTGATTTAAGTGTCTGTAAGCATATCAATGGATTTATTACTCTCTATGTTTCATAATTTTGTCCCGTTCGCTTCTCGCAAAAATCTAGGATTAATTCTTGCTTCTTAACGGAAAACAACCCATAACTGCCAATCAAAGAGTATCGTTGACAAGTAGCTTCCAACTTCGCGTTCTATCATACGAATTCCCGAAATGTCAAGAGAGACATAATTTATCACACAGAAGTAGTAACACTTTTAAGAGTGTGTGCCTGTCTGTGATTTAGGGTTTGTGAGCGACCTTATCGAGCTTCTTGAATGTATTTGCACGGCGCGGGGTCCAGTCCTTGATGGCCTCGCCGGCTACGGCGCAGAGCCACGGCGGCCACCCCTGGTTGGTCTTTAGTGGATATTCCGGCTTCAATCTACGACGTTCCGACGCCGGAGGGCCGTCAGCTAGAGGGATCTTTCTCTCCTCGTTTCTCTCAGCTCCGTCACTCCTGACGGCGGCGGCACCTGATGCCCGCTCGCTGCTCTGGAGACTCTGCCGAGGCCTCCGTTGGCCGTCTCCGGCGGCTATCGTACCGAAAACGCAGCCCATGGCTCAGCCTCCCATGCCCTTTAATGGAATTGAGATGGTATTCCGGCGAGGGTCGACCGGCAAACTGGTAAGCTCGAAAAACCACTAGCAGCTTTTTCACTCGTTAGCGTGGATTGCGCGGATACCGGTGAATCGGTGGTGGGGAGAGAACGGTAATTTCAGAGGAAGCAACGAATCAAAAAGTAATTTGGGGCGTGTTTGGTGGCAGTATTTAAGAGAGAGAGAGATGTAAAAAGGTCCTGGTAGTGAAAAGGGAGTCAGTTGAGACTTTTTGGCTAGATTTTTATTTTTGTCAGCGTTTAGTAATTAGGTCGTGATCTGGGACGTAATTACGTCAATGCCACTGTGAACTGTGGAGTACGAGTGTGTATGTTCCCGTTTTCCTTTCTCCGTGCGGTTTCCCCCATTGACCTTTGACCCTTACGTTAAATTTGGTTAGTATTTGACAAGTGGCAACAACCCATTTGTCAAACAACCTCCTATTTTTGCGCCTAATGCACTAATACTCTCTTATTATCGTTTAAATATGGGCTAATTACACCCATGTCCCTGAGGTTTGGGGGTAATTACACGCGAGGACACAAAGTTTCACAATGTAACATACGTGACCAAAAACGTTAAAAAAAGTAACACTTTTATCCAACCGTCAGTATTCCGTCCAAAAAGTATAATTTTCGTCATTACGTATTTTAAAAATGGCAATACTACCCCTGTACAGTATATCGTCACAAAATGTATAATTTTCTCTCTCCACAATTTAAACCCTAAACCCTAAATCTGAAGTCACCGCCGGCAGCCTCCCTCCGCCGCCCCATGCCGCCGGCAGCCCCCCTTCCCACCACCGCCGGCCACAAACTCAACTGATCAGACCACCATGACCCAACAACAAGCCACCACGGTAGGCACCAATCTCCTGCTCGACGCCTTACACCATTTTCGGCTAGGGCAGATGGCCAACAACGGCCACTGCTATTCTTCACCGGCGATTGCCACCAACCAAACACCAATGTACATCCCCACGATCAACCCGCCCATGGCCGGCGACATCACAACCGCAACTGCTCTCTTCCACAGATCGGCCCACCCACCGTCGCTGTCGGAGCAGACCCATCACCAGGCATCGATCTCACCGGTGGGCACGATGGTGCAAGCCCATCGTGGTGGTGATGGCGCTGCATTGCTGGTGGTCACGGTGGCGCTCATCTCGATGGAGGAGGCCGGTGTCGCGACGTAGCTCGGTGATGCTTGCGATCTCAGACGGCGCGGGGTACGGAGGTATGGCGACCGCGACAGGCAGATCGGAATGGATACCGCGACAGGCAGATCGGTATGGCGACCGCGATCTTGCGGCGCCGGTGCCTCGCCGGAGGGCTTGCTACTGCGTTGACGGGGAAAGGGGAAGGCAGTCGACGTGGGGGTGTGGGTGCTGGGTGTGGGGAGAGGAAGAGGCAGACGCGTGGGGGTGGGGTGGGGGCGCGAGGGGATGGGGGTGGGTGCTGGGTGTGGGGAGAGGAAGAGGCAGACGCGTGGGGGTGGGGTGGGGGCGCGAGGGGGTGGGGGTAGGTGCTGGGTGTGGGGAGAGGAAGAGGAAGAGGCAGACGCGTGGGGGTGGGGGTGGGGTGGGGGCGCGGGGGGTGGGGGTGGGTGCTGGGTGTGGGGAGAGGAAGAGGAAGAGGCAGACGCGTGGGGGTGGGGGTGGGGTGGGGGCGCGGGGGGTGGGGGTGGGTGCTGGGTGTGGGGAGAAGAAGAATAAACAGTAAATTAAGTGGGTAATTGATTTTAAAGTCAGGGGCAATCAAGTCTTTTTGTTAAAACCGTTAAGTATTTTTGTATTCCGTTAATCAATGGACATAAGTGTTACATTTTGAAACTTTGTGTCCTCGCGTGTAATTACCCCCAAACCTCAGGGACATGGGTGTAATTAGCCCTTTAAATATCAACACTTATCGTTAAAATATATTTTTCATGATAAAAAAATAATAATAAAGTACATAGAAGAATGAAAATTACATTTTCCTCTCCCTTAACTAGGTTTTTTTTTTTTGTCCTACGTCTCTAATTTGAATCTCAAATGATCAGCAAACATTTCATCCATTGATTTATAAAGTTCTGACAAAAATTTATTTTCTCGTCATTTTTTTTTCACTCGAAAGTATAATTGCCAGATTGAAGAGTTTCAAATATGTAGATTCTAATTGAAAGAACAAAAAATTCACCTGAAATGAAGGAATACACAGGATGTTACATATCTTGGTCATTAGAGATTTCCTAGTATTTGGGAAGTTCTTAGAACTTATAAAGGGCTGCGAATTCCATGACTTCTTAGCGATAAGATGAAAATTCAATATTTGGTAATGAATTCAATATAGTCCTTTATTTGTATTCTTAATATGTGGAAACAGTTTAAGTTTTATTTCTAGATTTTGTAAAGCTCAAAGTGTAAAAATCTATATTCTCATGTACATGGACTTGTGGTGTATGATGAAGATAATTTCCGGTTTTAGAGTAGACTTCCATTATGTATGTAATCTTATACTTTATGTTTTCTACCTGCATAAGAAGGTAGCTAACCAATTTTTACATTAAGTATCTCTTAACATCAGAGTTTTGAATTAAAAATTATGTCGTTCAAGCGTGCTTACTACCTAGGTTACATAATGGTTCATGTAGAATACAAACAGTTTCAAACCAAAGAAAATTTACTCTACTCATGAGTTAACCTTAAACTAGCAAGCAAACACTAATGATTAAATTCTTTAAATATCTATAATTGCTCCTTATTTTCACAAACAGACTACGATCCTACAACACCTTTCCAATAATTTGAATTATCATCACTATAATTCTAACGACAACGACGATAATTCGTTGCCAGTTAAAGTAAAAATGCAGCAAAAACAGAGACGCAGCAAAAGATCTATATCATCCACTGATACTCGTATATTGCAACGCTTCTGGGGGTATTAAGCCATTGCACTTTTGTGGGCCACATTGGTCAAGATTTTCCAATAATAATAGAGTCATTGCACATGAGGACGTGAAGGGGGATTCTTTCTAGTTCTTTAGACAGAACTCGGTAGGAGTGCCCTGCGAAGCTTTTCCATTTGAAGGACAAATTTCCAGTTGAAAAGGGGAAACATATTTGCAGAAGCAGCAAGCGTCAAGTAGGGTCGAAGCTACCCACCTTGCCGAACCCATTAAAAATGGCATCTGCTGTTGCATTCATCACGGCCTTAATTATTAAAACTTGGCAGATCGTACAAGAATGCAGATACAATTAGTTAGTGCCACCACCAAAAATAAATTTCTCTTTTGACATCATCAAACATAAAATGTACTCCGTAGTATTACGGAGTACTTCATTGTTGATTTAATTCTTCATACGTTCCGCAGGTTTTCTGGAATTTTCAAATTGGTTCTTCCATTTGTTACCAAATATAGCTTCACAATAGCTTCTTAGGCCATGTGGATGGAATGATGATGAAACAGACCTTGATAAGGGCATTGTGATATTCTGGTATTGATTTTCGAATAGTTTGTGATTGGGTTTTATAACATCTGTCTCTAAACTCATAAACACCTACTTGACTAGTTCTTTTAAATGAGACATTGTCACGTGATAGAACTGTGAATCAGGTCGTTAATGTATACTTTTTGATAATGTTAGGCTCCTCGTCTAAGCATGTGAGAAAAATATATATGTAGCACCTTTTACCAAATGGCCGAGATTCACATAATTTTTACACAAGGGGTTTCCTATCTCTGTAAAGCATGACATTTTGGAATCTAGTGGTCTTTTGATGCTCTTTACACTCGTATACACTACAAAAATAGAATCTCAAGAAAAAGAAATGTGAAGCAACTCCATGGGCGGAGTGCACCAGGTCAAATTTGCAGCTTTCACTTTTGGGCTATTAACCATGTTTGTTAAGCTACCCACACCTTATAACTGCGTTAGAACCTAAGTGTTCTTCTAACCACGTTCGAGATCTGATTTCTTCTAATATTTTTGTATAACTTTTTATTTCAAATTACATTCCATACTGTATATATATATATTTTGGTTTCCTTCTTTGGGCTTTGACGAGAAGTAAATTCATTTAAACGTAATTCAACTTAATGTTTGACAACTATCTATGGTGGCACGACGAGCTAAACGTCGAACGATTGGAAGAAAGTTATACATAAAAAGACTATTAAGCGTGATTATCATTCCAATTGTAGCAAATTTTGTATGTAAACGACTTGGACATGTACTCGGGGATTTCGGCGTGCTCAGACGCTCAATGCCTGCATGAGAGGCGATGATGGCAACAGTGTTGAGAAGTGGTGGCAGCAAACGTGGAGTGGTTTGGTACGAATCCGACCAGATCTATGGTTGTTGAGTGGGGCAACTGGTGGTGAGCAGCGATAGTGGTTATAATTGTAGAGGTGGCAACTAGGAGTACTGGTGATGGCTTTGGCGGGGTGGTAGTGTTTGGAGATTACTGTAATCGGGTGGTGGCGATTAAGAAGGGTGTGGCAGTAATGTAGTTGTATTCGTGAGGCTGAAGATGAGTGGCTATCCCCCGGCAATAGCGGTGATGGAGGATTATAACTGCTAGGGTCATGGCTTGATGAGGGCGAAAGTGGGTGCAGTGGCAACGGTGCTGCGACAGCCATTCTTGAATAGGAAGTTGAATGGTAAGGGATGACATATCAGGAATTTACCTTCCAAGGAATGGGAAATATAGTCATTTTGTTAAAAGTTTATGTATTTCATGATTCATTTTGCTCAACAGACATCACTATTACTTGTTTAAAGTAACGAAAACACTGTAATTTTGCTCTAATCTTAGGAATTTAGATGTAGTTAACTTTATTTCTCGTTATAAAAGCGCCGCCACGTTTTCTCAACCAAACTCGGGGCAGATAGCAATGTGAGTACAAGTATTAGCATCACAACCAAAATGCGCTCTTCATCATTAGTAGCTCACGCCAATATTGTGGCCTATCGGGAGAATCAGTCACTTATAATAGACTTGGGTATCCCATAATATACGTACTTGCTTTAAAAACCCGAATAACTATTTTTAGACAAGGAGTTCCCTCTGTCTCATCATGGAGTGACAACTACTAATAACGCACCATTTGAGCTCAGAAAACATTGAATGCGTTAGGTTGAAAATCTAAACTGGCCTACTCATCTCGCATCTCGTAGGAATGGTCACTGCTACATAACTTCTATGAGGTGGCTCACACGAGAACTTCTTGGAAGCAACTTGCCCTTTTTCCCCTCAGTGACAGTGGCAACAGAATTACGATGACAACTACTTTGGCATACGAGTGGCAATGACAATCCAAACTTATTTACTCGTCCAAATCCGCCTACTTAAAATTTACGTAAATCCACCCATTAAATTAATTGAGTCTAAATGAGTCAACAATTACCGGATCCAGTAACACATGGATTTATATGATTTTTAATTGGGTACCCATCAACCCATTAGAAGTTTGACACTTAAATCAAAACCTAAAAACTTTACACAGCAACAGCCAGACAGGAGGCCAAGCAGCCACCGACATCAGTGTCACTTCCTGCTATCGCCATCTCCACCGTCTCCACTGCCGTCGTTGACGCTGCTACCTCTGTCGTCTCCAGTCGCTGATGTCCCGTCATTTTTTTCACAGCAACAACCATATACGAGGCCAAGCCGCCACGGCAACAGCAACCGATGTCACCTCCTGCCATCGTCATCGCCGTCTCACGTCACTACCATCCCGCCACGATGGTGCTCAGATCTGTCCGTCCCACCTTCCTTCGTCTCCAGCCGCTGTCGTCTCTGATCGCCACCATCCTATCTGCCAGCTTAGATCTGTTCTTGTCCTTACTAGATCTACTATTTTCCAGAGTGATCTTCAAACCCTTTGATTGTTGTCTGAGTTGGTTAGCGAAGGCACGACGATGGTCAGTGGCAATGGTGTAGTGATGGTAGCGAGACGACGGAGCTAACTTGTTGGTAGTTGTTTACTGCGTGCAAGCCTTGTGCACAGTAGTTAGAGACTGCGTACAAGCCTTATGGGGGATGTCGGCGTCTGGGTGGTGGTGATTGTTTGCTGCTTGATGGTGGTTGAAGGTATGGTAACAGTGGTGGTTGCAGGCAGTGACGGTGGAGTCGCGGTGGTTACGATTTGCTTATGGTGAATGTTGTTGTTACTGTGTGGTGGTGTGGCATGCAGTGGTTTTTAGCGTCTAGTGTTCGTTGGTTAAGAATTAAGATGCAAAGGATAAAAAAAATTGAGAAATGGGTTAATAAACCAATCCATTTAAAAGATGACCCAGTGAACCCACCAATAAATGGGTCTAAATTAGTCAACTACCCATTTATACCCGACCCATTTAATCTTTACCCAAACCCAACCCACCCACCCATTATGCCACCCCTACTTTGGCATCGATGAGTATATTAAGGCTGAGACAGAGAAGAAATATCTAATTCAAGTTTAGGACCCTCCATTAGAAAGTTCATTTCTTTGAATTGTCAACCAAGACTTGTACTCTAGGAGTGGCCTAAAGTCTTAATATTATATGCTATGTTACAAAAGTAATATATTGGAATGTTATACCGCCAGAGACTCAAATGTCGTGATGCTGCGGGCCAAAACCATCATATTTTATTCCACTCCAAGTTCTGTTGAGCATAACTAGGATACGTAGGCTGAGCCACAAATCTATATCAGTTGTCTACGAAGCGTAAAGGAGATGAACACTGTCGAGTTCTACATCGATTATATGTGAGATAATATATTGGTTCTTCTATTTATTGAACTTCTCTTCCTCTTAGCATGCTTTTTGGTTTGACATTAGACTTCAATATGGTATCACAATTAAGCCCAAACTCTGACCATGCCTTTAGCTTTCTCTTGCTTCTCTCAGCTCAACAAGATCACCTCGTATTTCACGTTTTACGTGTAGATGGGTGTCGAGTCTCTTGTTGAACGTACATAGAGTTTGAAATTAGTTCTTATACCTAATGAGTTTCTCCTCCTCTTAGGCATGTATTTTTAAGTTGGACACCAAATTTTAATGAGATGATATAATATAACGATTGTTATAGTTAGTGAATAGTGGCTACGGCTTGAATACATCGGTCCAAGGTTCTTAGGCTGGAAGAATACAAAGGAGGGCATGTTTGTAGTTCATGAAAAGGTTAAGGCTGTTTCCTAATGACCTAATATATGACTACAAATCTTAATCTATTGCAGATATGAACAATGAACAAATGTCAAGGCGTGATGAAGAGGTGAAAAATTAGTTTTGAAGTGGGGACTGTGCGTGAAAGATTGTCAATAGACTTGACCAAATGACCAGAGTTGGGATTTTCAAAGTAAGATATTCCAACAGCCAGTAGTCAATTCTGTCAAAGTTCAAATACACGCACTATGACGGTCTTACGTCTGCATTTTTGACCCCCCTCACCTTGTTTCTTCATTTTCTACCAACTTCAAGGTTGCTCATTTTCACCATAAACCTCCTGCATTCCATTTTCCACATGGTGTGATTCTAGAATGTGGAAATTTTAGTAACTTAGAAGCTAGAGTTGAAATGGCAAAATCATTTAACGGTACGCTCAACAAGTTGGAATGACAAAATAATTAATCGTATGTATAACAGTTCTGTTATATTTTTTAGGAAAGTTTACGAGCGGGTTAGTATTAGTCGTTATCACAAAGCAGTTCGATATTTACCGGAGAAAAAAAGAGACGGTGATGTTTGCTAAAAACAAAAAAATACATGAAACATTGAAAGATGTTGAAATTCGAGACTGATATATCAGTTGTTGATGACAGTTCGAACTCCTTTATATTTTCAGAAGAAACTGGGTATCGCTAAAGGAAATTAACCGTAGCCAAAAGCTAAGAGTGTCAGTCAAATTCTTTGATATAGTGGACCCTGATTAGCCTAAAGGTACTACTTAAGAGACAGTGATCCATTTGTGACTAATTTTACCTCTCGATTTCTCGCAAGAAATGCGGGGCATCCAAATGAAAAATAGGTAGAATTCGCTTTTACCGCTGCAGTTGAGGTTGAAAGCCAAAACAATTATGGTCATGGGGGGCTTGTGCAGTGATGGACAGTTAGCATGTCCAGCTGAGATGACCACGACCTACTTTGAGTAATCTTTTACCAATTTTAGTATGAATTTTAAGCAAAGTATAAATTTATGAACAAGTAATACAACACTCATGACAATACTTGCTTTGACAAAAGCCATATAAATTTTTTATGACAAAGTCGCCTATAAGCAAATTCTACCATCCTAAAAGAAGGATGTATTCATCTACTCCTTGCTAACTAAAATACTACCGGACTCTTATATTTCCAGTCCTCGACTTGAGGCAAGGCCTCTCCAAGTTTGAAAGCTCAAAGTGTCCATTTGTTGCGAAAGAATATGGTGATCTGTATTAACAAATGTCAAGATAGGCCATTTAAAGTGGCAGTGTATTAAAAAAAAAGAGCTAAATTTTCAGTCCCTTTTGTTTGCAAAATAGAAAGTGACACCTTAGACTATCAAATTAGTCTACCCTAAACTAGACTACCAAATTAGACTTGTTCTCCAGGTGCAATTAAGAGAGAAATGGAGCTCTTAAAAACTTTGGAGATGAAAATCATCTTGAATTTAGAAAAGGAAGAGCTTAATTATTTTGAATAAAAGGATACTTCCAAAAGGAAAACCTCAGAATAGTACAAACAGGGCAACTTCAACCTCAAGATAACAATCAAATAATTCTTCCATGGACCCATCTCATTAATCATTATGACTAATGAATCGTTTGATGGAGCAGAGTACTTAATGATACAGAGCTGGGCAGTCATCATCAACAAAAATTGAACATTAGCTCTAAATGATTAGTTCATGTTTTAATTTATTTTTTCACAATGTAAAATTCTGGTATTTTGTCTGGCTTCTTCTGGTTAGCTTTGTATAGACTAGGCCTCTGGGCCTTGCTTATTTCACCAACTTACAGGGTATCCAAGCACAGTGGCCTGGAGGCTGGAGTTAGAGATGTCAAATGGGCCGGAAGCCCGCGGGCTGGCTTGGCCGGGCCCGAAAAAAGCCCGGGCTAGCCCGGCTCTGTAATGAACAGTGCAGGCCCGCAGATAAAGGGCCTTGGACTTGGGCTTGGACCAGGCCAAGGTTTCACCAAAAATGGCCAGGGCCAGGCCCGGCCCTAAAAAAGCCCGGCCCGAAAAAGCCCGAAATTGGGCCCTTTTCTGGCCCTAATTTGGCCCCCTGTTTGGGCCAAACTGTTTGGCTTTTCATTTCTCTTCTCTGTTTCTTGTTTTCTTTTTGGACCTCTTGGTTCTTCTTTTTCCTTTTTTTTTCCTTCATATCCCACATTTTAACATTTAACTAGCTTAGTCATTGTAACAAGGAGGAGGTGGCAAGACAATAAAACATGGTTTTTAAATTATTTTTTTATAAAATTACACAAATGTCCCTAAACTTTACGTATTTATAAAAACACCCCAAACTTTGAGAGTCATGGTGATATTATTAAGAAACGTCTCTATAAGAATATTTTTGCTTCGCACTTCGGATAATTAGTAATCATTTTTCTGTAGACTTTCGGACAAAGAAACGTAATCTTGAGACATATTTTGAGATCAAGATTTTGCATACATTCTTTTAACAATTGTTTTAGCATTATAATTGTTTTAGCATTATAATCATTTTGCATACGTTCTTTTAAGAATTGTTTTAGAGTTACAAAATAAAAATTACTAGACATATTTAAAAGGAAATACCCATGTAGTAACCAATTCTTTTTTCTCAATTCAAGATAAATTCACGAGGAAGTGGTATCTCTAATAAACAACATTATGAGTAAAGAGGGATAATTATAGCCAATAAAAGAAAGAAAATTACACAAAAAAATTTTGGGCCTAGACCAGGCCCAAGCCCTGCCCTAAATGTTGGGCCTAGGGCCTGGGCTTGGACTGGGCCCAGATATCCCCAGAATCTGGCCAGGCCCCGGCCCGTTTTGCTGGAGGCCAGATGGGATTGGGTTGGGCCGGCCCAAGCCCGGCCCATTTGACATCTCTACCTCTGGGCTGGAGTACTTATCCCATCTGCAAAAATCAACACACTAGTTTTGTGGTATCTGCTGCACAGGCACTCCTGGCCTCGAATTTGGCTCACAGAAAAAGACTGAACCTAAAAGGGCTGGGACGGGTGGGGGGGAAGCTGACGTGTCGGCTATAGGTTGGCTTATTTTTTAGCAAATGAAGATAACATATGCCCTTATAACTTCTCTAATATAGATCTAATTCCTCTTGTTTCTCAAGAAACAAAAAGCTGACTGAAGCAGAAAGGAAGCAACAGCAGAGAATGGGAAAGATGTGCTGCCACTCGGACGACGATACAGTCTTACTAGGGCTGGTGGCGGCTCTGGTAATGGCAATGGTGCTCTTTTTCGTATGTCAACCTTATCCTGCTAGGAGAGTTGCAGTCTACCATTGCTACTGAACCAATTCATGTTTGCCTTAGGTAATATTGTACATGGATTAGGTTTACTACTTCTGATAATGTAAAATTAGCTAAAAGTTGGGATCGGGAGCATGAAACCCAGCTATAACTTACGCCCCCAAGATGTGTCTATGCAGGTGTAGTTTCAACCCTCGGGTGTTTTGTTGCTGGGCTTAACCCGCACAATAAGTTGTAATTGTACCATTGTTTCCTCTGAGTGACTGAGCTTACTTTGTTCTGAATAGTGTGTAAATGCAGTACTAACTAATCATGTATCTTACAGAAAGAATATGCCTTGGCATGTCCTGTTGTTATGCTTTTACAACCTCCAAAAAAAGATGGAGGGAATGACATCAAACCTGAGCCTACTCTATTCTATAAAATGTACGATACAGAGACAACGTAGTAAATAAACAATTGACGTTGTGTTCGATCTAGTACATGGTAGGAGTACGGGTACGTGGATGTGTAGGTACGCCAAGTCGGTTCGCTATTTGAGGTTGCGGATCGCTTCAGCAGGACACTGTATATAGTTGCACACAATTTAAGAGAGATTTATGTGTACGTCAGTTTTCTTGACAAGAAAGGTGAGGGGAAGAAGAACGAGTGCACAATTACATAAATTGAGTAAAACAACATGGTACTAAAATCTGGTATACACGTTCGGTTTGCTAGAATTGGAGTACCAGTATGCTGGAGCACAATCTGAAGAGCCAATTTTCAGGTTGCAAGTACCAATATACAGGACCGGGGGGGGGGGGGGGGGGTGGAGGCGTGCACAAGCATATTATAGGGATAACATTTCTAACATATTCACCAATAAGCATGTAAGCCATTCCAATGATATTAAAGGCACTAAATTCATGAATTAATGTAAAGATGTGAGAGTTCTCATATCTCCCTCTCCAAATTGGATTAGGTTACAATGAGAAGATAGGGACACAGATGCAGTACTTCAAGCTGCATGAAGAGAGTCTGCAATAAAAGAGAATTAATCAAGAAGGACTACCACCCTTATCTTCAGATGAATTCTTAGTATTGTCACAATCTTGTTGTGGTGTGACATAGAACTTGCACAAGTGAAACGAATAGCATAGTCGAAACTTTTAGCCAGAGCAGAGCTTCTCAAGAGCCATGTTTTCGTCCCCACCAACTACTTCTAGAGTGCTCCTTACTAAAGCTTCGGGAAACCCCATTTCCACAAGTTTTTGTACCTATGGCGAGACAAAATGTCAGAATATTGTTTGTTGAAACAAAAAAAAAGTACATTACCCAAGCACGATGTCAAGGTAATAAACCCCAAAACCCCACACCTTTTCCTCAATTCCTAGAGCTGATGCCTTGGCAAAAGTTTCTGTCCAGTAACGAGCTGTGCCCACAAAGGTCTGATAGTCTCGAAGATACTGAAATGTTCACAAAAGCTACTGCTTAAGCAGAACTATTTTTTTGTCATAAATGTATATATACGGATGATAGTGCAGTAACGAGCTATAAATGAAAATGCCTAGGCACAGCAATTCCCACAGTAAAGAAGTCAATTTGGCATAATCAAAGACAAAAAGTAACGAGGAAATGATAGTGTTCCAAAGATGGCAACAAAAATCACCTGTTTTGCTACCACGGCATCTTGTGGATCATCAGGTTCAGGGGTAGAAAGTAGTGCCTGTATGGACAGAAGTGCTGTCTTCAGAGTAAGAGCAGGGCTCCACTGATCCTTCAGGATGTCCAGGCATATTGCACCACTTTGACTGCTTATGTTAGGGTGCCTTCAACAGGTAAGATGTGAACACAAAGTTCAAGGTTTATATCTGGGAGCTAGATTGGGGCGGAGGTTGTGTAATTGTCGTACAGCAAATGGAAACAAATTTGCATGTAGTTAATCATCTGAAAGCTCTAGCGTCTAGACCAGTAGATTACGGATATTTCCAGTCTTATATGCAACACCAAACCAAATAAATGGACAAAAAGTAATACACACCTCTCATTCCCTTCAAAGAAATGCAAAGGAAATATGATTGAGTTTTAGGGCCAAAAGTGAAAAGGAAACATGATTGAAAGTTTACGCAATGAAGACAGACAATCAGCATGCCAAAATGGCCTCAATGAATTCCTTTATTGTTCTCGTTAGCAAGTAGAACTTTGGAACATATAATCAAACAAACATTGATATGCGCTGGTTTCCCAAAGCACCAGACTAAAACCACTTGTTTAGAAAAGAAAATAAAATGAGGCTACAGCTATGAATCAAGATCTTTCAGTTTAGTTCATTTACCAAGATAAAACCTACGGAACATAGTACTGGTAGATACTAATCCAATTTAGCAGACTAAAAGTCCTTTTGCCAAGTACTCCTGTCATAACAATCTGATGATGATTCAGCAAGCCGCCAATTGTTGGCTATTATGTGTTTGGAATATGGTGCAGTGTACTGAAGAAGGGATGATGGTTTTAATAGGAGATTTTTCTAGAGCTGCTAATGGCTTTTTGCATGGTTGCATGGCAAACTCAAAGGCATGCATGCGCATAGAAGTTTCTTCAACAACCTTCTGGAAAAGATAAGATTAGTACATGTTTATGGAAGTTTAAATAGATAGGAAGCAGAGATGGGTTCAAGGAAGCGGCAATATCACATGCTTTATCTCCGCAGGGCTTCCTTGGAAATCTGAGAAAAACTGTATAACCAATATATAAGACTTGTAGACTATACTGAGATATGGACATAGCAAATCGTCGTCACATTGCAGTAAAGATCATGTAAACAAAGTTCCTTTCTAGATGATCTTACTCCATTGCTTGAGACTAGAATTACAGCATTTGTCATGCAAGACTTCAGGAGTTCATGTTCTAAAATCTAGTATGTTGTCTAAGGATTCAGGTTTCCAAATTGTACAAGTTGCAGGGATTTAACCTTAATGCCAAGAGTACTAATTTCATTTCCAAGCTGATAAAGCATGCACAGATACAAGAATATCCAAATTCCAACATAATAACGAGGAAATACTGGATTGTCCAGTAACATATGTAAGTAGGTGACAGCTGGTAACTACAATTTAACAATGCAACTACACTAAAAGTACACATTCAAGCAAGCCAAGAGCGGGTAATGAGCCAAATGAAAGATGTCCACTGGTTGCAGCACCTCATTTAATCAAGTTTCACATTTTGCAGCATCCAATTTTTTTTTCTTTTCATAACACTGCAAAATGTTCGTGAAGTTCCACTATTCCACTTCATCCCTTCATGACGATACATTAAGCAGCGGCAGAAGTCATGCCTTCAGATTCTTTTCCATAAAAGATTCCCAAACAGTACAAAGAACAGCAGCATGGGCAATGTCTGGGAGAATTTTTAACAGTATGCATCAATCTGACGACCGTACACCTAACCTATAGCATTCAAAACATAGTACAGCCATAAAATAAATCATTGCCTACAGATAGAATCACCATACCATACTTTTGTGGTGAATTTCATTTTTGGCGGCTCGAAAGGATACCCATCTGCAAAATCGAGAACCACCCAGGTTCAATACTGCAAGTCTAGGTCACGCGTGATTGAAAAAACATACATGAACCATAAAACCACAGACATTTCCTACCCTCACTTTCTTCCATTTGTTAGTTGAACCCACAAAGTACACTTAATCGGCAAACCTAACGCATTACTTAAACACGCGCCAATTGAACAATTCATCTACCCCTCAGAAATTAATGCAATAAAACAACAAGAAAGGCAAACAATTGGAATCTTAAATGAAGATTAGGCGTGTGAGAGAGTACCGGGCAAAGTGATGTCGATGTTGAAAGTGCCGCCTTCGTACGGAGTACCGTGAGGGCCGGGAATTGCGCCGATTAAGTGGGCGAGATTGTCGCTCTTGGGGCTCACCCGTATTCCCGACAGCTCGACGTCCCGGTTGCACTCTTGTAGCTCCTTCTGCACCCGAGCGAAGTCCACCATCTTCAAATTCGAAAAGGCTTCTTCACTCTCCGTGTGTGCTGCGGATGCTTTACCTTGCAATAGCAGAACTCCGTAGCAAACTAACTTGGTGCCGAATTGATCAGTGAAAGGCTTTGACGACAATTGATATTGCACATATCCTATTTATACTACCTATATAAAAAGTATCGATCTTTATAGTTTTTGTCCTTCATTAATTATTTTAATAATAATTATATCCTTCTATAAATACTATTATTAATTACTAACATTTTCAATTTACCTCCATTAGTTATTACAATGACAACTTTATATTTCCCTAATTAGTTTTTTTAATGCATTTAATGAACATTAAGTCATAAATTTAATTTAAAGTTACATTTATACATTGAGAAACAAACTGTATAGTTGCAAAAAATATATATTTGTGTGTGTGTTTATATTTACACATAAAAGTATGAATGTTGTAAATCATTTTTAAACGACTATGTCCTCCGTTAATTACATTATTACCCTTCTTTTTACTACTCCCTTTTAAATATTAATAAAATTAAAAGAATATTGGGTAATGATCTATTCTATACATTGAAAAATGAAAAGTGTGATGAGAAAGAAAAACAAAATAAAGAAATTTATTTATTATTTTTTTAATTTGGTTAAAATGAAATAAACACTAGATATTGATCTGGTTAATGAGAATTGTGATTTTTGCATTCTTAGGTTAGCAAATAATTAACCAATAAAAAATTTAAAAAACAAAATAAAGAAACTAAAATACATGAAAAATCAATCAAGAAACAAAAAATTATTGGAAAAATGAAAACAAAAAAACAAAAAAGGGTTAACTATGCATCAAAAAATAATGCTTAAATATGGTGCCAATTTAAACTGAAAATATGTTTGGTTATTGCAGTTAAAGACCGAGTATTTTTTATTGATGAAATGCGTTGTACCTGGTCTTGAAAATTACATATCTTAACCATAAACTAATTTAATAGATTACAAAAATAAAAACATAAATTCATTCTTTTAATTTCTTTTATTTTTTGTAGTGCCATCAAATATTTCTTCAATTCAGAAACCTACAAAGAATATTTTCAACCATTAAACGTATTACAATTACGAACATCAAATATATCTTTCTTCTAAAATAAGTTACAAAAGAAATAAGAACATAATTGAATTACATTATTTTGATCAAAAAATAATATCACCTCAAACATTACTCTCGACTATATTCACATGCAATACACGTGCTTTATACTAGTTATTATTAAAAAAAGTATTGGAACTAAATTTAAACATGGCTAGCCAAACGTGTGTACTATACTATTGTCAATTCAACATAAAGTTTCAAAAGTAAGTGATACAATTTTTCCAAATAATCAGATTAATTTTATAAAAGTCGGGTTAGCAAAATGAAGATTGTAATAATATGGCCGGGGAATATGGTAACTCTCACCAGAGTATCTTTAGCAAAATTGCATGTCCTTGCAAACATTTTTACGGCATTAGCATCGAGAGAAACTTCAATGTCCCCGTCAAAATCTTGCAATACGCCACTTTTGAGTCTTCGTCATCATCTTTGATCCTTGTCAGCATCAAAAAGATTGATGACGATTGATCTTCCTCTTTCTCGGTGACTGACGGTTGACGGCAGCCATACATTGCCGACGAACTGATCTAGTGGTTGCCATACTGTGACAGTATTCAACATGGGTGAGGACATATAGGGGGCATGTTTTGTTTTCATTTGTGTTTCTTTGACAAAAACAACATCGACAGGTCTGATGGTGGGGTTGTGGTTCCCAGCATCAACGACGATGATGAGGTTTGACAAGTCTGATGGTGTTTTTTTTTAGGGTGGGGGGGGGGGGTAAATTGACAAGTCTGATGGTGGTATTCTTTGCATAAATTTGGTAATAAGGGCGGGAGATAGGTGACGAGGTAAGGGTTGTAGCACATTGTGGTAGGGAGGTGAGTGGGTAGTCTGTAGTGGCCGAGGAGGCAATTTGTGATGGTTGTGGTGGTGGCCGTGGTGGGCTATATGGTGGAGACGGAAGGGTGGTGGTGGTGGTGGTGGCTAATCAAGGTTGGTGGTGGCTAATGGAGGTTGGTAGTGATTGATGGTGGTTGGAAGAGGTGATGATTGTTGTTGTAATTGTGATTAGGTGGTGGGTTGGGTGGTGCCGTAAGTTAATTTCGTGGCGAGCTGGTGGTGTTGGGGACCTGGAGGTGGGTGATAAGGATATCCACGATGGCAACTATGTTGACGTGGGTCACCATGGTGACGATTTTGTACAATTTGATTGGGTGGTAACACCGTGTTCATCGCATTGACAAGTTTTTCCTCTTAACTTGATATATACTTGAATCTCGTTATTTATTTTTGAAGTGCATTTATAAAAAGCATAAAATTTTTATCATTACCAAATTTCCTTTAATAAGAAGATAAAGTTAAGTAAGAGCCAGAATTTACATCTGACTAACACTTTCTCGACTCAAAGGACCAAAGGTTTTAAGTCGCTAGCAATCATACCTCGTTCAGTATCATATCTTTCATTGGCCTACTAGAGCCTCTGATATCTTGAGAAAGGGGCTAGTGGGTTACACATGTTTAAGTCTGGAGTTGGACCTGGACTGACCTTTTGGCCCGCATAAGTTGCGGACCTTGCGGTTGTAAATGTTCCTTTTTGTGATGCTCCTGCAAATTGGTCATTTTAATGAAAACAAAACTTGAAAAGTCATCAACTTTTGTACTCACAATAGTAAGGAACAAAGTATTTAAATAATCAACAATGGTGAATTTTATATATGCTCCTATTACATTAATCGAATTCTACCGTGTCCCTGTATGACTCCTTTGCTGATTACTACTAACTTGGCTGATATTGCAAAGTTTTTATTGGTCGATTCAATAACACCGTGTAAAAATTGATGACTCACTTTTTATGCGACATTGTACAGAAGTGTATGTAAGGTTTTTTTTGTTTTTTTTTTCCGTTCCCAGAGGAGAATAAAAGTTTTGAACAAAGGGTGTATTATACCTACCAAAGGCAGAATAAAAATTCTGTCTTATTTACCTACACGTATTGATAAATGTTGCAATATTTTTTTCCGGCCGAACCTTATTCATATGTAATTTTTTGTGGTTGTAACTAAGAAAATGAAATATTTACAATCAAATTTGAAAAATGTAGTTTTTTTGGGGTTTTAGCGTTCAAATATTTATCGCATTCAAACATAAGTGCACAACATCAAGCCACCATTACCAGCAACTAAAAGGTAGATGACACATTCCAAAATTTAAACTAAAGAAATCTGGATTTCTTGTGATTTAATCCCAAGTTTGCTCGACCTAATTAACTCAAACAATTACCTCTAACCTTGGCAGCTATCGGGAAGGAATTGGAATGGAGTAATATGATTCATACAAGAGAATAATCTTCTCCTTAGAGAATAATCAAAAATGGAAAGACACATCTAGCATATTAGCTACTCTTAAAAGTTGCAATATTTTTATGCTATTGCTGATATGTAAAAAAATATTACTAAAAAGTACGAGAAAAAGAACTAATAACGATGTGATCAATAAAGCTTGCCCTGAGGAAACCAATACCATCTTATCAATCCCAGTTTTTGGTTGAAGTCGACAATTATTATTCAACACTTTGAAAAGAGCAAAAGGAAATGAGTTCCATTGATCAAAGACCTGCAAGGTTGATCAAGACCATCATCCAACTCATACACCATCAACCTTGATGGCCACATATTTTCTCATTCCTTTCTGTGCTGTGATGGAGGTGTGTTCATGCGCGATACATTTTAACTATTCACCTCATAACGATCGTCAAAGAGTCATTACAACTTATATTTCACGTTTATATTATATTAATATACTCGTAAATGATCGTTAAAAAGTTAACACATGGGATATCTCGCATCCACGTACATGTGTCACTATCAATTAACAACTAATGATCGGTCAAGAAATGCACCTAATGCAATGCATCTGAATGAGTCCTGCTTATTTATGTCTTCTCAACCACCTAAAATAAGCTCAGAAGTTTGCTTCATGGCTGCATTTTGAGTTAAAAGTGTCTTAAATATGTTGGACGACAGGGTTGGCACGCGTCACGTAATGGCTAAGATATCATAGCACTGTGAAGCATGAGATAAGGTGACTAGGTTAGACACGTCTCTCTTGTAGCCAAATCTAGAAGCATCATTAGGACAACTTAGATTACATGTTAGGCGTTGCGTTACAGCTCTTGTGGCTTTCCATACTTTTATACTCGATAAAGCAAACACCAAGCCAAATCTTTTCCATCGCTCGACCAAACTTGGTTTCCTAAGGTTTTTTTTTTCCATCCCTTTTGGGTTCGGACAAGTTACAATTGTGAAAGCGGTTAAACACGAGAATACTAGCGATGCACCCAACCCCAGTCAACGAGATCCCCTTTCTACCGACGATCTACGTGGGAAATACGAGATCAGGGGTGGATGGAGTAGCGGATCAAAATCCGCAAGCAGGTGTGCAGGTTGTAGGTATACCACTTACGAGAAACGTAAAGTTATGATACGCATATGAGGGGCCTTCACGGGCCTCCCGTAGGGTCTATTACACCAACAATCAAGTTAGCCAGCGGGTGAATCCCTTTCCTTACACAAGAAACTACCATTGAGAAGCTATTTCTTTGGAAAGCTCCTACTAAGATGAGAGTCTAACCTGCGATTCGTCGACATTCGGAATCCTGGTTCTAGCAGCTTTATCGGGGAATTTTTACAAAAAATTACAGTGAAAGAAAGCATTGTTAAAAATAAAGTCTACATGATCTTCTACTGGTTGTTTCAAATTATTATATGAGTCCTCCTAGAGGATAATATATAGTAAGAACATAATTGGTCGCTAGCAGGTCGAACGGGACCATATAGATTAAATAATGCATACTTTTGGTGGCGTCACGGTGGTGGAAACATCCTCAACTAGCAGCCATAATTGGTCTCCTTAAGGCACCATCTCGGAATGAAAATTTTGGTACCTAAAGTGTTGGAGTCAAGCTTGAGTGCAACAATAAGTTGCTTGAGGAAATAAATTTCCAGTGGATTTAGTTAGCTGATGAGTTGTAGTACATACTGTGATATCTCATATCGGATGTGAGATGATTTATGATTTATCTTATAAGATTCTACTTATAAACTCATAAGTATTTACTTGACTAACCCTTCGAGAGAGACATTACCCTGTTAGATGGCTGTGAACCGAGTTGTTACATGTACATTATGTGTCTCATCCGTACATCCATACACTAACTAAGCTAACACCGGCATGTAATTGGGATAAGACCCTCCAGTGTCAAACTCTGACCTATAGCAACAATTCTTTCTATTTTAACAAATTATTTTTCTCACTTGTGTTATAAGAACTTGATTAGCAACAATAACAACTTTTCTCAAGAGTACTTTCCCTTGAAAATATAAAAGAATCGGAAATATGAGTTTGAGAGGATTTTTTCTACAATGCCAGCCTCTTTACTACGTAATTGGAGATAAATATTCGTCAACGTACTCATCCATTATTCAAAATTTAAATATGCTAATCAGATAATTTTGTAATTATACTAGACAATTTTTGAGATGAAAAATACGAAACACTTGCATACCCAATTTGACATGGTTTATGACTTTGGATTTACGTATACGTGAATGAGAATTGATGAATCAACTTTCAGTTTGAACTCTCACTTTAAATGACATTTAGCGACATGTATAAATAACATAACTTTAACATTTAGTGACAAAGGTGAAATGATTTTTTTTTAAATTCAAAATAGCTATACTGATGTCTAAAAGAAAAAGGGCAAAAGCAAAAGTAACGTGTGTCAAGAGAGAGCGGCCAGAAGATGTCAAAGACGAGAGAGCCGCAACTTGGACACATGGGGACATTGGCCTGCGGTTTTACTAATGACGCATATTCGGCACCAGATGACTTGAGTTGATGAGGGCCTTCCATTTTTCTACTTCCATTGCTCTCACCGAGAAACGGAGAGAAAAAAGGTTGTACTTTGAAGAGAAAATGCAGGTGGAGAAATTTCAACTACAGCTCAAGAGAAAAACTCACAAAAGCAGCATGAATTAGCAAGATTTCTTCTTCTGGGTATTAATCAATATTTCCAAAAGCTCCGATCTCTGTCTTACACAAAATCAATAGCAAGTTTATGTACATGGTCGCAATCTTTACTGGTGCCGGTCTTGATTCTTTCCCTGTGTTGTAAATTTGGGCTCTGTTTGTTATCTGGGTAGTTTTTGTTTGGCAGAAAGGATCTGTTTGGCTTCAATAGCATTATCACCAAAGGGAGAATTGCAAGTAATCTTGTAGTTGGGAATTGGTGGACAACGGTGCCTATCAATATCTTCAGTTAATCTTTTTAATCAGTTCATGTATTGTTGGGAGAATGTTCAAAAGTAATTTTCTTTTGAGTTTAAATTTGCTCGTTCTTTGTTTCGTTATTGTTGATCGGGCCACCTAAACTGGGTGGGATCAAATAAGGGTAGATGCTAAAAATGAATGAGGACTCTGTTGGGTTGTTGCTGAGATTTGGTTATGGGTTTTAAACTACTGCATGCCTTTGAACAACTAGTAATATGTTGTTCGAATGGTTGTAAATGAGCTGGTTAGATTGTTTGGTAATTCTTTCACTATTTGAAAATTTTCTGGGTTAGTGATGAAGCAGGATGAGTTTTTTGGGCTTTCTGGTGTTTGAAAAAGTAATCATGGAGAGCATGCTAATTATATACTGAAGTTTCACGTTTGAGTAATTCTTGCTGCATAATGGCAGTCTTGAAGGAGAGTCGTATGGTTATCCTTTCATTGTTCATGATTCATCACTAATTAGCTACATTCGCCTGTTATGTTACTTTCTTAAAAAAAATGTCTTGTTAATTGAGGAACTCTCTGACAACTATTATGTTCATTTTGGACTGGGAGGTGGGGGGGGGGGGTTCTTTTTAGGATCTATCTCAGAGCTATATAACAGCAGATTTAAACTCTAATTTTTATTCATGCTCTCTTTGCAAATTGTATTTTCATTGCAAGTGTGTAGAGCTGACTTTCTCTGAACGTTATTGCAGGTTTGGGCTTTGGTTTAGTAAGGGTAAACCATGGATTCCTTGTTTCATTCTTCTAACTTTTGTGAAGGCTATAATGACTGCTCTTCCTCCCCTGTTTTGGTTTCGGGGCTTTGTTTGGATATATCTCCGGGATTGGTAAAGGAAGGTGATTTTGGATTGGTGATGCATTTAGTGAATCGGTAGTAGTATTTGTCATCATAGGTATGAAGCCGAGTTAGATGAGTAACGACTATTTAAGACTGGATTCTTATTGGACTAATGGGATCAATCAATTTGATTAGCTCTTTATGTTCCTTGGGAACATGAGAACAGATTTTACCCTGTGAAATGCTGATAGATTAGTGCTTCAATTTACGGTGGCATGTAGAAGGTAGCATTTTTAGGTCCTTAAAAGTTCTGCATTTAGAAATTTTAAACTTTAGCCATGGGCTTGCCTCAAGTCTCCTCCACAAATCTTGCTGAGGAAGTAGCAGCATCATTTAGCACATTTGTGCAAACTCCATCTAGGTTTGTTGGCATTAGCAGCTGTGATCTGAGTGGAATGTATGTAGGGCAACTAGGGAGCCGAGCTCCCGGGGATCTCCCGAGCTCTTCCTCGAGGGAGCTCTTAAGGGATCCAGATCCGGCCAACATGCATAGAGATGCTATAAGCAACGTACATAAGCTGAAAATTGGTTCTACTGAAAAAAATGGCTTGTTTACTCGTAAAGGTGGACGAAATGTGCAGAGTCCTATTTCGAGGGTTGTGGGGTTTGAATCAAAAGTATCAAATTCCCCTGCTCATGTTTTTGAAGGAACCCCATCTGGTGGTGTTCATTCATCTTCTGTGATTAGCATTGCTGAAAATGCAGATGAGACCAATGGTTCACTAGTTAGGAAGAGGTTATTGTCACCTTTGAATGGCATGCTCCTACCAGATCAGTTCAATGGTGAATCTGTAGATATTGACAGTACCATCTATAAGAGCGATTCCCAGCTCAGCACTTATGTTTATAATGCTAAAGAGCACAAGAAGGCTAATATTGGCTACTCCAACTATTTTAGTCCTCCAAGCTGGTCCACATCTAGTTTCCCAGAAATAAAGGATTCGAAGGGTGAACAATGTGGGGCAGACAGCAGTTTTCTCACTGATGGTCCTTTACTTGAGAACTCGGTGCCTCTACCTGTCAGTGTTTTTCTATCTTCACCTGCGATAGATAACTTCGAAGAAACAATTAAATTAAGATCTCGAATTGGAGGAATAGCCATACCACCAGGAAAAGTGGTCTCTTCACCGCTGGCTCTGTCCCCTCTTGGTCCAAGATTCTCTCAAAGAACCAAAACTTCTGGAGTGTGCATGGATATCAGCAATGACTTAGATAACAAGTATCTAACCTTGAAGGATGTGGAACAGTCACTTAATGGAACTATCACTGGCATTATGTCTTCCCAGAAAGAAGAGGACTCTGGATCGGCAAGTAGATCATTTCCAGGTGTTGAATTTGTGAAGAAGTTTGATCAATTTTTCCCTGAAAGTATGGTTGCCGTAGGAGAAGATATTGACCAGGACTCCACCCTTACTAAATGTGGCAAGTTAGGTAGAACTCTGAGTGGACTGACAGTTAGAAGGTCCTTGGTTGGTTCATTTGAGGAGTCCTTGTTATCTGGTCGTTTAGCATCGGGAGTAGTCAGTCAGGTTGGTTGTTTGATTGCTGCTTATTAAGTGTTATGCCAAATCATATATGTAACGGTTGCCTCTCTGTACTTGTAGTTTCTTAGTCATACCATTTTTACGTGCAGAAAATTGATGGTTTCCTTGCTGTTCTTAACGTCACTGGAGGAAGTTTCTCACCGCATCCGCAGAAACTTCCATTTGCAGTGACAAGCGTGGATGGAGATAACTGCTTACTCTACTATTCGTCTATACATCTTGCGGAGCATATGTCGTTCAATGGATGTAAAGGTCCAAAAATGAAGAGGAGTGAGTCCCAAGCAGAAAAAAGTCGCATGCGCATACCCATGAAAGGGCGAATACAACTGGTACTCTTTTTCTCCATTCTCCCCCCAAAACCAGTTCAAGTTAGGAACTGATGTTGCTATTGCAATTGTGTAGTTTGATTCTGGCTTCTATTGATCTGGAACAGTTTTGTGATTTTGATTCTACCAAGGTATGGCTACAGTTAAATGCTTATTTGACGCAATAATGGTTTTGGTCTCATGGTGTTGGGGTGTGAAGCCCCCGTTAATGGCAAGGAAGGAGAGAATGACAGATCTACTCGTCGTCAAAGCTGATGTAATTTAATTTTAGGGACTCTGGAGTTAGATTAATTATAAGTCTAGCTAAAGATATCGAAAAATTATCGTATTTCATCAATGTTGAAAGACTTGAAAGGACATCTTTGGCCTTCCTATAAATTACATGTAACATCCGATAGCCTCTTGATAAACTCCAAACAAAGTTACTTGACTTATATGACATTAGATGTTGAATTTCAAGGGTCTACAAGGGAAATATCATATTGATTTCTAGCCAAAGTCATGGTCTAAAGTTTGTTGATTCTCGAGTGAGCTTAACAAAAGATGATTGGCAACTTACAAGGATCATTTGAATGTTTTCCTGAGTGAAACTCAGATCAAGTGAAGATCATTAATGATCCTAAGTCTGAATTGAACGTTCAAACATGTCTTCTAGTTCTCGGCCGTCATCTCTTACCTGTCCGGCACCTGGTTTATAGGGACACTGAGGCAGGTGGTTGATGTGGTGCTAACGTTGTATATGGATGCGAGATTATTTTATTGATATGCATGGTTATATTTAATTGAAAGGCATGGTCAATCATTTTTGGTGGTATGCGGGTGATTGCCATTACTTTGTTCAAACTGTCCATTAGAGCGTAGAATGTGTAATTAAAAAATTGAGCTTGGGCATCAAGTCCAAGGTGGCATGTATTATGCTGATAAGTTGAACGCGATTGCTTTTGGCAGGTTCTCAGCAATCCGGAAAAGACACCTATTCATACTTTCTTCTGTAACTATGATTTGACTGACATGCCAGCTGGCACCAAGGTAGGCTGAAAGTTGTGAATATTATGTAAAAGCACCACATATGATTTATGCCCTTGGAACTTTACTGTGTTATCTGAACTTATGTCCATAGATTACTGTTATCACGTCAGGCTGATGCTGGTTATACAACTATATTAATTCTTAATGCAGTGCATATGAGGTATACAAGTTAGCTTACATATGCTTGAACTTTCATAACTGATGCCTTACATAATAATGACCGAGTATGAGACCAACTAGAAGTACAGTTTTGGATGGAAAAATCTAGCTTCTATAATGATATTGCATCCCTGAAATCACATATATGGTGATGGACGTAGGCTAGGCTTTGCTTTCTGTGGAGCGAATTGTAATCCTATAGATTTATATGTGCTATACAGTGTTAGCTTACAACTGCAAAAACTTTCATAATGATGCTTTATATAATAATGACCAAGTACATGACCTACTTAAAATATAATTTTGATAAAAAAATCTAGCTTCTATAGTGCTTCCCTGGAATCACATACATTGGTAATTGACGTGGACTAGGCTTTGCTTTCTGTTGAGGGGCTCGTTAATCATACAGGAAATATCTTATGCCATCAAGTAGTGTCTTAGTAAAATCCTTCACTTGCTGCTTCTAACAGTGATGTATTGTGTGGAGTTTATGGGTTTTTTTTGGTTGTCTGGGCTCAGTGAATAAGGTATTTTAACATTTGGATGCATGACATGCAGTTTAATATTTAGTGCATCTGTTGGTAGACCTTTACTTGCAAAGCATTGCAACGCATACAATGAAGCTTGGTACTATTATTTGCACAACTTGAGCATGCTCCTAAGATTGTCGAAGGGCTTTTTTGAGACAAGTATACTTGTGTCTGCCTCACAAGAACTCTATTCATTAAGCATGCTGTCTAACTTGCTGTATTCCTTGAGCACACCCAATAAGAAGGAAGAATTGGAAGGAAAATAGTTTCGTACATATGTAAAGTTGAATTGGGGAACTGCTTAAAGCTTAGGCCTAGTTATGTCGGAATGGGGTGGTGGTGCCTGAGGATGAATAACCACTTCGTCCTGACCTCGCCTATATGATGGCCTCATTCTACACTAGTCATTTCTGTAGAATCTTATCAAGAGTTTTGCAGGTTGATTTCTGAAGGTGGGACGTCATACCTCAAAAGACAACTTCTTGACTAGCTGAACTACTTAAGTGGTGCAAAGAAAAATTGCTCTATGCTAAGTAGTCGTCGATGCTGCGTTGCTGCTACTTCATTTGGCATACTGCTGCCTTAAGTCAGTTTGAACATAATTTTGGGATTAAAAGATTATTCCAAGCTTAGCCTGCTCAATTATATGGTGAAACAGACCTGGAACTAGTTTAGTTAAATTTGCATCTTGAGAGGTGCTTGAAAGTCTCGAAATTGTGATGTCAGATCGTACATAATGTGCAGAGCATAGAAAAAGCTTATACGCCAGCTAGATGCCTATTTTATGCTTGCTACTTTAACTGTTTCATGATGGCTTTCATTTACTCCGTTTTTAGTAATTTATAGTTGGTCTTACCTTTATCGTGATCTCTCCTAAAGTGTTTTTGAAGCATTATTCTTATGGTGATTATTTGGCTGTGCATTTGATTGCATACAGACTTTTCTTCGCCAGAAGGTCACTTTAGCTTCTTCTCCACCCGCTTCTATTATGGTATGTGGTACTCATAAAGATTCTCACATGAATACGGATGGTGGCCCTTCTCCAGTCTCAAATATTGGTGATTATTTACAGCATAGCAAGGGGTTTGTGGATTCAAGTGGGGTTGATATCACACATAACGCCACCAACAGCAAATCTTTACTTAGCCCTTCAAAGGTGAATCTAAATGCTGCCGCCTCTGGCGTTCTACGCTATGCTCTTCATCTCCGTTTCTTATGCCCCTTCCCCAAGAAAAACTCGAGGACGGTTCAGAGGTGCAAATCGAATCCTTCTTCTTCACCCAATTCAAACATCGAAGTGGATAGGCGCTTCTATTTAAGCGATGACATGAGGGTGGTGTTTCCTCAACGTCATTCAGACGCGGATGAGGGCACGGTATGTGTTGATTACCATAGTGATGGCTCTTACGTTTTAGAGGTTTCAGGTCTACTGCTTACCTTGTATACAGGCTTGCGACAGTAGTTAGTGTTGCATGATCGATTTACGCACTAGATACATCTAAACTTGCATTTTGCTGCTAAACCCAAGCTTAATTATCGTCTAACAAGCCATGTTTGAACGCTGCAGTTACACGTGGAATATCATTTTCCATCAGATCCAAAGTACTTCGATATAAGCCGCTAAAAGATCCTGATTACATCTCATGTCACAAGTTGTTCTCTATCTGGTACATATCTGTGAATGTATTTCCTGTCATCTCATCTGCACCTGTATATATTTCCAAATGAACCATTAGATTATATCATTTCAATGTATCACTGGTCTGTACATGCAGCCTCTGCTTCCTCAAGAATCAGGAATTGATCGCTTACTCGTTATGAAGAAAGTTAATCCGGAGTGGGTCTACTAGGATTAGTTGTGTATATAACCTCATACTTCGACTCATATCCGTTAGCACCTTGAAGTTTCAATTTTGACATCCAACACCACGAACTCCCCTTTAGATACGCCAATTAAACGTTTGCCGTTTAGTTAACTGAACGAGCTCCTGAATGACGTTTTTGCCCCGTTATATTATCCAATTTCTTAAGTTACAAAATATTTGCAAGCGATTATTTACAATTGTCTCACTTTACATGTTTGGTGAGAATTGAGAAGACAACGGTGGAGGCTTATTATGGTGGTTTCAGTGGTGGTTGTGAGGTGGAACTAATGTTGGTGCGTGTGTGATGGTGTCAAATGTCAATGGCTAAACCTGGAAATTTTGGGGTTTATTAGTCAGGCAACTATGTAAAGGCTAGAAACCCGGAGATAATACAAATTGAAAGTGTTAAGAAAGAACGATTTGCGAAAATCTGAAACTTGATAGAAGAAATACAGAAATTAAATGAAAGTTGGGCCAGTACCGTAGAACAGGGGAAAACTTCCATAGACTTTAGGGAGAGGGAGGGAAGGACGGGGAGAGTCAAAAGTTTAAATTTGTAAAAATGAAGTTAGAAATGAAATTGAAATTGGATGATTATAAAAATGATTCAAGTCGAGAAGAGAGAATGTCCAACTAGGCGATGACTTTGGGACGTGTTTTCAGTTTTGGCTTTGTAATAACATATGATTACATTAGTCGTGCTAATCTTGTTAGGAAAGAGTACTAGGGGGAAAATAAGGAAAAAAAAAAAAAACCCTTGATAAGTAGTGTTCCAATTTGTTTAGCCAAACATGCCAAAAGTAAAATAATCCATATCTAACAGTGCAATAGTTGAATTTTCCATTGACAATCAAATAAACTTTTTTTTGAACCATGTAACCCTTCCAAAAAGCTACTACAGATTCCCGGCCCCCACCACACCCCCGCGCGCGCGCATCACTACATGTAGGGAAATTTTGGGTTGTTAACAAAGTGACAGAGACTACAGACGTAATGTGATGCAAAACGTGGTTGCTAGAATGGATGGAAATGAACTTGGGGCAGGTTATGGTGCATATACATTCCTGGCAGTTTTTCAGTGTCAAATTGTAACGGTTATCATTATATATTCAAGCGTTACTATTAGACAGATAAATATAGTGACTTAGAAAATTTTCTATTATTTTTTTTTTTGTTAGACCACCTAGTATCCGGTCACCACATTGGAAGCTCACTAATTCGGGTTCGAGCTGGGCAAGACTACATGGGCAGCAAAGCTCTCCCTACCAAGTTTTAACGCAGCTGCATTCCTAAGTGTCACGGGCTGCCCCTTGCACCCGCCTAGCTCTGCGCCCCCGCGCCCATCCAGCTCAGCGCCCCCGCGCCCTTCCAGCAGGCGCCCATGCGCCCTCACAAGTTCATCAAGTCTCGCGCCCATGCGCCCGTCAAGCATAGCGCCCGCGCGCCCAATTGCAGTGCCCGCGCACGTCAAAAGCCAACAGTGAAGATCTAAAGATCCAGGCGTGCGTTTTTGCTCAATTTTGGTGGAGACCACCGTTGTATATATTTAAGTTTCCCTGTAAAATTTCAAGTCATTTCGAGTTGTATTTCTCTAAAAAGGGGCACTATGACTCCTCGCACATAGTTACGTCTACTACTGTCACTTTAGTTTTACCTCCTAATGGTACTATATGGGAGTCATGCACACCCATACCCGAGAGTCCCTTGCTTTGTTTTAGCTTGCCGTTCTAGCTAGATTGCACACTGTGGATGCAAACAAAGCCTTTTGTAAGTTGTAATGATGCTATTGAAGTAATGAAGATATTTGTGACCGTTTTGCCCTCGTGTTGAAATTTACTCTTTGTGCACTGTTTTATGCGATGTTGATGCACTGCTTGCTATAAATTGTTGAGATTGGTTGGCGGACTCTTCTTGCGAGCGGCAAGTCGAGTGCCACACACGGTTTCCTTGTGCCATCAAGGGCCACCGTGTGTCAGGTGGTATCAGAGCCGCGGTTGTCCAAGAGACCGTGGCTTCAGCTAAGAAAATATTGTGGGATAGTTTGTTGAGAAAAACTATGGCCAACACGAAAGAGAGAATCGATGCTTTGGAAGCACAGATACATGACATGATCAAGAGTGACCAGGATGCTCCAGGCATCCTGAAGCAATTCTCCCTTCGCCTTGACGCGTTGGAAGTGAATCTTGAAGCAACTGATAATACCCGATATGCTGAGAGCATGGAATGGGAGGGGAAGTTTCAGGAGCTTCAAGATCGAGTGGAACACCATGCACGGCACAGTGGAGGTATAGACTGGGAGTCTAAATTTCAAGAACTCCAGGATCGAGTGGAGCTTCTTAGTCGTGCAGTGGTTAACACACCCGCTGGGGGTGCGGAGCACTCGTCGAGGCCCCGAGTGCCAGAGCCCAAGAGTTACGGGGGAGCCCGTGACGCCAAGGAATTAGAAAATTTCCTTTTCGATATAGAACAATACTTTCGAGCCATCAGAGTAGACTCGGAAGCGACAAAGGTGTCGATGGCTGCCATGTACTTGGTTGGAGATGCCAAGTTATGGTGGCGTAAGAAGTACGCAGAGATCGAAGATGGGTCTTGCGTCATAAACACATGGGAGATACTCAAACGTGAGCTAAAGAGTCAGTTTTTCCCAGAAAACACCGCATTCAACGCGAGAAAAGCGTTGCTGGAATGCAAGCACACCGGATCGGTCCGGGAGTATTGCCAGGCATTTTCTGCCTTGATGTTGGACATCAGTGACATGTCCGCAGTCGACAGACTCTTCTTCTTCATGGAAGGGTTAAAACCATGGGCTCGTACCGAGCTTAATAGACGTCGGGTGAACAACCTTAATGAAGCCATCATCGCTGCCGAGAGCCTTTCAGATTACAACTCTGAGCCACAGAGACCCCCTCAGAGAGGAAATCCAAGCAGAGGTATTGGTGGCAAGAAGCCAGGGGGTCCAATGCCAAACCAAAGTTGGGGCAGTAAAAGCAGTTGGGCGTCAAACTCTTCTACCCAACAGAAGAGTGGAGTTGGGTTCAAAGCCAAGCCTGACGCTAGCACCAGTGGAGAAGTGAAGAAACCTCCTTTCAGGGGTTGCTTCTTGTGCCAAGGACCGCACGTGATCGCTAACTGTCCGCAGCGACAGATGATGAATGCCTTCTTTGACAACATTGGGCAGGTGCAACGTGGGGAACAATCTGGCTCTCGACCAAGGCACCCACCAACAGATGAGCAAACAGACACACAAGATTATGAAGAGGAAGATGCCGTCGGGGCCTTTCCTCAGTGGTGCAATGCGGTGACAACACAGGTTGGGAACCCCAAAAAGAGCTCGACTGGAGAAGAGCCTAAAGACATGCCGCCAAAGAAAAAGGGTGATGTACCAGGAAAAGGCTTGATGTATGTGGACATCAAGGTTAACGGGAAGGCCATCAGGGCCATGGTGGACACAGGAGCTACCCATAATTACATTTCTAGCACCGAAGTGGAAAGACTGGGTCTAACTCTAGAAAAGGGTGCGGACGGGTGAAGGCTATCAACTCCGCCGCACAGCCAGTAGCGGGGATAGCGAGATCTGTTTTGATCAAGATTGGCCCATACGAAGGAAGGACCAACTTTTCAGTAGTCATCATGGACGACTTTAAACTGATCCTTGGGTTGGAGTTTCTGCGTGACACGAAGACCACAGTGATGCCATGTTCCAACTCGCTAGTCATGCTTGGGAATAAACCATGTGTCATCCCAACTATATCTTCTAGGGCGGGAGAGCGTTCTATCTCAGCCCTCCAGTTGAAAAGGGGATTAAAACGGGATGAAACAACCTACCTTGCCATGCTACGGTGGGACGAAATTGAAGAAGTATCGGGACCACTACCGAAAGAAGTTAAAGTGATATTAAACGACTTTGAAGATGTGATGCCTGATGAATTGCCGAAGAAATTGCCACCTAGAAGGGCAATTGACCATGAGATCGAGCTCGTGCCAGGCACGAAGCCACCCGCCCGAGCTCCGTATCGGATGTCACAACCAGAACTTGCTGAACTCCGAAAACAATTGACGGAGTTGCTAGATGCGGGTTTGATCACTCCCGCGAAGTCGCCTTATGGTGCACCAGTCCTCTTTCAGAAGAAACAAGATGGTTCTTTGCGGATGTGTGTGGACTACAGGGCGCTAAACAAGGTGACTATTCGGAACAAGTATCCTATTCCTTTAGTCGCCGACTGTTTTGATCAGCTTAGTAGGGCAAGAGTGTTTACCAAGTTGGACTTGAAGTCTGGGTATTGGCAGGTCCGAATTGCCGAAGGTGACGAGGCGAAGACAACTTGTGTCACCAGATACGGGGCGTATGAGTTCCTGGTCATGCCGTTCGGCTTGACCAACGCCCCGGCCACATTTTGCACCTTGATGAATCAAGTTTTGCGGGACTACATTGACGATTTTGTAGTGGTGTATCTCGATGATATTGTGATCTACAGTTCCAGCTTGGACGAGCATCTGAAGCACTTGAGGAAGGTGCTTGCCCGACTGAGGGAGCACGAGCTATACGTGAAGCTGTCGAAATGCACTTTTGCCCAGACCAAGATTAAATTCTTGGGCCACGTGATAGAACAGGGTCAGATAAGGATGGACTCAGGTAAAGTTCAAGTGATACAGGAGTGGCAGCCGCCAACGAATGTTTCAGAACTGAGATCTTTCCTTGGATTGAGCAACTATTATAGGAAGTTTGTCCGAGATTATTCGAGAATGGCCCATCCCCTAACCGAACTTTTGAAGAAGAGCAATGTTTGGGAATGGTCCAAGGAGTGTCAATCGGCCTTCTCGGCTATGAAGCAGGCTATGTCCGAAGATCCGGTACTTGCTCTCCCTGATGTGTCGAAGTCCTTTGAAGTTCATACAGATGCTTCTGACTTTGCACTAGGAGGGGTTCTAATGCAAGAAGGCCACCCGGTGGCATATGAGAGTAGGAAGCTCAACGAAGCAGAACGTCGCTACACCACTCATGAGAAAGAGTTGCTCGCGGTAGTACACTGTCTCAGAATTTGGAGGCACTACCTGCTTGGTTCTAGCTTCATAGTGCGGACGGACAACACTGCAGTGAGCCACTTCTTGAGTCAATCTAAGCTCACTTCGAAACAGGCCAGGTGGCAGGAACTTTTGGCAGAATTCAACTTCATGCTCGAGTACAGGACAGGCTCAACCAACAGCGTAGCAGACGCCCTCAGCAGGAGAGCCGAACTAGATCAGGTAGCATTGATGGCCATGAATGCTATTGTTAGAGCAGATAGCCGAGTTGCCATCAACATCGGAAAGAAGATCAAGAAGGCCCTTACCAGGGATCCGGTTGCCCAACAACTACTGAAACTGATCGAGAGCGGTAAAACTCGACAGTTTTGGCAAGAAGATGGTTTGCTGATGACCAAAGGAAGACGGGTATACGTTCCCCGAGTTGATGATCTGAGACGAACATTGATTCGAGAATGTCATGACACCCTTTGGGCAGGCCATGCCGGAGGAGAAAGAACATTAGCTCTCCTTCAACAAGGTTACTACTGGCCCCAAATGGGGGATGAAGTGCAAGAGTATGTGAAAACATGCCTTACTTGTCAGCAGGACAAGGTGGAGCGTAAGAAGAAGGCAGGGTTACTACAGCCGCTGCCGGTCCCCAAGAGACCGTGGGAGAGTGTGTCATTGGATTTCATCACTGGTCTGCCGAAGGTTGAAGACTTAGGCACAATTCTTGTTGTCGTTGATCGGTTTAGCAAGTATGCGAGCTTTATCGCAACACCCAAGTATTGCTCAGCCGAAGACACAGCGCAACTTTTCTTTAAGTATGTGGTGAAGTATTGGGGAATGCCTCAAGACATTGTCAGTGATCGGGACTCCCGCTTCACTGGAAACTTTTGGACTGAACTCTTTAAGTTATTCGGATCCCAACTTTCGATGAGTTCAAGTTATCATCCAGAATCAGACGGTCAGACGGAGCGGTTCAATTCCATGTTAGAAGAGTACCTCCGCCATTTTGTCAGTGCAACACAGAAAAATTGGGTCAAGCTACTGGATGTTGCCCAGCTGTGTTTCAACTCACGCAAAAGCTCTTCGACAGGAAAGAGTGCTTTTGAGATTGTAAATGGACAACAACCGTTACTACCCCACACGGTAAACGTCCCCAATGCCGGGAAATCCCCAAGGGCCATAAGCTTCAGTGAAGAATGGAGGCAGAATATAGATCTAGCTCACTCCTACCTTGAGAAAGCAGCCAGAAGAATGAAGAAACACGCTGACAAGAACAGGAGATCTCAAGAGTTTAACGTGGGCGACAAAGTTATGGTTAAGCTACTGCAACAGGATCGCAAATTTCTAAGGGGAAGAGACTCTCGTCTTTTGCAGAAATATGAGGGACCCCTGACTATAGTGAAGAAGATAGGCAAGATGGCTTACAAAGTTGATCCGCCTCATTGGTGGAGCCGCCAGCTCCATCCCGTCTTTCACGTCAGCATGTTGAAGCCATTCTATGAAGACACAGCCGACCCCCCCAGGGGCCAAATCAAGAGACAAGGACTCAAACCCAAAGCAGCAGGAAAACGAGTTGCCGAAGCTATTTTGAATGATAGAGTGATTATAGCTTCTCGCAAACGCCATCAGGAGTACCTAGTCAAGTGGCAGGGACAAATGGATGAAGAAAACACTTGGGAACGAGCAGCAGACTTATCAGCCTACGCCGACAAGATTGAAGCCTACCACATGCAGAAGTTGACGAGGGCGTCAACAGCTCTAGTGGGGGAGAATGTCACGGGCTGCCCCTTGCACCCGCCTAGCTCTGCGCCCCCGCGCCCATCCAGCTCAGCGCCCCCGCGCCCTTCCAGCAGGCGCCCATGCGCCCTCACAAGTTCATCAAGTCTCGCGCCCATGCGCCCGTCAAGCATAGCGCCCGCGCGCCCAATTGCAGTGCCCGCGCACGTCAAAAGCCAACAGTGAAGATCTAAAGATCCAGGCGTGCGTTTTTGCTCAATTTTGGTGGAGACCACCGTTGTATATATTTAAGTTTCCCTGTAAAATTTCAAGTCATTTCGAGTTGTATTTCTCTAAAAAGGGGCACTATGACTCCTCGCACATAGTTACGTCTACTACTGTCACTTTAGTTTTACCTCCTAATGGTACTATATGGGAGTCATGCACACCCATACCCGAGAGTCCCTTGCTTTGTTTTAGCTTGCCGTTCTAGCTAGATTGCACACTGTGGATGCAAACAAAGCCTTTTGTAAGTTGTAATGATGCTATTGAAGTAATGAAGATATTTGTGACCGTTTTGCCCTCGTGTTGAAATTTACTCTTTGTGCACTGTTTTATGCGATGTTGATGCACTGCTTGCTATAAATTGTTGAGATTGGTTGGCGGACTCTTCTTGCGAGCGGCAAGTCGAGTGCCACACACGGTTTCCTTGTGCCATCAAGGGCCACCGTGTGTCACTAAGGCTCGAACCCGAGACCTCTGGTTAAGTTAGGACAACCCCTTACCAGCTGACCTACTCGTTTGGTGGTTTCTATAATGTTTATTGTGTTCAAAACTGATTAAATTCAAACCCTCACTTCCTTGAATTCCGATCTAATCATTTTTGAAAATTCAGGTTTGATCTAAATAGTTACTAAAATATACACTGATTTTAAATATTATTACGTAATACACCTTATGATCATTTTATCGCACAAAACCTGCTTTAATCTTATTTTATCCATAGATTAGCCTCATGAAAGAAGACTTTCTCTCTCTAAACTAAAACTCCTACCTCTACGTCTCTCTTAAAACTCTCAATCGACTACGGCCTCCCATCGCCGCTCCACTGCGTGTGGGGCAGCGACGGCATGCCTCATTGTATTTTTCTTTGTGTTCACGTGATATGTGTGGTCTTTTGACCAGTTCTTGGAATTCGTTGGCCGCAGAGATGGTGGGTCGTGGACGACATCTTGATTCTAGATGCCTCTACTCAGATCTATGTGATATGTAGTGTTTCTTGCTTCGATCATGTCAATCTCACTAAGTTTGATCAGCTCTAATAAATCAAAGAGATCTATTAGATCTTTGATCCTCTCGATGAATTGTCTGTCTGGCGCTGTTTTGGAAAGAGGAAGTCGGTTTCTCCATAGGCTTCTATCGACAACTCCGAGTGTGGGGTGGGGTGGAGAGCCTTGGTGTGTGTGGAGGTGATGATAGAACAAAGTGGATTTGTAGCAAGAGTATTCCCTTATTTGGAAGGACAACCATGTTGATGTGGAGGCGCCACAAGGAATGCAGTCCGAGTCAGATGTCAAGTGTGTTGATGTGGGACACAGTAAGGGTGGAGTAAGGGCAGAGACCAAGGGCTTCCCAGACAGAGCCTGAGGGTGAGAGTGCTGCGAGAGTGATACCAAATTTTCTTTTACGCGGAGGACGTCACAAATCTCAAATCTCATTGGTATACAGTTATCAAGTTCAAGAAATTACCCGTGACATATGACAATGAGGTAGACACCTTTCAAGCCGACCAACCAACTATCTTGTTACCTGTTGAGGTCAACAATGAGGATGACGATTTTCCTCTTCCAACAACACTTCATGTAGGAGAAGAAGTCGTAGATGATGACGCGGAATACGTGAAAAGTGTTGGAGATGATGTGACTGAGTTTACTGATGAATAGGATGAATTAGAAGATGAAGAGGATGAAGAGGATGACGAGTCTCACGAAGAAGAGGACGATGAGTCTAGTGATGAAGATGATGATGACTCCCAAACTAAAAATGATTGACTTGTAATGTTGTAACATGTTCTCTAAAATGTAGTAATATTTTAGAACTTTGTTTATATTGATGTGTTTTTACAGCTCCGTTCATATATATAGTGCCGAAGATGATTTCTGTCATATTATTGTTTTTAATGTGTTAATGTTTTTGCAATTTATCTATACGAAGTCAGATATGGATAGGATATGAGCTATTCGTGGCCGGGGTGGACGCTGAGCTGCTTCCTCCCGGTGGGTCCCACCTCGTCATCGTCGCCCACTAATGACAAGGCACAGAGTGGTCACGTATAGAAGGCAGGGCCCCAGCCGTCGCCCCAGCCCGACGCAGATTCATCCCACACGAGCGTTGATTCTCCTTCTTCCGTGGGTTCTATCTCAGGTATAGTTGATAAGGGTGTTCAGTGTTATAAAAAGCGCGCTAAGGCTCACCACCCGCGCCTCGCCTAGGCTAGGCTCAGCGCGTTCAAGAAGGCGCGCGCCTGGACTCATCTAGGGGGTGTTAAGCCAGGTGTTGAGGATTTCGATGGCGGTTTCTGGCGACGTGGACATGCCGGAGAGAGCGAGGATGTTCGAGTTGTTGATGGAGCAGGCATTGAGGGCGTCGCCGAGTGAGAGGCAGGTGGCGGCGAAGACGCCGGGGAACTTGTTGGCGAAGATGGAGACGCCGGTGCCGGTGCCGCAGGCGACGAGGCCGAGGGTTTGGGTGGCCATGGGGGAGGCTGCGGCGGAGCTTACGCGGCGGCCGATCTCCTCGGCGACGGAGTAGTACTTGTCGGTGACAAGATCCTCGACGTCGATGCGGAGGGAGCAAATCCAAAGGGGTTGATGGTTGTGATAGAAAATAGGTGGAAATTCATTATCAAATCCAAAGGGTTGATGGTTGTGGATATGAATAATGATCTGATTCTGATAGTGATATGGCCTGTGGGACCATGTTTAGTGCAACTTTTGGACTCATCTGCTTAATGGTCGGCTGGAATCTGGTTTGCAATTGTGCTGTGCTGGAAATCCTTTCAGAATTTTGTTGGAGAGACCGAAACAGTTGCTTTGCTGTTTGGCTTCTCCAAATAAATTGATATCATAACATATTTTCTAAACAAAAGCCCTACTCAAAAAGAGGTAAATAAAAGGGGAAGTGATATTTGAATTTCTCTTTTATCGCTAAAAATCTTAAAAATCACCTGTACGTACAATTTTTAGAGAAAAAAGAGCATAAATATTATCATCTTCCCCTTTCCAAATAAGTACTCCACTTCCCAAATATCAACAATTCTGACCCATCATGATTTATTTTACTTAATTTTATTGTTTTAATGCACTATTATTTATTTATTTTTATTTATTTTAATATTGCGCCTTACTTCGAAAAGGCGCGCGCCTTGCGCCTAGGCTCCAGGGACCTTTTGCGCCTTAGGTGCGCCTGCGCCTTTAATAACACTGAGGGTGTTTAGTAAATTTTTGCTTACCTTATTTAAAGTATATTTGAACTGTATTAATATCTGTGTTTTGTAGGATCTCGACAAGGTCGTGGCCCGATACACGGGGTACGCATCGACCCCCAGCGTAAACAGAGAGTTACGCTCACCCCAGGAAGGCCAGTAAGTAAAAAAAATCACATCATGCATTATATTTAATTTTTGGGGTGTTAATTTATATTTGAACTGTATTAATTTATTTATTTACTTATTTGGCAGGATCTTGTAGAATCAGGCGAGGACGAAGATCGGCGTTCTTGTGAAGGGCCGATTCTTCGAGCCACGCCTATACTAGAAAGACTGGGATGCCAATGCGAGGGAGTCCCTATGGAAAGAGTGGCTGATACATTGAAGTATTTTTTTTGCGATAGTATTTGTTTAATTAGAATTTAGTATTTAAATTAATTTGTGTTATTGAATGCCTTGCAGGAGAGGTTCACATTTGACTCGCTTGATCAGAAGGCGCTGGGAAGACAGGCCTTCTTTGCTTACATCGGCAAGAATTACCGCCGATGGCTCCACGACGCACGGGATCGGATGAAAAAGATGCTGCCCGATGGTGTCCCGATGACAAAGATGAGGACATATCCCTTATTGGGTAGGGTTGCCTCCCTACAATCATAAAACCCATACAATACATTTTTCAATCTAAAGATTGTCTGGTCAAGTCTTCCAATACCGGGAAATTCCCTGCTCTATCTTATCCAATATGTTGGAACCTCATCTATTGAGGACCCCAGGCTCTCCGTACTATCTCCACTACCAGTGCTCCGAGTACAGACCATATTGATACAATGTACAGTTATCAAGGTTATTCTAACACGTGGCTAAGGAGCAACACAATTACAATCAAGGCAGACTTTTTAACTCTACCATCATCCTACCCTACTCTCATTAACCGGAATACCATTCTACAGAATCGTGTTACCCATGTTCTGTGAGTCTGTGCCTACAGAATCATGTACCTAAGCACTTAATACCACAAGACCGAACTGCTCTGATACCAATTGTAACGCCCCAGAAATCCAGAGCTCCGCTGCCCCGAACTTCAGGGTCGTTAACCGACCGGATCACATCAAACCTGTCAAATATGTTCACCAACACATACTTTAAAGCATCTGATCCAACACCGATCCAAATTCCTTAGAATACAAGATTTTCATAATAGTTCAAACTTAACTATTAAACCCTAGGTTCTCAATAACCTGGAAAAATGAATCGACAGTACAGACATGTGCAGGGGTCACACTACACTATAGTGGCGGGCTTACCGGAACTTCACATAAACTCTAACCCATTCTCGAACCTGCCGCAGCTTATCATCACCTGCAGAAGGGAGTCAAACGAAGGGTGAGCTTTTGAGAGCTCAGTAAGGTCGTTCAAGGACCAATAAAAGAATTACAAGATGATTCCAACTGATGGAGATTTCTAGAATAATTCAAACGGTCACAACTCAATGATTTCCAAATATGATCAAAATTCAATATAAATAAGATACCAAAATTGCCAAATACAATCACAACGGGTCCCAAAACAATCAACAAGAGATCCTTTTCAAAGTCATCAATTTCGAGATACAATGATGGTTTTCCAAAAGATTTCAAAACGTACACAGATCATCTGAGACAGTTCTTTCCAAAATACATTGGATTTCTCAAGGGATTTCACCCAAGCACAAATTATTTCAGAGAATGCTTTCCAGTCCTTACTGTAGCAATCACGGCAATATACAGAACAGAGAAAATAAAAAATCAACGTTGATCCTGGGCGGTCGCTATGCCTTTCTGGCAAAGCACAGAAGTGTGCACAGAAGTGTACACATGCATGATGTACTAAAATACTAGTCCACTTGGCTACTAGCCTGTTTTCATGCAGGATTCAAACCAGCCTTATTATGCCCTCCCACAGAACGGAAACCCAGGTCAACATAGAAAATCAACAATATCAATGAGCTTTAATGTAAGCTCAATCACCGAAATCAATTCGGATTCCAATAACAATAATCACAGTGACATAAGTCAGCATTCAAAATTTTCAGAATAAATCAAAATTTTCAGAAGAAAAATCACAAATATACAGCAAAAACGATTGCGAATAATTATCGAATCTAAGCACAACAATTCAAAAGAACGGATACAAACAATTATCAATTTTTCTCGGCATGTAATAACAGGCGAGTATCACAAGATTTTCAAATAATCGATTCAGGTTCAACATTAGGGTTTTCTGGGTAATAACATGCTATTATCAGTACATAATTCATAGTTCGGCATTAGCCATAAATAGATCAAATGAGTACTTACGAGTATGAGTTATCAGAATAAGGGCTTGGACGAAAGTCCTTACCCAGGGTTCAGATAGAATCTCTTATCTGGATCCGCAGCTAGCTTATCCTAACCGAAAGTCTTTAATTTTAACCTAAATGAGATGATCAAATCATCAGATAATAGTCTACAGAACAATATTATAACTTAATTCGGATTCACACATGATCCTAAAACGAACCTCCCTCACTGCGAATGTAAAATTACCAAATGCCCCTAGGCATAAAATTACCAAAATGTCCCTCTCGGACTTAAACCACCCAAACAGTCTTCTCGTAAGTAGAATCACCCAAATAAACCTATTTTATGTCAATTTACACAAAAATACCCCCTCAGGGTGGCAAATTATCAAAATGCCCCTATGGGCTTCCGGCACCTGAAAAAAAATCAAAAGAAATCTTAAAAATGCTATTTTAAGCATCCTGATATCATTTTTGGCCTAAAAAATATTTAAAAAAAATTTCATCCGAAAATTTCGAATTAGTGTCCGGATAGAGCGCTAAAAGGCCAGTTTCGTAAAAAATACCTATCGGTCTCAGAATGACCTGAAATTTTAGAATATGAAACATATCAGTAGAATAAGGTTTCCATAAAATTTTTAGATTAAAAATGTTTGGTTTGCTATGCTAAATAAATCCAGAACTTCTTTTGATCGATACCCTAATTTAACACCATTTGCGGATACCAAAAATTTCCAAACAATTCCAGAGCGTACGTATCATAAAAATAACTGGGGTCACTATTTTGGACTTTGTCCAAAATAGATCTCTAAACATATTTTAAAAATTCTTAAAGAACTGCTGGGATAAATGTATCTTTAGCAACACTTTTGAGTTCCAATAATTGAAACCCAGCTATAATCACTGTTCACCGTCCCTGTTCGGCAGCCCACCTCTTCCAATTACATACACACACAAACTCCACTTCAGTGACACACTCCTTCCTTTCTCTTTACCCACAAACACATATACACACTTACATATACATTAGTACACCAACAAAACACACACCTATGCACCTTATATACACATACTTCCACGCACAACTCACACCCAGAACACACATACTCACAGCAATACACATTCTCCCTGAAGATATACATATACTCAATAAATTCACAATAAGCATTACCCTAAATAAAAAGAAAATTACCTTTAGGATTCTCTTAATTTTGCTTTTCTTCTTCTCCTCTTTATTTAGTCCTCCTCTTCTCTTCTTTCCCCTCTGTCAAGCTTCTTCTCCATGTTTCCTTTCTTCTTTTTCTTCCTCTTTCTTTCCTCTCTTTCCTTCTTTTCCTTTCCTTCTTCTCTTTTCTTCCCTTTCTCCCATACCCGAGACCCCCTGTTTTCTCTTCTCTATTTCTTTATTTATTTCTTTCTTTCTCTGGTTCTCTTCTCTGTTTTGTTTCTTGTTTTAATTTCCCGAATTTCTTTTCTATTTCTTTTGTTTAAATCTTATCCAATACATTTATTTAATATAAAATTCCATTAGTCATCATATCACATAGTAGGAGGTAGCACCAATCTAGAAAATTTTCTCCAAGATTCTGACACTAGGTACAAATTTTTAAGAATTGCAAATTAACCCCCAAATTTTTCATAATTGCAAAATAGACTCCAAATCTTATGTAATTACAATTAAGCCCAAAAAATAGTCTAATATTTATTAATTTAGCTAAATGTCACTAAAACATATATTATCACTCATTTTTATATTTTCAATCACTAAAAACATCAATTTATATTTATGCCCCCACAAATTTTCAAAATACGAAAATGCCTCCAAAATTTTAAAAATTATATTTTCGCACGAAAATTATTTTAAGCTCCAATACTGTACTAATACCCGAACATTGTTCAAAATTAGTGCCCATTTATTTTTCAGGTCACGAATGACTATTTTAAACAGCTCCCAAAATTCAGACTATTACATTCTTCCCCCCTTATAAAAATTTCGTCCTCAAAATTTGTTGTAGGATAACGTCTACTCATTACGCTTCAGTTGCAAAACTCTGATAACTATCTCATAGTGACTAAGTTATCTCTGACTCCAGCACCCAAATCTTGTCCCACGAATATTCAAATGCAACTGTTTAAATTTCCCATCGTAACGCTAAACTCAAACCTATCAAATTATCACTTGCACTTTAACTATCTGAAACTTCACAAACCGTGACTTAGCTAATTTGAAATCATTGAATTAAATCTGCACCGCTCCGAACCCAACGCACATATACTGAATTGAATCAAACTCTAATAGAACAGGCTACTATTGCGATATGCTGATACTACGCCAGAGATTCCATCAGTTGCATGATTTTGTTATGACTGTAAGCGCAACTCTAAGATCAAGGCATACTGAAATACTAAACGATGGTCACACATGACCTGCGGTCTACCAGGACTAATATGGGTAGAATAACCAATTCATATAGGCACTTACACCTCACAACAGATAACAAAAGTTATAGCCACTGGACTCTCACTGCACACTTGAATATCTCAAAACAACGAGTCCCAATTACTGTCAAGGTCATCACCGGGAGGCATGTTATCTTAACGTAACTATGTATTGTATACTTACGGTTATGTGTACACTTCACGGAACAACAGGAAACTATAACCACTATGGTCTCGTTGCGCGCTCCGGTGTCTTAAATCAAATAGGTCCAAACTGTTACCGGAGGCATTACAGAGAGATGTGTTATCTTAACACAATGAGAAATATGATTTTTCACTCACGTGTCTTGCACTTCTACTAAAATTTAAAGCTCTAAATTATCATATCTTTTCTAATTTACAGTCACATTATTTACAAAAGTCTTATAATCTTATCCTTCAATCATCAGTTTAAGCTAAACTGTTAAAATCCTCCGGTTCCAGAAAGCAAATAACATATTGTCTATTATCATATGTTCAACCAAGGTTCAAATCATATCCCCAAATCATCAAATAGCTTATCCAAACCTTATCCACGTTCTCAGAACCTACTCTCACTCACAGATTATCTGAGTCTAAGGAATTTACCTAATCTCATATCCAGGTAAGGGAAACGATGCAAATAATAATAATAATAATCACAATTAGATAATCAAAACCAAAAATATTTAACAAAAATCATGCATACTGGCTTTCGATGTTCACAACAGAATTATGTAACATTCCAGAAGAACGACAAACACAGAAATGATGATATAGATCTGGTGAAGCAAAGTCAACACGACGACTCGGAGCAATCAAAACCGGAAGGAGTTATTGATCCTTAATGTAATTCATAACTTTTCCATGGCCAGTAGGTCAGATACGACCCCATCAAGTCCAGATAGATTCAGAAGGACAGATAAATATCCCGAAAAGAAGTAAGACGACTAGGCATGAATGACATCTTCTTTGACGTCTCAGCGTAAGCTGCCATTCAATTACGTCGTCATTGAATTCAATATACAGAAGAATAAATGAGAAGACAAGTAAAATTCCAGATTCCTTCTTGTACCTTTAAACCAAATTTTCAGTCTTACACCAATCATTTCCCAAAACACTAGTCTTACTCATAAATCAAATCACCAACCTAAATACTGCTTATACCTTATAAACTTTCCAGATACGGCTAGGGTTTCCCCTGACAATACACGGATGCGTGATTAGCAAATCATCAATTCATACCTAGTACAATATCACAATCCTAAACAACAAATGAAACGAGGTCCATAAAAGGATCTCTATCCCAAACAAAGACTATACAATCACAGAGAACCACAAAACAATCAAAGACTCACATAATGGGGTACTTGTCACAAGATCAGTTCTTAACAAGATAACTTTCACCTTTAAATCACCATGCGAAGGTAAGGGATACAAATGTACTTACCACTCCAGAATGAAACTGTATACGAACATCTAATGGATTAACCTGTAGTTTACCTGGAAGCACGTCATCGGATGTGACAACATCCTAAGCAGACATTAAACAAACTTTAACTAATGTTCTGGGCCTCTGCCCCTACCAACCTTGTCCTCTTATTGTCAAGGAACACAACCCGTCCATCACCCTGACCAGTACTCTATGTAGGTCAAACTTCGAAACTCTGTGATGATTCAACTCTAGTACTCTGAACTGAGCAAACGCCTATACCCTGCGCTCCTCTAAATCCCATATCATGCCCCATTTGGATTTCAAAACTCTGTCCAGATCACAATATCACCGAACCGAAATGAGTATGAATCCCTGGTTCTGCCTTAACCTTTAACGTTAGGCACCCTATTGTACCGACTGGAAAAAACTTTACTGACAACTGCAAGCTCCTACAGATCAGTTCTGGAAAAAAATCTCACTCATCTCTCTTTTCCCCGCCCTAGATTTACTTATGCCTTCCTCAATTGTCAGACTTAGACTGTTCCAAAACACATATCCAATAAAGATATTCCATATAGCTTGCCAATCAAGCCGAGATCATTGCATCTTTTAGTCCAAGCCTAAGCTCCCACCCAGGCTTTTGACAGCTATCTGCCTCTATCAATAACATTCTTATGGAAAATCTAGCAAAACAAAATTTCATCTCAATCTTGTCTATCAACTCTAAATCTGTTATTTCACATTCAAAGCTCCCTCACATCTTTTCACGAAATCTCACAAAATACCAGTCAAAAATAATTCTCTAAAAGGTTCCCAAATGTTATAAATCAATTTCTGATAAGTCAGATCCTTCGATACTCTTTCCACCCTTGATCAACCTTGTCTATTAGACCATATCCCACAAATTCAATCTTTTATCACTTCACTCACAATTACTCAAAATTTATACGATTAGTTGCTTAAAATTTTTCTCCATTTTGCTAATCCAATTCGCTGTCTCTATAGTGTTCAATAACTCCTTGTGGCTAGTCATTTCATTTGTCAAAGTCACCAAGATACTCTTATTTTGAGGTTATGGTTGTGGTTAGGGTAGGTTCCATGTTATCAAAGTTAGAATCGGGTTCATAGTGTTCAGAGTGTGACCATCAGTTCTAGGGTTCTACTGTTTCCCTTATTGGGTAGGGTTGCCTTTCTACAATCATAAAACCCATACAGGACATTTTTCAATCTAAAGATTGTTTGGTCAAGTCTTTCTAATACCGGGAAATTCCCTACTCTATCTTATACAATATGTTGGAACCTCATCTATCGGGGACCCCAGGCTCTCCGTACTATCTCCACTACCAGTGCTCCGAGTACAGACCGTATTGATACAATGTACAGTTATCAAGGTTATTCTGACACGTGGCTAAGGAGCAACACAATTACAATCAAGGCAGACTTCTTAACTCTACCATCATCCTACCCCATTCTCATTAACCGAAATACCATTCTACATAATCGTGTTACCCATGTTCTGTGAGTCTGTGCCTACAGAATCTTGTACCTAATTTTGCTTTTCTTCTTCTCCTCTTTCTTTAGTCCTTATCTTCTCTTCTTTCCCCTCTGTCGAGCTTCTTCTCCGTGTTTCTTTTCTTCTTTTTCCTCTCTTTCTTCCTCTTTCTTTGCTCTCTTTCTTCTTTTCCTTTCCTTCTTCTTCTATTTTCTTCCCTTTCTCCCATACCCGATACCCCCTATTTTCTCTTCTCTATTTCTTTATTTCTTTCTTTCTCTGGTTCTCTTCTCTATTTTGTTTCTTGTTTTAATTTCCCGAATTTCTTTTCCAATTTCATTTGTTTAAATCTTATCCAATACATTTGTTTAATATAAAATCTCATTAATCATCATATCACATAGTAGGAGGTAGCACCAATCTAGAAAATTTTCTCCAAGATTCTGACACCTAGGTACAAATTTTCAAGAATTGCAAATTAACCCCTAAATTTTTCATAATTGCAAAATAGACTCCAAATCTTATGTAATTACAATTAAGCCCCAAAAATAGTCTAATATTTATTAATTTAGCTAAATGTCACTAAAACATATATTATCACTCATTTTTATATTTTCAATCACTAAAAACATCAATTTACATTTATGCCCCCATAAATTTTCAAAAACAAAAATGCCTCCAAAATTTCAAAAATTATAATTTTTGCCCCAATATTGTTTTAAGCTCTCATACTGTACTAATACCCGAACATTGTTCAAAATTAGAACCCGTTTATTTTTCGGGTCACGAATTACTATTTTAAACAGCTCCGAAAATTCAGAATATTACAAGTGCGCTTTGATGTAGACTATACATGATTTTCCTGCATTGGAAACTTATCTAGAAAATGTTGTGTGAGGCGTGCTATTTATCTACTTTATATTATAGTGGCTATCAAGGACTTCTTGTGTATAGGAATCAGCCTGGATAAATTTATTTTACAAGAAGGAAAATGGTGTAACTCTGATCTTTCTCCTATACGGTAATGTGAGCTATAGGTGGATTGTTCTCCCCTTTTTTTTTTTTTTACCGAGGAGCTTGTTTAGCTTAAGGTGATAATCCTTTTCCAATCGGGTAAATAGAAAATCTTAATGTTTTATTCAATTCAGCCAACCATTCATAGGCTAGGTAGCACTACGCAGAGGTTTGAAGCTAAAATCCAGAAGGATTTAACGTTGAGATAAGATTCACAAGATGTGAAAGAAGTCCAACATGATGAAATGAAGGCAGTATCAAACTGAGAAATGACTAAAACAAATCAAAATCAGGACATAAATTAATCTAACTAATTACCTAAATACGAAGATAGAACCCCCAAATGTAAAAATTCTCACATGCCTAAGCAGATTGGAGCATATGCCTTACACTTGAAAACAAAAAACTAACCAAATTTACAATCTGAAACTTATTAATACACGAAATTGGCAATACTTCCTTGGAAAACAGACCTTGAGATTGCTTTCAGGCCACCAATCGATGAGCTTCCTAAAGCATTCACGCAATTTACTGAAAAAGAAATTAGATAGAGTTGGAAACAATTGAAAAACATGTAAATTGGAGAAGGACGGACCCAACTTGGTTGTGCTTGCTGTAAGAACCCAGAAATTATAGCTAAAGAATGGCAGCGACACACTGAAAGAAGGCGAAGAGAACGAAGGATTTGGGAAGACAAATATATGCTCTTCAAATAAGTTTTTTTTGAGGATTAATGATCTGGAATTGGAAAGGCATGCATGCACACACTTGTACAGAGAAATGAATGAAGAAAGATGAGGGAAATGGATGAAGCGAAGATGAAGAGGAAGAGTCTACAAATATGCATGAACCAAAGCACAAAAGGGAAGAGTCACTGAACCGATTTTCGGTTGTGATGTTTGGCGCCATGTATTTCAACTTTTTTTTTGTATGTTTGGTTTATTGTTTTTTCGTTTTTTCGGTATCCGTTTTTTTTCTTAACTGATTTTGAAGCTTTAACTCTTTTTTTTAATCTTATTTCCCAAATTTTAATTTTTATTTCTTAGCTTGGTTTTTCTTTCAACTTGAAGGGTTTTCTTATATATATGACCTAATATTCAATAAACGCATTACAAAAACAATCACGAAATTTTTTTCTTTTTATTTGTAAGCTTTGTTTTTTCTCTTGGACACACACACACCCACGACCTAATTTTTATTAAACGCGTTACAAAAGAATAATTAGGGAAGAGTAAGGTAGTAATTGGAATAATTAACTAAGGGTAAAACAGAAAATGATTACAAAATTCATAATTAATAGTAGTATAGATGAAAGGGTATGATTGTTATTAGAGTGATTAAGAAAGGGCAAAATCGGAATAAAATGATTTACAACATTGGTACTTTTGTAGATAGTGTAGATAAGATATGTGTCTTTTTCTTTAGTCTTAAAAATCTTTTGATCATGTAGTTATGGAGACTCTTGAAAGCCCTTTTTTTTTTTTTTGCGCTTTGTTTCTTGTCATAGGATTAGACTTCTTAAAATCGTTTCAAGACTCTTGTCTTTTTCTTTTATTCTATCTTAAAAACTTTGTTTCCATGCTTATCTTCAATTCCATTTTGAAACTTCAGTATACCTTTGTTTATTATCATGACTAATTAGTAGATTTATGTAGTAATTGATTTGCGTAAAAACTAAGTTAACAAAAATTAATTTGTAACCAAGGATAATTCCTAGGCAACTCGTGTCCACCAAAATTTTTATGGGACGGGCATGAATAGATATTATTCGTCCCGTGGATGGGCTGGACTAGATATGGGCGCGAGTTTGTGAGAGTGGGCTGGACATGATTTGACCCTCGGGCCAGTCCAGCCTGCCCAAGTTGCAGCCTTACCCACCCATGTCTCGCTTGATCTATCTCTTTCAACTCCAACCACCAACAACCACCACCGCACCACCCTACCACCCTATTCTACCAACCACAGCACCACACCAACACCACCAAAGACCACGACACTCCTATAACTAAGACACACCACCAATCAATGTACACATACACATATTCACGGGCGCGCGCGTGCGCGCACACAAACATAAACACACACACACACACACACACAGAGACCTTCACACATGCAAGCATACACAGAAATTTGCAAAAATAGATTCACGTACACAGGCAAATTGATTTAACACCATAAGCAACTCAATCGAGCTCATCTCATTTTTCAACAAATCAAACCCACAATGAGACACACACGCTCCAAAGAGATCAAGCCGGTTTTTCCGGTGGCGAGGACTTTCCACCTCGTTGTCGCCCAAGTCGGGCCAAATGCTAAAATGGCAGCAGGTTAAGGTTAAAATATCTGTGGGTGTTAGTGGACCCCACCCCATGCCTTACGATGACATCACGACGTTGTTGTTGTTGGTGGTGATGCTGCACCCTCGTAGTGGCACCACTTATGACCTGTCAGGTATAGTGGCACATGGAGCACTCATGGGTCTTGCCCATGCCATTGTCGGCAACAACGACAGCTATAGTGGTGGTGGTGCAGTAGAATCGGCTCTCTGGTGGCTGTGGGGAGAGAGAAAATGAAAGAGGCTAGTAATCTAAGTATTATACTTAAAAGAATATGTATCCATACATTTAAGAGTAATATTGACATTTTCAAAATTAAAACGGTCACTTCAGTCAAAATCGATAACTAGTGTTACTATCTTGACCACATTGGGGAAACTAATATAAACTTTTTTCATTTTGAATGCGAGTATCAGCTTTGTCAAAACATAGTCTTTGACTAAAATTCATCCCTAAACTCAAGAAATTTAGCGATATTAATCTATATTTTCGAGTGTTACATGTCAATTTGGGTTCCAACTGCTAATCCAAAGGCAGCATACAGTATTGGAACTTTATGTTCCCTTCATTGCCTAACTTCTATTAATATGAAAGTGGAGGGGAGGGAACATAATCAACCAAATTCAGCGTTTTGAGTTGAACCTTCATTACTTATGTAAGCAATGTTCTACTAACAGTAGCCTCTTTGTATTGCACGAAGGGACAATAGCTATTCCTTTCTGAACTGCATTTTAAGTTGGATATCGAAAGAAAACCAGGTATACTTGCATAATGTGCTTGACCATTTCCAATGCTAAACAATGGTGAAACTATCATTTACGACTATTTCAAATAAATTTCTTGGCGCTGAAGGTGCATTAAGAAAAAAAAACTTTGGATTTACATGAAAAAGTAATACATAAAAAGACACCACGAAGCATAATGGACGACTAAAAAAAGGAATTTTTAATTATTTCACGTGTCCAAATTATGATGGGGCTAAGATTGCAGAAATTTGTAAAAATTGGGATACATATTATATTACTTATCTTATTTTATGAATGCATAGCTAAATATGGATAGAACTAGTAATCAACACTTTAGCTAATTAATCAACACCTAGCTAAGAGTAGAACTCTGCCAATAATACATCTTGTGAGTTACTGTTAGTCTGTTCATGTGTCAGAGATATACAAGCAAGAAGTTCATGACAAAAGAAAACAGAAGTGTAATAGAGGACAAATTAAAAGAAGGAAGTTTTCCTTCGGGTTTCAAAAAGGGGATGGAACTAATCTTACCCACTTTGCTAGTGCAGCACTCATCTATTTTAATGTTAAAAAGTTATCATAATAAATTTATTTTAATAATAACGATAAAATACTTATAATGACAATGAAAGCTGTCACAGCAGAGATATTCTACAACAGGAAATCCTTAGCTTACAAAGTTGAGAGATAATAAGATTATATATCTTACTAAATTAGGAGGTTAAAGTATTAGATATCCTATTTTGCTCCTTCAACACTTAAATGTCGCTAAAGAATAAAGCTGCGCCAAATAATACACATTACAGATTATGTATTTTATTAGGCTGAGTTTGGTCGGTATGTGATATAACTCATAAACAACCTTTCAACAAATGTCAGTTCCGAGGTTCCATTCATTGAACTCGCTCTCAAAACCAAGTTTAGGTAAGGCCGGCCCTTCTTAGTTTAAGTGAACTCACAGCCTTTACTCCACGCCCCCATGTGACATGCCCCCATGCATGAAATGGGAAAAACCCAACAAAAAGTACTTCAAACAAAAAGGCGTAGAAAGCAGGAGGGGGGCTCTTGTCATCCAACATGGAAAGTGAAGAAGATGGACTTTGCCTGAACAAAGAGGTGTTGGGAATAGAATTTAATTGCCTGGAATTGAATCGAAGGAAAGGGTGAAAGAGGATTCACCATGCACTGTTGTAACCTCCCAAAAACGTAGCAATCAACGTGGCTTGAGATTTTCATTGTCGTCTTGAATTAATAAATCTCCTTTTTGCTCTATAGAAAGTTGTGCAAGCTACGGGCCTCGCAATGACAAAGCTATTTCGTTTCGGGCGTTCTCCTCTTAATTCTGGCTAAACTAATTTTTCTTATAAGGAGGGTGACGAATACTCGAGGTCCTTGAGTCTCCTAAGAGTTGGATCATAAAAAAATGGCCGTACGTTTATGATATTTGTTTTTTATTTACACGATTTTTGTATTCAGTTAGAAAATACGTTGCTATACTTTTATCATTTTTATTAAAAAAATTTAACTATTTTTTCTTACATGTTACTGTTTGAGTAATTTTTACCCAAAACAAAAATAAAATTTGGTAAAAGTATACAAAAAAGAATATTTTTTATCATCATTACAAAAAACAGAAAACAAATATGGTAAACGTACGGACCCTATTTTTTTTGAAAAAAATTTGGCTGCTACCCCGATCGGAGGAATCTTCCTCCTACCCCCTATATAGCGACAATTAATCGTCTCTAAAAGCTTTTAGTGACTTTAGAAAAAAAATACTGTTAATAATTGTCACTGAAAGTATTAGAAAAAAAAGTCACTAGAGACATTTATCGACTATTAATTGTCACTATGTACAGGGTTGGAAATTCTTATAATCTGGGTAGGAATCAAAGTTTGTTCATTTTTTTTAGGAGTCCCGTCAAAAAAAAAAAGCAAAACTTAAACGCAAATTTAAATAATGAATTTTTGAAAATGCCAAATCTTTGATGATTCCATCCTCTACGATTGAGTTGCGAAAATTTCTGGATAGATAGGTATCCTACATCAGAGGTATTTTGTTCCATCACAGAAAATTATTATATTAATGCCTTTTAAAGAATTTTCATTATACGCGAGAATAATATTATAGAGCATATAACTTCGATCATAGAGATCAATTTTTAGTCGCATAGCTTCATAAATTTTTGTGATTTTATTTTATTAGGCTTGGTCAGTATGTCATGCCATTGACCCACCGAAAAGATAGTTAATGTAGTGCAGACAAGCCGACCTAAACCAAAAGGATAAAAGCCCAAAAGTTCTTACTATAGCTCGTGTGGCAAAAGTATTCGAGAAAACTAATAAGATCTCTTTTACAATCACGCTAATAATGTTAGGGATCCGATCATCTCCTCAAGTTACTCCTAAGATTGCACAATCGATTTCTAAGATTATCGTTAATGTTACATAACTGATTTTTAAAATTCGTCTAAGATTAAAAAAGTCAAACATAGACAAGAAAAATATCGCCATTATTTAGAATTGTCACAAAATTTGCTACTTGGAGTATCGTTCCTTTTCTGACGGAGTTGCAGGGTAGAAGGAAGAAAACCATTTGCTACGGAAAATTGGTAAATCAGGATATGGCTGAGAAAGTACAGAGTGAATTTGCAAATGGCCAACCCTTTAGAAAGTGATGGGTGGAAGGATTTCTAGGGCTGCTTGACAAATATATGGCAGACTTTTATATTCTGATCAAGGTTAGAAAGATTGTTGGGTTATATTTAATATAGCTTGCAATAACAACGAAACCAACCAAACGTTGTGGTGTTCACAATTATCAAGTACCTAATGTTAGGAGAGCTGCAATTCAAGTCCAAAAATCAGTATCATTTGACTGCTCTAGTTTCCTTTTTTTTTTTTTTGGTTTGTTTCTCTTAACATACGAGCAATTTTAAATCTTACTCAAGGATTATTAATTACTTCGTACTTAATGTAATTGAACCATAACTTACATTAGTTATATGCAAGGCTTCAATGGTCCCTGATCACTCCAAAAAGCGTGTACTTCAGGAGCATTAAAAATAATTTTAAATCTCATTCAGTGACTTTTACTCCAACAGATACAGTATATTATCTTGACTGACTGGTCAATTACATAAAAAGTGTATAGTGACACATGATTACGGCCTAAACTATTGAAGTTTTACGACTTATGTTGCATAGAAAGAGGCCCGTTTAATCTTGGCAAAAAGGGTGTGTGTGTGTGTGAGTGAGAGAGAGAGAGAGAGAGATCATATTGAACTAGGATTGAGTCTATGCAACCCCGCGAATGCTAAGCCAAAGATTTAGCCAAGAGGACCATTTAACTGTCCTTAACATCAAGTCATCAACCACAAACCAATCCAACAATCCGAACTATTCTCCATTCAACAGGAGTTTATCAAGCAGATCTACTTTATTCCTTTTCCTAGACAGTTATTGCAACTGATACTGAAAAGTTTGAAAACCACCTTTTATCTCGCACATCCCCACTCCCCCTTGAATCATTCCCACTACATACCTCCCTCTCTATAAATAACCACCAAAAACTCTTGCTTTGACAAGCAAATCTGTCTACAGCTCTCTCTGATTTCTGCAGTTTCTGTACCCATCAGCATCTAATCATGGACAGCAGTGAAGCCAAAGTCATGCAAAACCTGCCTCTCAAAACAAGCAAATCTTCCTTGGCAGCCCAAGTTTGCCTGCGACTTTTGGCCCTTGGAGCGACATTGGCTGCTGCTTGCATAATGATTACCAGCAAGCAATCCGTTGTGGTGTTTGGAATCAATATTGATGCACGATATAGCTACTCCCCGGCTTTCAAGTAAGACAACTCTAATCAACGAATGTCCGTGCTGCATTAACCAGTTGTACCTCATGCATTGCCCTTGCACAATTGTCTGTACAGATGCACACCTGTCGCATACAGTACACCCATCTATATTCTAAACAATACCTCTAAATCCGCCACAAAACTACGCTTTGGTGTTTGATTTTTTTAAAAGTAGGTCTCTTTTAAAGGGTAGACATTATAATTTTTGTTTTTGTTGAATTCTGCTACATACCATATTCTTACGAATTCAACCATACTCAATACTTTTGCAGGTTCCTTGTACTTGCCAATCTCATTGCGTGTGCCTTCTCGTTGATATCTTTGATAATTGTACCTATCCTTGCTCGTAAAGGATCACACCCGGCTAGCTACTTCTACATGTTCCTACATGACTTGGTAATTTTGGTTCCATTTTACCCGTACGGCATCAAAGATTGTTCAAGTTATTTTTACCTTCCACACAACTTGCAGGGTTTTGCTATAGAATATATGGTTTTGGATATTGACAGGTTTTGATGACATTGTTGATGGCCGGAGGTGCAGCAGCAACTGCAATAGGTTACGTGGGTCGCTATGGGAATAGCCACACTGGTTGGATGGCCATTTGTGATAACTTTGGCAAATTCTGTGACAGAGTGACCGTTTCTGTATTACTTTCTTTCTTTGGCTTTGTATTGTATCTCTTTCTAGTGATCATCTCTGCCAACAGGTCTAGACAAATCCAAGTGTGAAGATGTTGATTTGGTGGAAAGAAAAACAAGAAGCAGCAATTGCTAGTTATGTTAGTGATGCTAATGAAGTGATGGCCATATTTGTAGGGCACATACCAGGACTCCTTTGTATCTTCCTTTTCATTTCAAAGAACCAAATGTCCATCTTTTCGTTTTTTTCTGTATCTTTATGGAAATTAAGTACTTTTAGCCTTTCGTCTATTGGAATTGAGAACTTTCACATTTGATGTTGCAAGTGCAAAACTGCAAAGTTCAGTACTGTTGTGACACCAATAAGGACCAACACCCTCTGCAGTTAGCGGGTAACTGCAGAGGTAAATTGAGTCACTTTAAGGCCGACATTGGTCGGAAAAAAGGTTTACAATTGCTAAAGGATGTGACGAATGCAATTTTCCGTGACAAAAGATTACTGAAGAAATTCACTTCTGGAATACTGCAAAGGATCCAATTCCAATTAAAAAAACCATACAAACGATCCATGCCCCGTGGAAAGTCACATGCTATTGTTACCGCATCAGATTCAAACGGTCCACTTCCTCAGGATTGGATAGAAGAATGGGTACAATAGCTATCTTGTAGGTATGAATCGCAGTGATAATGGACTAAGGCCGAGCTTAGCAACTGCCCAAGTCGTGGTTAACGTGATCAGTTATGATTTATGCATCTGTACGAGGATGTTGAACACTGTATATGATGAGTCTCAGGGGTTATGCACTGCAAGAATACTCGCTCCCTCCTTAGGTGATATTTAGACAACTCTGTCTGCAATACAAAATTTGTTTAGCGATCGAATCCTGGAATCTGTTTTCTGCAGAGGTATCCTTCTAGTACAGATTTTAATTTCAATACAGAGGCTCCTTTCAGTTATCATAGCGCAAGGGAACATCTTTATCTGTTCAGCGAGACTTGTATATCCATGAAATTGCATCCATTTCTCCCCTGAGAGGAATTGCTCAAAATTTGGCCTCAGAGCCTATAGAGTAGCCCTCTAAGTAAGATCATACTCACTTTTCATGCTATATGTGGCACACTGTACAGACTGTCTAAAAAGCAGTCTTGGCATTCTATCATGTACTTGGATGTCATCTTGATGAGGCACTTGACTATCTTGATGACTCCGTGTGTACCCAAGCAAGAAGGTTTGAAATTTTCATTAAGTTAGAAACATGATTATTCGGGACATTGGGGAATAGTGGTAGTCCCTTTCCTTAATCTTGTATGGTATGCTTCTATCCCAGTTAGTAATGAAGTTCTTTAAGTTTACCGAAGAATCTACATGAACATGATCATATTAAGGGCTCGGTTTAGACCTTCAAATGCCGAGGATGATTAGGAGGGAACATTAAGGATACTTTAACATTTCAGAATGGTGAGCCAATTAGCATGCAATCATCAGATTATCTGAATACTTTAGCTACAGTGAATTGAGACCTTAATACTGAATCGGCAAGTGCTTGCTTATTAGGAACCACGACTTTGTTCATTTTCTAGTTTGTGGATGACACTGGTGGTTCGGATGCGTTTCTTGTGGTATCTTGGAGCACTTTTCGTGGAGTACCAAAATTCAGTATTTACTGACGTACTTGGAAGGGTGCATTTGAATTAAAATACACGTACGACGACGTAAAACAGCATCCTCGTTGTCTTTCCATCTTGTATTATCACTTTTCATTACTGAGAAAGCCAGCAAGGACATTGTAATTTAGTGGATTAACTCCAAAGAAGAAAGAAACCGCACGCCCTTGTTCTTAACTACATACATAACATTTTGAAACGGAATTCTTAGCCCTTGTTTCTTTTATTATCTACTGATGTACTTGGAAAAAAGAACGGAAGGAAATAGGAATTATATGTTTTCTACCACGGAAACTATATCCCAAAACAGAGTTCTGAACTTCAGTTCTGCAAGTCATTTCAGTTCTAGTAAATTGCACCCTTTTACATTTTTTTCTGGGTAGAAACACTATCTTTTTTTTGTTGAATTGCCGAATGTCGTTAAATTGTTGTGATTGATACAATTTAATCTTCCATTTTGTTTGCGTCAAGTTTGTCAATTTAGGTTCATTATATTCACACCGGTCATTTTAGGTAGTTTTAGCTCCTTCGTATACACGTTGTTCTACTGACCGTTCTACCACACTCAGGGGCGGACCGGCACCCCTCAAGATTTTTGAAAATCCTTTTTTACTTTTTTGGATAATTAATAAATATATTTAAAATATATGAAAATATTATTATTTTGTAACATTAATTTATTAATTTTTATTTTGCTGTGTTGTTTACTCTTTGTACTTTGTCATAGTCTTTATTTTTGTCATCGTCATTTTCTTACTCTGTCCTAAAGTCTAATTCTCTATATTACAAAAGGATAAGAATAAATTAAGGTTATTTATTTTTATTATTTTAAATTCTTATAATTTGTTAACTTATACGTGACTAACGTACTCATATAATTGATAATTACATTAGTAATATATCTATTGAGTAAGAGTCAAATTTTTTTTTCATGCAAAATTAGTTATTTATTGTTGACTAACCTTCGTAAGTTAAATAAATCACTATGAATAGCAAAAATATATATTATTAGTAGTCAAATTGAGTAATCTATTTTGAAGAGAACGTATTTAATATGACGCTATTATAATGTATTTTTTACTATTCATATTTTATATGAACTTGAACTTTTTTTATGTTAGCTATCTGTTTTTTTAAACTCTTTATTGACAACCATATCTCGTGCCCATACGCCACAATCATATCTCGTGTTGTAGGCACCGCGCCTATGTGCCACAATCATGTTACATGCCTCCGGGCACCACATTCATTCACCACACCATGCGCTCTGGCCATAGACGTGGAACATGCTTCGACCCACTCGTCAGAGTGTGCAGCATTTCGAGGAGCTCCGCTCGTAGTGCTCCGGCACAAGAACCCTTCGCAATGGGATAGGCTCATTACCACAAAGTTATCACCGCCTGGGGTGACTTGCATGACATTAGGCACTGAGCTGCGACCATGTCCACTCACGTTACCAGTGATTATCGGTCCCCCTAAGACGATGACCCCCGGGTCACTTCGAGACGGGAGGTCTTTGGAGGGCATCGTGCCTAGTCCGTCTGGCAATTGGTCATAGGGGAAACCCTCACCGCTGTCAGGTTCTCTACACTTCTTTTGATGTACCTTATGGGATTCACTGAGGGCTTGAACCGGTGGCTAGGGCAAATGGCTTACTCTGATCATGCTATCGTAGTGTGGTCAGTCTTTTCAGACAGGTAGAGTGACACTGTGTGGGGCAGGTAGCGCGAATTTGGGTACCGGTAGTCCAACGGAGAACCGGTATTTTCGGACCCCCCTGGTGACGTGTCACTCCCAGGGGATGACATGAGGCATTTTGTGACACATGCATACTGTTTCTTATAAATAGTGGACTTTTTGACTTTTTCAAGAACTTTTGGCTCATCCTCACAAAATCACTTTCTTACTCTAGAACTTGAGAGCTCTTGGATTCTAGAGAGAAAAACATATTTGTCTTGTGACTTTGGACATAACATCGACTGTGACATTGGACCTCGACTTGGACCTTGATTTGGATTGTCAACTATCGGTTCTGTTCATCTCCGCCTTGTCTTCAGTTCACAGCACTGCCATTCTTCACGGCCTGTCTGAGAAGCCTTGCTCTCTGCTCATACTTTGCCCTCACTGTCTCTCATTTTGTACATCTGGCAGTTGACTCATACTGCGTCCCTTGTGGCACCTCCATGTAAGTATGAACCCACTTTTCTTGGCATCATACAATTAGCTAAGTCCTTCTGGTACGCTAAGTCAACATTTCAACTTAAGTTGGGCAACTATAAAGGGCTACAATATAAAGAAAATAAAGAGAGTTTAAGAGAATATTACGCTCTATAGCAATAGAGATTACAGGCTTGGAGAGTGCCTTCGGTGCAGAAATGTTTACGATGTCTAGGATACCTTGGACAGGTGATGGCCTTGCCAATTTATACTTGTTCACCTCCTCAATGGACGGTGGGGGTTTATTCTAACCGACAGTGTATATTTCCTATCTAGGTTTTTTTAACGATATTTGTACATGTATTTCTAGAGATCTTTTGAGTTTATAAGAAGCAAACTGTATAGAAATTAAAAAAAAAATTGGAGACCGTCTTATAAGTAGCCAAGTCATGTTCTTGTAAGCGCTCCTGTTACATAACCTCTAAAATGGGCCTTCTTTCTTGCCGTGCGGGACATGAAGCCCAGTTTGATAAAGGATGAGGTCCAATATCTGCATCCTAAGTAAGAAAGCAAGATAATTCTGAGGGTCCATCCTACAAAAAGCTCTAGATATTTAAAATCTTTACTTTGTTAGCAATCATTATCAAATTTAAAATTGTTGCTTCAAGTTTGTGCAAGAAATAACAATTTGTTGTTCATTGTTAATTGTACTCCATCAGTCCAAGAATAATTGATTAATTTTTCTTTTTGAACTATTCCAATATATTGTTCACTTGTCAAATTAAAGAAAAATTATTTGTACTTATGGCATTCAATTTTCAGTACTCTCTTTATGTATCCTCGTTTACTCAGTATAACAAATCTTATTTTCTCTCTTTCAGACTCGTTCCTCTTCTCTCTCACCGTCCACCCGGTCCTTCCAATGTAAGACCGTGATTTTTGTCCACTTACTTAGCCAAACTCTATCTTGTCTGTGTCGACCATCACCAAGTTGGTCTTTGACCCACTACCTTCGTCGGTCACTTCCTTCCTCCTCCACTAGTATTGTTGTCGCGTTCAAGGTTCAAGAAAGATGTTATCTTTTTTGACTATTTGTACATGAAACGTGTAATGACAAAAGAATCTAAAGGAAGATATCTAGGTGGGGAAGCACAAATTGATCAAGGACGATGTTGAAGTTAAAAATCCAACCTGAATGTCACAGCCTTAAGACTTCGCTGGACCAACCGTGCGACAGTTAGCCAATCCAAGCCCCTGCTAGTTCGCTAAGTCAACATTTCACATTAAGTTTGGTCACTATAAGAGATAAAATACAAAGAAAATAAAGAGAGTGCAAGAATGTTTATGATGTCTAGGATGCCTTGGACAAGTCATGGCCTTGCCAATTTATACTTGTTCACCTGCTTAACGGATGGTGGGGATTCATTCTAACCGACAACTTATTTCCCGTGTCTAGATTTTTCTTTAACGATATTTATATATTTGAATGTTCTCTACCTTTCTAAAATTCTTTTCAATTTATAAGAAGCAAATTGCATAGAAATGAGGAGTACTTTGGAGACTGTCCAATAGCCGAGTCCAGTTCTCTTAATGCTAGCGTGACATAACCTTGAAAATGGACCTTTTTTCGTGCAGTGCGGGACGTGAAAAAAATATATATTTGGCACATGAAACATGTAGTATTTGATGTCGTTGCCCGATAGGAGACAATTGTGCAGATGCTCGCGGGGATGGAAGCTCAGATTGATCGAGGATGAGTTTGAAATTAAAAATCCTAAGAATAGAGGTGATAAAAGAACATGAATGTCACAGCTTTTAAGTTGGGATACTATAAGAGATAGAATACAAAGAAAATTAAGAGAGTTTGAGAGAATATTGCACTATATTGCGATAAAGATTACAAGCTTGGAGAACGCCTTGGGTGCAAGAATGTTTACGATGTCTAGGATGCATTGGACAAGTGATAGCCTTGCCAATTTATACTTGTTCACCTCCTCAATGGACGATAGGAATTCATTCTAACCGACAGCTTAAATCTCGTGTCTAAATTTTTCTCTAACGATATTTATATATTTATATGCTCTCTACCTTTCTAGAAAAATTTCAGTTTATAAGAAGCAAACTGTATAGAAATGAGGAATATTTTGGAGACTCTTCAGTTTCTAGAATTCTTTTCAGTATTATGATGTTATATCTTTCGCAATTTTTATAAATAATGCCTTGGAGGCTTGATCACAGAAGAAAAACAAAAGTGAAGAAAAATCATTGCTAAGAGCCAAAAAAGTGGATTAGATAAGAGAAAATTCTTTATGAATAAAAAAAAAACGAAGAAGCGTATTCGTAGCCACCCAAAATAGCCATGGCCACAAAAAATAGTCTAAAAGATTATGATTTAAAACCACTTCCTATTGATAAATTACCACACAATAGCCTTTTATAAATGCTTAAGTTACATGTCAATGACTTATCTACATGTATAGTGAAACAAGAACTGCAGCGTGCTTGAGATCCTAGCTAGGCAATTCTTCTTGCTTATAAAATTGAACATGCTTTCTTATTTTTTTTTTTGTGCATGAATGATTTCTATCGGGTTTTTTAAAGCAAAGCACATTACTGTTTGGCAAATCGGATATAGTGATCACCTTCAATACTTATCCTTTAGTTCTATGCTTACTCCAAAGTTTCATCACGCATCCTCTTGAATTTTCCTTTTATGCCATCTTCTTCTAATTTGATGGGGATAACTGTCCAATTTTAAAATCAGAGGCTACTTGAAAATATCAAGATAAAACACACTCAACTGTGGAGACTCATAATTACATAAATGATACGATTGCAACAAGTCCAAGGTCGTCAAGTACTCTATTAAGTACACTCACAAGACAGACTAAAAAGGAAACCAAGATTTCTGAAAAAATTGTATTAAAAAAAATAAAAAATTGATAGGTTACAACCTAAGTAGAAAAGTTAATGGTACTATATAGTATGTAAAAATTCACACTACTAAAAATGGGCATTAGTAGGGCCAAAAGTATACGTCATCTAGCTTAGGTTAGCATCGAGGATTACATCTATCACTATTTTTAATAGATGGAACGCTATAATATTAACTATACGTGGAACACGCTAGCTACATTGATGCTGCAAGAATGCGACTATTTCAATCTCTAATACAAGTGCAACATTTTTCTATTGATCGATAAAACAAGAGAGGGGTTACTGAAAAAATTTGGCCACTAGACTTATGTAGAGAAGCATTAGCCCTTGATGTCAGTTGGTTGTTGTTTAATGGAGTAATTAATTTGGGTCCGTCATGTAGTGGCCATTAAAGTTTGAGACCGTGGAACAAATAGCTTAAATTATAGGCCGAAATCACAGCTGAAAATGTGCCAACTATTAGACGCAAATAGCCATGTTTTGGACCGTTCAACTCAGCCTAAAGGCTTTAAAACAAACCCATTAAAACGATTTGATATGTTCCTCTAAAGGCTGAAAATCAACCTAAAGAAACAAGGTGCAAGGCGGGCCAATCTGAAAATCAGCCTACATAAGCAAGGAGGAAGGTGGGCCAAGCAAAAGAGTAGCCTGTTTAGCCCATTCCCCAATTCGGTCTAAGAGTGAAAGGTGCAAAGTGGGCCGATCCAATAAGCCTGCTTCTAAAGTCAAGAAAATAGATTCACCTACTGGACTGATTAACCCGGCCCATCTAGACCAACCTGCTCAGGCCGGTCTCAACATATGGACCGGTCCAATAGAAACACATATATGGGCCTTGAGGAAACGACCAGCTGATGGTTGATAACTAAAACCTGTCTGCAATTCAGCCTAACTATGCGTGTCTTCTATTCAGCCTAACTGGGCGCATTTTTCTACATAACCTTAGTGGGTCGTCTTCCATTTCGATCCACAAGTAATTATAAGGCAGGCCGATTCAGTTTTTAACAGGGGCTGAAGTTTTCTTGCATTGCAAGCCTCTTTGTATGAAAGTTCAAGTCCAAAGGAGATGCTCGAAATTAGAAGTCCTCTTGAAAGCCGGTTGTATTATTGCGCAGACAGATGGACTTGTTTTGTTCAAGAGCGTTCTCCAACAGCAGAGTGGATATGGGACAAAATTGAAGAGTTTTGCCTATTATTACTGGTTCTAATGCTAAAACTACCTAATTTATGGCAGAGACGCTCAAAATTAATTCAAGCCCAATCAAAATTGAGGCCGGAGAGGGCCTCGTTTTATTTTGTTTGACTAAGTTTCCATCTAACTCTTGACACGTTCTTTGCAAGTTCTCTCTTGATGACATGTTGCAGAGTATGTGAATGAGCCATTGTCTTTCCCACGCAGAGAACTTGCCACGTATTATTTAGCCATTGTTATCTTTGATCTGGTTAGACAGTCACCCACTTGCCTACGCGTGCGTGCTAGTGTGAATCGACCTCAAGTACGAACCCGTTCTTAAGTTGATTCCTTGCCAACTGATGTGGCATGCTTGACACTTTGGATGTATCAGTCTTGCTTAGACTGCATACTGAATTTTTTTGGGTGTAATCAATACCCCCACAAAATAGCATGATGATGTCATCATGCTATTTTGACATTTATACCCGTAATGTCAGATGTCGAGTGCCATGTCATCGCGTAGTTTGAATTTTTGGACCGTTGATATTGCCACAAGGGCGAGGAGACATGTTGCAATTTCTACCATTGTTCTTTTATTCCATGGTTTTTAATATAAACTTTAAAGTAAAATAATGGGTAAATACACGCGGCTCATACCATCTTTTTTTGTTACTCCCTGAGGTACACAAAACTCCATTTCATTAAGTTTCCGTAAATAAAAGTTAGGTCACCACATAATATTTTATGAACTACCAAAATTGTAGGACCCCAAATACTTTTGTAGTTTTAATAATATATTAGAATACTTCTAAATAAGTAACATATCTCTAGGGGTCTTTTGAGTAATTTATCAAATTCAGAGAAAGAAGAAGACTAGTCAGCCTGTTTTCTCGAAAAATTGAGTTTGGTCTTTGAGAGAGAAGGAGAAAAAGAAAACAAGGGCTTTGAAGATTTCACCCTTCTACTAGTAAGTGCTCCTATATCTTAATCAAAATAGAGTTATGATTTGAAGATTTAGTGTTAGTGGTTGATTTAATTATTTAAGTTTTGAGATTTTCTGAAGGTTATGCAAATTAAAGAAGATTATTGCGTAAAAATTGAGGTAAAGGTTACACTCGTAATGTCCATTCTTGTGAGAACTCATCAATTGCTTCGTGATAATTTAGGCTCCGCTGAGATTATTTCAGTTTTTAGTTTTTTCTCCGATTTTGTAAACTGGAGAAAATAAACGCGTTTGGCGGTGTGAATGCTGAGGGTGAAGGGACTGCTGATGGTGGTGTGAATGCTGATGATGATGGTGCAGAGCCTGATGACCCTACAATTCCCGAGTTGGGTGAAGATTTAGAGGGGCCAGGAAATGATGGCATTTACCACTAACCCTAAACCTAAGCAGAGGGGTCCTATCAATGATCCCCCGAAGATTGGTATTCTGAGGGTGAGGAAGAGGATGATCTAAAGAGTGTTCATGACTCAGATGAAGATCAAAATGGAAATATGTGGCCAGATTTTTGTGCTGATGACTTGAACCATAGGGATGGGCCAACATTGAAGGTTGGCTTGATGTTTCCAAATAGGGCGCTGCTTAAAGCTGCTTTTAAGGATTGGAGCATTAGACAGGAGTATGACTTTGACTACCAGCACAATGATAGCAAAAGGATTACTTGTGTTTGCAAATATGAGAACTGTGACTTTAGGGTTCATGCTTCTCCCATGTAGGGGACCACTACATGGCAAATCAAGACCTTTAGACCAGATCACAGTTGTGGGAGGAACTACAATAATCATTTGATTAGTGTTAAGTATCTTGCACACAGGTATAAGGATAAATTAAGAGATGACCCCCACTGGAAGGTGGGGGCTATGAAGAAAGAAATTTATAGATACATGTCTGCTAATGCAAGCAAGCATAAGATATATAGGGCAAAAATGTTAGCTAGAGAACAACTAGAGGGGGACAGCAAGGCACAATTTGCAAGACTGTGGGATTATAGGCAACATTAAAGAAGCACAACCCTGACACATGTTTCAAAGTTGAGACAATTAGGCCAAGTCCAGATCTGGCACCTGTTTTCAAGAGGGTGTATGTTAGATTTGAGGCATACAAAACTGGATTTTTGGTAAGCTACAGGCCCTTTATTGGATTGGATGGTTGTCATCTAAAGGGCTTTTATGGTGGGCAATTGTTGTCTGCTGTGGCTAGGGATGGGAATGACAACATGTTCCTAGTTGTTGTAGCTGTTGTTGAGGAAGAAATCAAGGATAGTTGGACTTGGTTTTTGACAGAACTAATTGATGACCTTGGGGGTAGTGAGAGCTTGATATTTATTTCAGACAGACAAAAAGGTTTGGTGGAGTCATTTAAGGATCTCTTACCTACCACAGAGCACAGATTTTGTATGAGACACTTGTATGCAAACTTTAAAAAGAAATGGGGTGGTAAAGAGGTGAAGGACTATCTGTGGAATACTGCCAGGGCAGGAACAGTTAATGATTTCAATTACTGGATTGGGAAGATAAGGAATTTAGAAAGAGATGGAGAAATTATGAAGTATTTAGAACCATTACATCCCAGTCAATGGTCAAGATCCCACTCCAGTACCCATGCCAAGTGTGATTCACTTGTGAATAATCTAAGTGAGTCATTTAATGCATACATTATGGAAGCAAGGGACTTGCCAATTGCTAGCATGCTTGAATGGATAAGAAAAAAATTGATGAACAGATTGCAGAAAAAGAAGAAAGGGATGGAGAAATATGAGGGTGCATATGTCATAATATTGTTAGGAAGATGGAGAGTAATGTGGCAGAAGCTAGGAACTGTTTTGCAATTTGGTCTGGTCAGCTGGAGTTTGAGGTGGAGCATTTTAATAAAACCAGGATTGTGAATTTGGCTGCAAGGACTTATAATTGTAGGATGTGGGATCTCATTAGGATACCCTGCTGTCATGTTGTGGCTGCCATATTTGTGAACAGAGAGAGGCCTGAAGCATATGTAGACATTTGCTATAGCAAGGATGTTTATTTGGGAGCTTATAGCAGTATGATACATCTTGTTCCAAGTGAGGATGCATGGGTGGTTACTAGTTTGGATGCTTTGGCTCCACCTAGCTACAGAAGACCACCAGGCAGGCCCAAAAAGCTTAGGAGAAGAGGTGATGATGAGCCCAGAGATCCTTCTATAATGGGTAGGAGCAAGAAATATGTCACATGTGCAAGATGCTTGGAGAGGGATCACAACAAAAGGTCATGCAAAGGACCAGTCCATCCACAGTCCAGACTTATAAGAGAACCTCATCAGGTGTGGCCCAAATGAAACTCTTGTGATTTGCTTAATGTGGGCCATGTTTTCTTTTTCTTACAGGCCAACACAAGCAAAGGAAAAGAAAAGACAGTGGATAGTACTGTCACTCCAGCCAAAAGGAAAAGGGTAATTTCTTAATCACATGTGCAATTTGGTATTGCAAAGCATGTGTTTTTTTGTTGTGCTGTTATGTTTAGGGGACTGAGAGTCTGCATTAGAAATCCTTGTGTTTTGCTCTATTGTAAAAAGGCACCCACTGTTAAAACATGATTGCAAATAAACACCTGTTATGGTTGCAAATCAACACCTGCATAATGTATTGTGTTGCAAAGAGGCACCTGAAGTTTTACTAATGTCTCAACAAGCCATATGATATTTTGTTAATGTTTCAAAAAGCCCCCCGAAGTTTAATTTGGATCAAGTTTCTTAATAATTTGGATCATGTATTCATATGATTTTTTTTTTAATGGTAACTCTTCAGGGAAGAAGACTTCACAATCCATCAGTAGCACAACCAACTCCTCCACAGCCACAGCCAACTCCTCCACAACCCACTCCCCCACAGCCAACTCATCCATCAAAGCCAACTCATCCATCAAGGCCACATGTTGTCTCACAGCCTACTCCTACACCAGTCTCACAGCCAACTCATCCACCTAGGCCACAACATATTTCACAGCCCATTCCTTCACCTATGCCACAACATATTTCACAGCCCACTCCTCCACCTAGGCCACAACCTATTTCACAGTCCACTCCTTCACCAGGGCCAGCTGTTTCACAGCCAACTCTTCCACCAAGACCACAAACAACTGGTTCACAGGTACAGATCAACTCCTCCAAAGATTGATTATGATTTGGTGTTTGAAAAATGGTTTCTGAGAATATGTCTTTCTATTGTGTTGCCATAGACATAAGCTACCTGGGTTCCACCTGGAGCTACAAGTCAGAGGCCCCCAACAGCTCCAACCAATCTAAGGCCCCAGGTAGCATTGGAGGAGTTGTCATGGTTGACACAACCAAGGGAAGGTCCATGTTAGCTGCTGCTTTGGGAAGGGGATCAAAAGCAGCCAAGGGCACTACATTAACAGCCAAAGCTGCTAAGAACATGAGTAAAGAACAGGGTGGAAGAGACAACAGGCAGAAGTGAATGCAAGAGTTATGAGTGTTTTTGGACTATTTTGATAGGGGCAGAATGTGGTATATATAGGACCATTTTGTAAAACAGCAGCATTGTCCATTTTGTAGCAAAAACCTTGGCATTTGGAACAGTAGCATTGCCCATTTTGTAGCATTGGCCATTGTGTATTGCATTTGAAAATTAACATGTAAACTATGTTTTGAAATATTGTGGATAGCATTTTGGAATACATTTAATTTTGAAAATTTGATTAGTGTTGTGAGTACAGTTAAGAATGTTGTATACTTTAGCAGCCTAAACATTGCACAAGCATAACCATCATGCATAAACATTAAATCTTCATAACAATGCCTCAAGTAATTGATCATTATAAATATTCATTTAAACAACATAAGAAAGGTACACATAAATCCCCCAATAATAAACAACTTCATAAACTTCACGATGGTTTCAATTCCTTCAAGTTTGACAGCCAATTCATTACACCTACAACCACAAATTTGAGCACCTAAACCCATAGAGTTTCCCCCAATGCTTCCTCTCTTCTCATCTTGGCTTGCATTATAGGGTTGATACCAAGCCCAGAAGTTACATTTTTCTTTGTCACATACAGAAAAAAGCTCCCCACAGCTTGTTTTCTTCTCATCTTTAACAACTTTTATCTTAACTCTCTTACCACAAGCACAAAGCTTCATGAATATCTTATGTCAACCATATGCCCACGTTGAACAAATGAGTTTGAAGAAGACATTACCTAGCCATTGTGTCATTTCATCAAACACTTGGTGTGCAAAAACAAAACTAGAAGAAGATTAAAAGAAAACAATTATTTTGAACACAAAACAGGGTATCATTCCTTCAATTTCCTCAATTTGAGCTTAAAAATCAAGCCGAACGAAGTTCTTTGGCACTAATTTTTCTGTGAGCATCCTTTCCTGCGTAGGGTTCTTGCTTTCAACGGTTATATTGGTCCAAGGAGGTATCCAGGGGCAAAAACGGCATTTAAAAGATTATTTAGCAGTGACACTTGCCACTCAGGCACGTTTACCACAAACGCGGTTAAAACAGACGAATTTATTGACAGATGTAACACTTTTTAAACGTTAGGTATGTTATTACAACTTTGTAACTGTAGGGTCTTTTTGCAACAACTCCAAATCACAGGGATATTTTATGCAATTTTCCCTTTAATTTAAGAACCAGATCTAGAGAATTGGGGAAGTTCCCGTTTTGTTTTTGTCACCAAGGAAAGTGACCGCATTAGATGCTCTTGTCCAATTGGGGTTCATTGTCCTTGTTCATGGATTAATATTCTTCCAAAACTATGGCATTCAACACTGAAGAAGAAAAGAACAGTTGCCTTATCCCATCTCAGCAGCTTTGAGCTAATAAGAACAAATGACCGATGACATAGCCAGTAGGCAGCTCGCCATCAAGGATGCCCGCCTACTGAAAGACTGTTTACAAAGCACATCCAAGGTAATGTGCACAAATGATAGTGCAAGGATCAACAGAAAACGTTATAAGATAGGTGGAGGACAGATAGGCAAACAGGAAACAAATAATCGGTTACTGTGCAGCTAAAATGATAGCAGATCATGTGGAAATTCTGAGGTTTAGCTGTGACTAGCTTTTGGGCAAACTACCTTCTCGCCTTTCAGGAATTGAGAACTGAAAGTATAAATGTGAAAAAAACAAGTCATTGGACACTTTGCCATCAAGAACCCCGTAGGTTTTTGCATCCATTTTGTTAAGAAAATATAGCTAGTGAAGGGTGAAGGGCTAATTAACAACTGTACAAAATCCGAACTTTGAAGAGAATGCTACAAGGTTGAATTGGAAGTAAATAGCCCAACTTTTATGACTAGTTTTATGCTGTCCAATAAACAGCTATTGCCATATCTAGAATCTATTAGCATCCTAATGTAGGTGATCGGTTAAGATCTACGTGGCATATCAAAGATAAAGATGTAACTACCTGCGAAAACTGACCTTGTAGATGCTTTTAAGGATTAAGGACTTCATAGAGGGTGGTGCATTGTGGAATGGGGCCATCCCTCCGCCATGGCGATGCAGGATCGCGCCTCCACCGCTCATTCTCCAGCTGATTACCAGAACAGCACACCCCCCCCCCCCCCAACAAAAGATAAATAAGAGATGTATTACTGTTTCAGAAGCTGCAAAAGGAAAATGGTGTGCTCAGCGAACCAGAAGCATTTAGGATAGCAAAAGCAGTCATCTTTCATCCTCAACAGTACGCCAAACCAACGTATCAATTTTTTTTACTTCTAGAACACCGGTAAGACAAGGGTTTAACCACAGATCCGCAAAGATTCGCATAAAATATTTTAATGAGAACAAACTACTCAAGAATGTAGTCATCCCTCCTATTCAATAGATTTTTGGTTAGAATCATATTTCGCCAGTTTGTTTGATAATACTAACATGCTACCAGATTCTATGTTTGTCTAGAAAGCTGTAATGTATCCGTTTGACAACTTGGACTAGCAGTGGAAGTATAGCAAAGTTTACTCAAGGTATGCAGTGGATGTTACACAAGAGTATTCTTTTCATTGACAAGAGCTGTGACAGTGGTGCAAAGAGTCACGTAAGTAGGTCCTAACTTGTTTAGGCAACTACCAGCACAAGTCCAGTGGGCTGAACATGGATAGGACACATACACATGGTCTACACCTAACAAGCTTACTATGGATACTAACACAAGCTAAAGTTCAGATTAGGTTGATTTTGACTACATGATTTTAACTGTCACATTACATAAAAATGCGTACTAAAATAGAATCAAATCACATAACGCATATATGCGTACTAACATAGAATCAAAATACACACATTCTACAGTCGAAGTGACTATATCTCGATGTGAACTCATTGAAGTACACAACTAAATTGATATAAACACAACAATGTGGAAATCACTTCTCGCGAGATGGTTAGATTAATTAAAAGATATGTACTTAAAATTTGAGAACATCCATAGTATAGAAACAGGGGGAAGGGAGCGTTAGCAATAGATTCCCCTTGATATCTTTTTGGTTGACCATCAGCGAGGGAAACCACCAGATGAGAAACCAAATAAGCAGACACAAGATGGCCTTCACAGTGGAATTGCTTTGAATACCTTGATTATGGTATAGCACATTTTGGTTATTCCAAGAGTCAAACACGTTAAACATATCAACGTAAAGTCGTTGCACAATGAATATAGACCATTATTAAGTCAAGCATCTAATACAACAAATAGATTTCCTCAGAGGACAGAAGTTGCTCAGAAGATCAGGCATCTTGTTATTGGAGAAACTACAAATTATATGAACTCAGAGAGAAGACATCATACTTATTCTATTGATTCTACGTGGAAAAAAAAAAACATTGAATTCTAACCTAGTTAGGTAACCAAACCAAGTTGACATTTCTTAACACGCCTTTAGCAATTAGACTACTACTGTACCATTTGCTTCTCTAAGATGACTTCAAACCACATTAATGAACAAAGTAAAAAAAAATCACAAATGAAATGCAAACTAACAGTACATACAGATCAGAAGATCTTCACCGCGTCCCATTGCACTCCAGGATTCTCTTCCGCTTTCACGGTCTGGCGAAAACTCCCCATAGCTTGCCACGACCGAGGCTTTCCAAGAGCTTTTTAGCACCCTCGACATCCATCTGAACAAGTTTCGGAAGGTACAAACAGGCACCCGAAGCAACCATTTGCTTACGGCACTTTTTCGACTGAACAAGCGATACTAATATTGAAACAGGGTACTTCTTATCCAAACTCTGTTTCAAAGGATCCAGAAGCTGAACAACGCTCACTGTCCCTCTCTCTTCCTTGCGAAAAATCCGTTTGTTCCCGGCATAAACCATAATTCCCGACAACGCCTTGGCAGCTGCTTCTATCTCTTCGACCGCTTTCCCATCCAGCATCTTTACCAGAGGCGGAATACACCCACATTCACCCAACTCCTTCCTCGCTTTTGCATTAAACCCCATTACATAAACCGCTTTAGCAGCCGCAATCCTCACTCCCAACACCCCGCAGTTCAACACCGCCACAATCTTACTCAAAAAACCCTCCAAAACTAGAACTTCCGCAATCGGAGGACATGAGGCTAAACTCCTCAGCAGCTCCACGGCAACCTCTAGACTCCGCACCACTGGAGCAGAGTCCCAGAAATTCTTCAAACACTCAATCCCACCCTCCCTAGCAACCAACAACTTCAAATTCTCATCCCCAGTCACCAAATTACACAGACACCCGACCGCATTCTCCTGCGCCAACGCAGTACCCGAATTTGACACCCCCAAAAGTATTGGAATCGCATTTTCCTCCACAAAATTCTCCGTAATCTCATCAAATGAGGCCAAATTACGAAGAACCCCAGCTGCAGCCGCCTGCGAACTGGGCGTCCCAGCTTGACAAATTTCTAATAGAGACGAAATCCCGCCTCTGGACCCAATTGCCCTTGCATTTTCCTTGGAATGGCTCAGCGCCTGAAGGGCAATGCATGCCTTTTCCTTGGCGAACCCACTTCCGGATTCGATCACGCGAAGCAGGTCGTGCAATAGCAACAGCCCTTCTGCTACCAGCACGTGCTTGCTCGAATCCACCTTAGATACCCTAGCAATGGCGGTCACCGTCTTCTCCTTAATTTCCGGCGAGGAGCTCGAGTCCAGTAGCCGCACGAGCACCGGAACCACCCCCTGCGCCACCGCAATCAGCACATTTTTATCGTCTTCTTGGAGCAAACCCAGTAAAGAGTCCATCGCCGAGTTCCTCGATTCGGTTGTACCGATTTGCAACCGAGTTATCAGATTCCTAGATTCCACCCGTACGGACTCCCTTTTGGATTGCGAAACAACGGCGTTTTGGTCTTCAAGGACACCGCTCTTTATTAAGACATCAGAGTCGCTGATGTGGCTGTCGAGTTTCGTGGAGACTGAATCGATATCGTTCTGGGTCTTGAGCTTGTGGGGGACGGCGTCGTTTTGGCAGGTGGTGGAGAGGGAGAGGGATACAAGGAGGGTTTGGGAGAGAGAGTTGAGGAGTTCTCTGGAAAGAGGGTTCGCGGGGTATTCGGAGAGGTCTGAGAGGTGGCTTTTGAGGAGGGTGAGTTTGGTGGAGATGAGTGACCATTTGCCCTTGAAGATCTTGGTGGTGGGTATGGAGGTGAGGATGGACTGGAGGAGGTCGAGGTTCGAGACGGTGGTGGGTTGTTGGGCATCGGGGAGTTTCCTCATGGCGGAGATTGGTGGCTATGGGTTATGACGGGAGAAGGAAGAGAAAGGTTTTAGAGAGAGGGGGGTGTGAGGGCGAGCAGACAACGTAGGGGAACGACGAAGCATGGATATAGGGAAATGAATTGAGTAATGATACAGTGGGGAGTGAGGACCAGACGCCGGCGAAGGATGTGAGTGTCACATCCCTAGTGGACTCGGTAACAAACGCGACTAAAAATGAGGTTTTGATTTAGGCTTAATTGGACTCGATATTTGCCTCGTTTTCTTAAACTTGCCGTTTTTCTCTTCTGTTTTGTTTCTTTATTTTTTAGGGTTAATTACACACGGAACCCCTGAAGTTTATCTAAACTATACACGGACCCCCTATCTTTGTAAATTACACTAAACTACACATTTCTATTTTTCTGTTAACAGAGTTAACAAAATTAATGAAAGGACGGTCATACCCCTGATAAACAAGTTAATTTATCCCTTCTCTCTCTCTCTCTCTCTCTCTCTCTCTCTCTCTTACACACACACGCCGACAGCACCCTTTGGACTGCACACCCACTGCCAGTGAAGTCACGGGCTACCAATCGTAGCCACCATGACCCATCACCGCCCCCATCACCATGAACCACAAGTGCCGGCCACCACCACTCCGCGAAGACAACTAAGATCTGGGCGCCCCCAGATCTGGGGGCAGGGCAGCCGGTGCCGATCATCAGCCGGGAAAATGATAGCCAAGGCGAGTAAGCGATCACTGGCGAAGTGCGGGTGATGGTTGCCGGAAGCAATAGCCAAGAGACCCAAACGTAAATCCTGGCCAAACGCAACAACGATGCAACCAAGAGACCCACCGGAGATCGAGAAGATGTCGGGAGAGGTTCAACACCACCGGGAAACAACCGCCGGCCAAGAAACCACGAGTAACTCTAAAGATTACATCCTAGCAATCAGCAAGAGTCTTCGAACACGGCCAACCAAAATGGTCGGAAACAGCCCGAACCTAACCACCTCCGTCCAAATCCGAATCACCAGCCATTAGTAGTAACGTCGTTGGCCTCCGAACTCACGCAGCGGCACCAGAGAAGAGTCTTCAACCTCATTCTCTAACTCTCCTGATTTGAATTATTTTTTGTGTAGTTTGAAAGATGGTGATTTTTGCGGTGGCCGGTGACGACTGAATACGCAAAGGAGGCAGTGGTGTTTCGACGCCGCTGCCTGAATCTGGCGATCGGAGAAGACCCATATGTGGAGTTAGTCCTAGCGGCTGTAGTGGTGGATCGGCGGAGTTTCATAGCTGTGGTGGTGGTACTTTGTTGGATCTCAGAGAGAGAGAGAGAGAGAGAGAGAGAGAAAGAAAAACCCAGATCTGGGCACAGATCCGTGAACACCTTGTTTTCTTAGCGTGCTTTGGCCGGAATCTGGAGTCGCTGGTGATTCTGCACGGAAGAAAGAAAGGGGAAGATCTAAGGGAATTTTTGGTATATCATAATAAATTTATGTTGCCCTAAATTTTTTTGACGGTTCCCTAACAGAAGTGGGTTTTGTGTAATACAATGACAAACCACAGGAAGCGGAATGTAATTTAACAAAATTAGGGGGTCCGTGTGTAGTTTAGGTAAACCTCAGGGGTGCCGTGTGTAATTTATCCTGTTTTTTATGTACACCATGATAGGAACGTCTTTCAACTTGTCGGTTGATTACAAACTTACAAGCCAAAATAAAAGACAGAGTAAAAGAGTATAGCTAAAACAAGTTACATGGCAGGAGTAAAAAGACAGTAAATTTATCGTTAAAACTCTGGAACTTATTGCTTAGCTATTTGATTCTTCTAATTGCATGGCATGAAATTAGTGCATGTGTTAAGAAAACCTATTAGAGACAAGGGGTAGATTTGTCAGTTCAATCCCATTTAACCAAACTCATTCTTACTTCATCAATCTTCGTCTTGACAATCACCTTTACCGCTGTGTTCAACCACTATCAATGCAGACTTTTATTAGGTGGTCCTCTCACATTCAAGAAGTGGTCTCTCCTCTATTGTCCTTAAATCCCCCGTGGTTCGTTAGATCTTGCCGTAGCATCCAGTCAGTAAGGTGGAGGAGGGGATTGTCAGCTTCGTTGTGGAGATAGGAGGCAAAGTATGACGCGGGGAAGCATCGAGCTGCATCAAGGAGATCACATGGAAAGGCTAGGAGATCATTGACATGGTGGTGAAGGAGATCGCATGCATGGGGGTGGTGGAAGGACGTAAACAATTAGGGTTTAGTTTTAAACTCCAATGACTAATTTGTCCTTAATTAACTAATACGTTTAAGCTTGATATAAAATATAATTGTCTTTTAGATTAAGTGCACTCATGTTCCTAAGGTCAGGATAAAATTACACGCATATCCATTAATTTGAAGAAATAACACTTATATCCGTCGACCGAATGAAAATAGTAAAATACATAACATTTTGGATGAAATGACCAGATGTCAATCACCTAGGAATGTAATTCTTCAAATGTTGTTCCTTCCACCACCGCTGCAAACAGTGGCAATAACTTGAGGATTTCGTCAAGGGAAAACTATGGGCACTTGGGAGGGAAGTGGTGTTAGAGAGACCATGACTAGGTAACCCACCCCATGCTCACACACTCACCTCTACTGCAAAGCCGCTGTCGCGGCGCCCAGCTATAAGCCACTGCCATGACATGCCGCCGTGAGCCACTGTCGCAAGCTCTATTACACTATCGTTGCATCACAATCATACCTCAACACCATCTACCACAAGAACCCACTGCCACGATCCACCGTTGCAACCCACTGTCAAAACCTATATATACACCGGACGCAACCTAGTTTAAGCAAGCACTCATCCATCATCTAAGAATTGGGGAAACAAAAGAGGGAAAACAGGGTTTGAAGTTCCGCAAGCGCGCGTACACAAACACACACACAAAGAGGGGAGAGAGAGAGAGAGAGAGAGAGAGAGAGATAGAAAGATAGATGATAGAGAGAGAGCTCTCAACCTCGAATACAACCCCTTAATAAAATACATTTGTATTGTTGAGTGTTTGCCAAGGAAGGTGCGGTTGCAAAGTGGGAAAAATTAGGGTTGAAACCCTAATTTAGAATATGAGGATTTTTAAATTTTTATGATATATACTTTGTATATACAAAATGAGGGCAGTATTGATATTTTAAAAATTACGTATTGATGACATAAACAAAAATGTGTATTTTTTAACGATCATTGACGGAAGGATACAGCTATTACGTTTTTAAAACTTATTATCTTTGAATGTAATTTATCTAACCTAAGGGATATGGGTGTGATTAACCCTTGTTTTTTTGGTCTTATGTAATAAAGAAGTTCTATACGTCATAACAACAAATCTGCTTGCCGGTCATGTAATACTTCTTATTATAAAATAACTCTACTATTTAAACCATTTTTTTTCAAAAGCATGATTTTGTCTTAAGACCGAATCATAAACTAGTTTTCTTATAATGCAATTCTACTATTTGAAGAAAAACAATTCCTTAAAAAGATGGTTTTGAACCTTCATTAAAGAGAAAATGGCATGTGTCAACAAATGAAAATTAAATGTGAATGAGAAACTTTAGAGAAAAGTGAAGGTTTTACGGTATTTAAAATGGAGAGGACGAGAGTGCAATTTCTCCCTTATAGTAAAAAAATGGTCTTGTGATGACAATAGTATATTTTGAGTAACTAGTTTTGGATTAACGTGCACAATTTTTGAGAGAGGTGTAAGTTTAGCACATGAAGGGACTAAATCGCTCATTAATGCAAGTATATGGGGTAGGAATGCAACTTGAACGGATTGGACGAGCCAAAGGGTCAGACCATGACTAACATGCTCTCCAAAAGTCGTACCCATGTCCAGCCCAGCTCACTTACGGGCCAAATAATACGTGTTCACGTCAAGCCCATCAAAATTTTGGTGGACACGGGCTGAACGCGGGCTGTCCACGGGCTGTCCACGGGTTGTCCATGGTTACGAATTACTTTTTTAAAAAAAATAATTTCAAAACATATCATTGACCATCCAATTCTACAATTTATTCATGATAATGAAAAAAAGTACATTAAAATCTAAAAATGAACTTAAATAGAAGCATGAAAACAAATACTTGGGACTAAATAAGAGAGAAAAAGACATGAGTCTCTAATCGTATAATTTTTTTAAAAAAAAGGTAAGAAAAGTAAAGTCTTTAAAGATATCTAAACATAAACGAAAAATGAAAAACTGTCGTTTAACCTAATTCAGAAAAATAAGACAAAAATATGAGCATACCTTTAGCTATGAGGTTTTGACTTTGTTGAAGTGGGGGTTAAGAATTTAGAAAGTACAAAATAACTAGAAATTGAATTCTATTAGGTTAAGAGTTTGAGGATCGAGATTGTATAGACTTATGTGATCTACTGTTTCTAATGATTAAAGGAAACAAAATAAATATATTGTAACATGAATATGAATATATATATATATATATATATATATATATATAATAATTTATATTTTATAATAGTTAAACGAACTGATTTTTTCACGGACTAGACAGGCTCGTAAAAACTTTTGCTCATATCCAACCAATATTTTTTATGGGTTCAAAAGTTTGAACCCACGATCATCATGATAACTATAAAAATAAGTCAATTCCATATTTTTCCGGACCGGCATGAATTGTCCACGGGTTGCCCGGCCTAAATTTTGCACTCTTAACACAGGAGCTAAAATGCATTTACTCCCGTAAAGAAGCAATTATCATAAAGGAAACTTCTTGCAGTAGAAGAGACTCCTTCCAACGCGCTGTCCGGGGAGAGTGACGGTTGCGGGATACTGTTACTTGGGAGGCGAGCCGAAAGCCTGTGAGAGAGACTTGGTTGAAGTGGGGTAGGTCCCAGCTTTCTAATAATACGTCCTCTTTGCTTTGTGACTCTGTTGACAGATAGATTTGGAAACTTTCCAAGGCCCTTCGCCCTTCACCGAAGCCGCACCCCGAGTTCACACCTGTTATCTCAAGGCCATCCGTGAACCGTTGATTCCCAGATCGTGGCGGCAAAGTTGTCCGCAACGTGTAGCTCTAGCGAACCCGGTTGCTTGGTGTGGTTGCATGTGTACGTGTCGACTGAAAATTGAAGAGCCTCGTGTTTAGTGAAGTAAAAGTTGGCGGTCTTCCCTTTGCGGGAGCAGTAAAGGCCGGACGTAAACCATAAATGAAATGACACCTTGGAAAAGGTACTTGATTTTATAAAAAGAAAAGAATTATTCTTTTTTATTTATTATTTAATTGCCGATATTTAGCTACCAACACAAATAATGTCATAAAATAGAAAAAAATAATGTAGTTTAATTTTAATGTTGTAATTTAAGCAATAAATAAAAGGACAGATTAACTAACCCATTAGCATAGGTGTCCCTAAGTTGCTTTCATCATTTAGAATTTATTAACACAAAAAGGACATTAGTTCACTTTAGTTAAAATAGAATAGAAACTCAACAAAAGAGAATATAGAAAAGGTCAACCCAAGTTAAAGTTTTCGTCTGGAATGGGCTGGGAAACTAGGGCCGTACGTTTAGCAAATTTTGTTTTTGTTTTTGTTTTTGTAATGATGATAAAAAAAGATATTTTTTATATATTTTTATCTTTTTTTCAATTTTATTTTGCATAAAAAATCGAAATAGCAGTGAAAAAAATGAAAACACCCCCTTGTGTTTTCACCTTTTTCCGCTTCCGGTATTCTCTGTGTCATAGAATACTAATTCTTGTCTGCTCGGCTAAAGTCTTCTGCTCTGCTCTCTCTCATTTACCTTCCATGAATAATAGCAACTCACTTCATTCTCATGCCTTCCCAAATCTTTCGACATCCAAAGAGAAGTTGCACCGAGACGGAGCGGAAGTCCAGGCCTAGATACAAGGGAGAAGCTGCCGGTACCTTTTCGTCGTTCGATCCGTTACTCTTCTCTTACCTTTTGCTTTTTCTTCTTTGATTTTCAATGTTTGGTTCTGCTGTGAATGATTATTGAGGGGTTTTGTTTTTGGAGTTCTGTTGATGAATTTGGAGGAGGAAATCTGGGTTTTGCAGGCTCTCGCTTTCGATTTTGGCTCCGCTTCAGCTGGGCAAAAACCAATGGCACTGACATAGGTGTTGTGAGCACAAAGACGGTAATGTTTTTTGGTCACATCGGCCAGGAAGAAGACAATCTGTCTCAGCTTATTCAATCTTCATGTCCTTATGTGGCAAAATTTCACTATATCCAGAGTCTCTGGATGAAAGAGATGGGGTGTGAAAATGAAAATAGGAATGTCTCTATATATGCCCATGAAACATATACATGGGGAAAGGGAAGCAGAGTGTGGGGCGGGTCGCATTAGTAGGAGAAAAAGGTATAGAAGGCAAGGCTATGCATTTTGGCGACGAATATCTGTCAAAATTCATGGTTACCCACCTTTTAGGCTCCCATCATCCCAAAAGAACAAATCAGCAGGTGTTTTGTGGGTTCCCAGCGAGCCGATCCTTCTTCTCGTGCTAGATATCTCGTTCATGGATGCTCTCTTCTTGCTTTTGAATGTCTCTGCCCATTGGTTTTGGGAAATGGTAAATCAGTATTGAGGTAGCCAGATCTCAATCAGGTATTTGCCTCGCTTGGACTAGTAACCTCTACTTTGGTAAAGGTTCACATGTTCCCGAGTAATACCGCAATTTCAGCCATAAGATATATATATATATATATATATATATATATATATATATATATATATATATATATATATATGGGAGCTGATCCATTGATAGCGCTAGCAAATGGAGTTAAGTTGCTAGCGCGATCTGACCGTCCATCCTGAAAGATGGACGGTCCAGATCGCGCCTTTTTCCAAAACTGATCCCCGTCCGCCATACTGTCTCGCGGACGGGAGTTTTACCTTTTTGCCCTCCTCCCATGTCCGCGAGACTGTCTCGCGGACGCCTTTCTGTTCCTGACATGTGTCAGGAAAAAGGCGTCCGCCATACTGTATGGCGGACGATCTCTAGGCTGACACATGTCAGGGCCTGTCCCCTCGGTCGCCTATAAAGTCTCGGGCGTGAGCCCCGAGAACTGTCCCCTGGTATCCTAGAATCTATCCCTACTCGGCTCTTTCAGCAAAATTTATGCGGGGCTTTCAGATTCACTTGCTTCCATTTTCAGCACCCTTCAAGCTTTTCTTGGAGTAACACACTTTTGGTTCAAGCATCACTCAAGCAAGGTAAAGTTTGTGATCTTGCTACCGTTTATCTTAGTAATTTTAATTTGTTATGTTCAGTAAATATATAATTAGCAAAATAGGAGACACTTTTGAGATTATGTATATGGTATCCTAAATCGGTCTAATCGTCAAGATAATTTTGAGATAATAAGCGTATTCTATTTCTACATAGGTCTTTTTCACAATGTCTGATTTCGTATCGAGCTCCAGCACCCCCGTAGATGCTAGTGATCCGTATCTAGGACGAACCTTTCAAACGTTGGAAGAAGCTGGAGAATGTTTTCGAGCTTATTCATTGAGGGTTGGTTTTGGCATTAGAATAAAAACTACAAGAACAAGCAGCGTATCGAAAAGGATATGCTCTCGCTTATACGAGTGTCATAGGGGCAGAAACCCAGTGCAAAATGAGACACGCGTAGGCAACGATGACAGTGATGATGACGAAATAGGGTATGCGCGGAGAAGACGGGATTGCTTTGCGCGCACGAATTGCCAGGTCAAGATGTTCGTAAGCTATAAAGCCAAACAAGATCATTGGCTTATTACCAGCCTGGAACTGGCACACAATCACCCGTTAGTAACCCCTTCTAAGGTGAGTCAGATGCATCAACACAAGAAGGTGGGTAAGGTCGCGAGGAGCCTAATTCACACAATGAGCGATGCGCGGCTAGGACCTACCGACATGATTAATGTTCTTGCTGAACAGGCTGGGGGAATTCAAAATTTAAACTTTAACACGACAGACGTTCGGAACGCGGTCCGAACCCATAGACGAGCCGCGTATGACCTCAATGATGCGCAAGCGACAATGAGCCTATTGAAACGGATGCAGATGGAGGACCCGCAGTTTACCTTCGACTATAAACTTGACGACGAGCATCGAGTTAGCATAATTTTTTGGGTCGACGGTCGTTCGAGGCTAGCTTATAAGCATTTTGGGGATGTCGTGACTTTCGACACCACATACCGTACCAACAAGTACTCGATGCCGTTCGCTCCTTTCACGGGCGTCAATCATCATTATCACTCCATCCTGTTCGGGTTCGCCTTGTTAAGGGACGAGAGCGAGAGTTCTTTTGAATGGTTGTTTAGGGTGTGGCTGGAAGCAATGAACTTCAAAGCACCGACTGTTATCATCACCGATCAAGATTTGGCAATGAAGAAGGCTATTGCTACCGTCTTCCCAGATACTCGACACAACTTGTGCACTTGGCACATAAGCAACAAATACCCTGAACGTCTGCATCACATGTACGCAAGGTATCCAGACTTTAAACAGGATTTTGACAAATGCGTCCTCAAGTCATTAACGATTGAGGAATTCGAGGAGAGGTGGGAAAAGCTTGTTCGGGATTACTCATTGCAAGACAACGAGTGGCTCCAGCACTTGTACGGGCTCAAAGAGCAATGGATTGGTGTTTACACGAGAAGTCATTTTTCTGCGGGCATGAAAACGACGGGCAGGAGTGAATCTATGAATGCCACGTTCGATAATTATGTGGGTACAGCTACCAATTTGAAGAGTTTCGTCACATCAGCACAAAAAGCGGTTGCGTCGTTGTTCGTGAAAGAAAGGGCTGCAGACTTTGCAACCACGTACAAGCAAAGGAGAAGGTTGCTTGAGACCCCGCTGGAGCTGAACGGTGCCAAAGTCTATACGAAGGAGATCTTCCTGCTATACCAAGTAGAGCTGCAAAAATCGGGCCGATACAGTATATATAAGGTGGCAGAAAAGTCGTCGCGTGAGTACAAGGTTTATTCGCTCGTGAATGACCTCGTCCCTGAGAAGCTGCGCAGAATTTATACGGTGACCCACGACACATTGACGGACTCGGTGACATGTGTTTGTAAGAAGTTTGAGTTCCATGGCATCCTGTGTAGACACATTCTGCGGTTTTTCACACAGAAGAATATCAGGACAATCCCCGATAAATACGTCCTGCCACGTTGGACGAAAGGTGCAAACAGGTTGCACGGGACCATTTCCTTTCCGGAGCACCCGTATACTGACTTTGAAGAATCAGAGACGTTGCGGTATAATCATCTGGTGACGATGTTCACCCGTTTGTCCGTAAAGGGTGCTGCTACAATGGTCGGATATAAACATCTCCTCGAGGTAGCTCAGCAGCAAGAGCCCATCGTCGACCAATTGGAAGCAGCTTCAGTCAGCAATGCGGTTGACACCGAGCCTACGACGGGATCAGAAGATGACGAGCCGGGGGAGGGAGCCGACAATGATATCCGGCCTTCGGATCCAATTATATCGCAAACGAAAGGCCGCAAGAGATCTACGCGGATGAAAAGCTCTATTGAGACGGCAAGTCAACCAAAAAAGCTAAGAAGGTGTGCATTGTGCAACAAAATGACAGACCACGACAAGCGGAACCATTACAAGGCACTGGGGATAAGTCCAGTGCCTTTGCAAGACGGGGAAGAAGATGATGCCGAGGATGAGGACGAACAAGCTGCAGTGGAACTTTAGTGTACTGAATATTTTGTAATAATCTTTTATGAGCCATCAAAAGTGTCGGACATTTTGTAATAATATTTTAGTAATGACTCGTTTGTAATAACCTTTACAATCATTTTTTTATACGTGATTTCTTACACTGTCCGCTACACTGCGCAGCACAACATTAGAAACCTAAGGTATTAAAGAATACCCCCCCTACAACACTTAGTTTTTTTTGGTTTTGGTTCACTTCTCTGCGTCCGCTATACTATGTAGCGGACGGCCCCGCAGAATACCCCCCCTACAACACTTAGTTTTTTTTTGGTTTTGGTTCACTTCTCTGCGTCCGCTATACTATGTAGCGGACAGCCCCGCAGAATACCCCCCCTACAACACTTAGGTTTTTTTTGTTTTTGTTCACTTCTCTGCGTCCGCTATACTATGTAGCGGACGGCCCCGCAGAATACCCCCCCTACAACACTTAGTTTTTTTTTGGTTTTGGTTCACTTCTCTGCGTCCGCTATACTATGTAGCGGACAGCCCCGCAGAATACCCCCCTACAACACTTAGGTTTTTTTTGTTTTTGTTTACTTCTCTGCGTCCGCTATACTATGTAGCGGACGGCCCCGCAGAATACCCCCCCTACAACACTTAGTTTTTTTTTGGTTTTGGTTCACTTCTCTGCGTCCGCTATACTATGTAGCGGACATCCCCGCAGAATACCCCCCTACAACACTTAGTTTTTTTTGGTTTTGGTTCACTTCTCTGCGTCCGCTATACTATGTAGCGGACGGCCCCGCAGAATACCCCCCTACAACACTTAGTTTTTTTTTGGTTTTGGTTCACTTCTCTGCGTCCGCTATACTATGTAGCGGACAGCCCCGCAGAATACCCCCCTGCAACACTTAGTTTTTTTTTGGTTTTGGTTTACTTCTCTGCGTCCGCTATACTATATAGCGGACGGCCCCGCAGAATACCCCCCCTACAACACTTAGTTTTTTTTGTTTTTGGTTCACTTCTCTGCGTCCGCTATACTATGTAGCGGACAGCCCCGCAGAATACCCCCCTACAACACTTAGTTTTTTTTTGGTTTTGGTTCACTTCTCTGCGTCCGCTATACTATGTAGCGGACAGCCCCGCAGAATACCCCCCTGCAACACTTAGTTTTTTTTTGGTTTTGGTTTACTTCTCTGCGTCCGCTATACTATATAGCGGACGGCCCCGCAGAATACCCCCCTACAACACTTAGTTTTTTTTGTTTTTGGTTCACTTCTCTGCGTCCGCTATACTATGTAGCGGACGGCCCCGCAGAATACCCCCTACAACACTTAGTTTTTTTTTGGTTTTGGTTCACTTCTCTGCGTCCGCTATACTATGTAGCGGACATCCCCGCAGAATACCCCCCCTACAACACTTGGTTTTTTTGGTTTTGGTTCACTTCTCTGCGTCCGCTATACTATGTAGCGGACAGCCCCGCAGAATACCCCCCTACAACACTTAGTTTTTTTTTGGTTTTGGTTCACTTCTCTGCGTCCGCTATACTATGTAGCGGACGGCCCCGCAGAATACCCCCCTACAACACTTAGTTTTTTTTTGGTTTTGGTTCACTTCTCTGCGTCCGCTATACTATGTAGCGGACGGCCCCGCAGAATACCCCCCTACAACACTTAGTTTTTTTTGGTTTTGGTTCACTTCTCTGCGTCCGCTATACTATGTAGCGGACGGCCCCGCAGAATACCCCCCCTACAACACTTAGTTTTTTTTTGTTTTGGTTCACTTCTCTGCGTCCGCTATACTATGTTGCGGACGGCCCCCCCTACAACACTTAGTTTTGTTTTTTTTTGGTTTTGGATCGCTTCTCTGCGTCCGCTATACTATGTAGCGGACGGCCCCCCTACGACACTTAGTTTTTTTTTTGGTTTTGGATCGCTTCTCTGCGTCCGCTATACTATGTAGCGGACGGCCCCGCAGACCCCAACACTTAGTTTTTTTTTTTTGGTTTTGGTTCACTTCTCTGCGTCCGCTATACTATGTAGCGGACGGCCCCGCAGATACACATATTATCGATCACTTTGTTATTTTTTGAACACTTGCCCTGCAGATAGACAGATATCCAACACTTGGTTTCCCACCGTTAAATCACATTGGTCAATAAAATCAATCGCATTCAATAAATTTTTTGGGTTAAAAAAGTGTTGTAACGTTACAATGTGAATTGGGGAACATCATCTCTCGCAGGAATTATGTTCCTTACACGGATTTACAATAAACCTAATAGCTCTAGGCCGGCCATTTATAATTTGCCAAGCAATCCTATACCTAAAGTCTTGTATGCATTCTTCGCTCCAGACAGTCTTCTTGAGGCTCTCAGACCGGCAAATGTAATCCATGTACATGCAGAGGAAGACGCCGCAGTCCGAGGAATTATGTTGCTTGGGCCTACTCCTCTTTAATCGGAAAATGAGGACCGGCCTGCGCGATACCTTCTCCCGACGCCTACCATTGACCAGGGCAGCAAAAAGATTCTGCGAGAACCATAATAAGCATTAAACATAGCTAGCAAAATAAGATTAATCAGTTTTATAATATGCAAGTTACAACAAGAAGGAAACAGGATCTTACCATGGCATCCAACTGGCCTATGCCTCGGTACATATCAATCACAGGCATCACGTCGGTATCGTCGTAGAGACTGTCGACGACTGAAACCGTGCTCTGTAATGGTTCGTAGCAAACCAAGTACCAGTGCGCATTCCCTAAAAAGGGGATTAGAAACACGTCGGCAACACTTGCGCTTACTGGACTATCCCTAGCAAGATATGCTTGTAGGTTAGGGGACGGTTTCCACTGGGCCATGCCTCTCCCCTTCCTTGCATTGCCCCAGTCGTGCCACTCTTGTACTAGGAGCTGATGGAAAAAAGCATCCAAGATAAACACGCGCAGACCGATGTCTGGATGCTCCCGACACCTTCGCCTCAGAATTTGCACGTAGTGCGAGATGACACCGCTGTCTAACCAAGATCCTGGCGCCAGCGAGGCGATCTCTGTCCAAGAGGCATTGTAATCCAAGCCCTCGGGGTGATCCACGTCATACGACGCTCCGTCTTGGGGGGCCCCGCTAAAATAACGGGCTCGGATTATATCGCATTTATGCGGCTTTAGGGGCCTGGCTGGATGCCCTTTCGGATATTGCCCTCGGGGGTCGATCGGGGGATATTGGCCTCCAATTCCTTCTTCGGCCGGCTGATATTCCCCTTCGGGGCCGCCAACTGGTCCCGCCCACGGGACAATGGGCAGTGCCTCGGAGAAACCGTAGTTTCCGAAAGGAAAGTCTTGCGTGACTTGAGAGAGGGGTTCCGGGAACAAATTGAAGGAGGGGCCGCTGTAATCGCCCCACGACGCTTGAGCCTGTCCCATCCCCGCTTCAGAGGTACCAACAACTCCCTGACTCACCCCTGAAGCCTGTCCAGAGGGATCACCGTATCCCTGGCTGACGCCCGTATAACCCATTCCCGGGCTTACTCCCGAAGACTGGCCCGATGCTTGGCGCAAAAAATTCCCGCAGCCTAAAGCCAATGTCGCAGCCTGTTGGCAAAGATCCTCGCCCATTGCGCTCACCAGATCCCTCCGCTCACTCAACTTCTGGAAGAATGCAAGCGAGGCATTAACCTACATCCAAAGAGATAAAAAATTAAGTAACTTCAATCAGACATTTATATTCAACTAATTTGGTTCAAGTCAGACTTGTTGGGCAACTTACGAGATTGTATGCCATACGCTCATCGATCTGACCCCTAGGCGCATACCTCTCCCCACGTTCAAAGTTTACAGGGGCTACTCTCCTCCGCGTGATGCGGTAGTACCACTCATCGTACTGATCGATGCTGATAACGGGGTCTGACTCCGAGACGATGGCCGCCAGTGTGTCCTGCCAAGAAGTCCAAAGCTCTATTTCGGCCGCGCACAATTCGTACGCATTGGCGGTGCCAAACACTCCGACATCCGGTGGGTTCCTGTTAACCCTCATATCCGGGGCATCGACTGGCAAACCCTGCTCCAACTCAAAATGGCGCATTGCTCGGTCGGGCAGCTGCCACTCTGCGAGCTCGAAATGGATCAGGGGTGTGCGCTGCAACCCGGAGAGCGTGAAGACGAACGACTCTCCCACCCGTCGCGCCAAACGTATGTACGGTGCCCAACGCATTTGGCCCGGAGATAGACGGTCGAACTCCCCTCGATAGTACGTAATGTTGTGATGGGGATCGACTCTCCTCTTGTAGTGGCTAGCCCTCCGGCTGTACTCCCAAGCACACAACCGAGGCCAGACTTTGTCGGTTCCATCCCTACGCGTTGGTGCACCGGGAGCAAGGTGTTCGTAAGACCACACCTGAGAACATCAAAAAATTATATTTATATCGTCGATTCAACAAAAATAAAACACAATAACGAAGACATGATTTATATGATATACCTGCAATAGCGAGAGACATGCACATATGGCTTTGGAGTTGGGCCTCGTTGCCTTGTGCAATGCTCGGTACAGATACGAAAGAACCGCTGCACCCCAGGCATAATCCCCAACCTCCGACAGGTTACCCAACAACGGTAAATATTTCACGCTGACCGTGTTCTTCGACGTCGTTGGGAATAAAATTGCTCCCATCACCCACAAGAGGAAGGCCTTTGTGTACACCACAAGCTCACGGCCCGTATAGTTTTCCGGCAAAACCCCGTAGGTATCTACCAACCACTTCAACTTTATACCACCAGTGCTAAATTGATCCTGGGGTATCGAAGTGAAGAAGTCTCGCGCTGTTCTCTTATTCGTTGCGTCTGACGGAGGAGCAATTACCGGCCGCCCCGTCACCGGCAACCCCAAGATGAACCCTACATCTTCTAGGGTAATCGTCATCTCTCCGATCGGGAAGTGAAACGTATTCGTTTCACTTCTCCACCTCTCAACAAGGGCACCTATCAAGGCCCGGTCAAGCTGTTGAAAGATCTGCCCATGCGTGAAAATCCCAAACCCAATTCCACGCAGTATGCTTTTCTGGGAATTGTTCAAGGTCCATCTCGTGAACTCGCGAGATACTTCTACGGTGGTGAGAAGTTCTCTTTCCTACGAATTATTAATAAATACAATTTGAGCAAAATTTTTGGTAAAACAACGTTCGTAATAATAAGAAAGTTGATAAATAATGTATCTTACTCCACCATCCCATATGAGCGTACTGATATGGTTGGCTTGGTCGTATAACACGGATGGATCTTCTGGTCCAGGGATAAATTCCATTTTTTGCAACTGAAACTATGGAATTGGATTTTACAAACGCTAGCACATGAATAAATACATACATATATAAATCCTCATCACCGCTAGCACATGCTCAATGCATAATCAAAACCACGCATAAAACGCAATATTGATCACAACTATAGATTAGAAACATGTAAAGGATTGATTTTGTGAACTTACGTGATCTATTAGGGGGGGATTAAAGCTGCTCTTATGAAGAAATTGCGCAGATCTGCTTGCCAACGCCGCTGGGAATATTTGTGAGTAGGAAGAACACGGGGAGAAGAAGAGTGTAGAAGTTATAGGGGGACTTTCTTTTGGGTTTGAATATATATATTTGCTGTCCGCTGGACAATATACATTTGCCGTCCGCTATATAGTCTCGCGGGTCTGTTCCTTGTCCGCTATATAGTATCGCGGACGCTAGACTTTTGGTAGTTTTCTCTACGTCCGCTATACTATGTAGCGGACGACACATCTTCTCTACGTCCGCTACATAGTATAGCGGACGGCCCCGCAGAATGTTTTTGGTTGTGTTCTCTACGTCCGCTACTTAGAATACCACTACTTAGTTTTTTCTTCTACACTTTGTTCCACCTCTCCAAAACTTCGTTTTTTCTACACTTTTTTCAGTTTTTAAAACTGAAAAAAAAAGAGGGAAAAAAAATTTGTCAAACGGGGCCTTAGTTTTTTCTTCTACACTTAGTTTTTTCTTCTACACTTACTTCCACCTCTCCAACACTTAGTTTTTTCTACACTTAGTCCAAACTGTCCGCTATATAGTATCGCGGATATACTTACCGCAGAAAATGGTTGGCACGGACCAGACATTTTTTTTCAGTTTTTAAAAAAAAAAAAAAAGAGGGAAAAATTTTTTGTCAAACGGGGCCTTAGTTCCCGACCTTCCCGAACCCGGCCTAAGCGGAGGGCCCCTTATATCCGCTATATATATAGAACTATACAATGTGGCGTAATGTAATAAATTGGAATAAATTGGCGCCCGTGATGCAGTTTTAATAAATTGAAATAAATTGGCCCGAAGACTTGTTTTAGCGACATAGTACGTTAATGCTATTTTAATAAACTGACGCCCAAAGACTTGTTTTAGCGACGGAATCAACAATCTCAATTTTTCCAAAAAATAATGTACAATTCATAATCAACGATCTCAATATATCAATATATCGAGGCAACAAAAAAAGGCACAATTAACCAAGAAAAAATTTGAAAACATAATAAACAAGAACATAAATATTTTTATTATAATAAACTATGGTTCACAAATGGGGTACGAAAGCTTTTCACAAGCGCTCCGTTCAAAGATTACAACTTGAAAATCCCACCACCCAAGGTGTTCGAACACTACAAAGTCCCCGAGTTCGAGGCCATGCTGGCGCACGAAGACGTTCCAACCCTCTGCGAATTCCTTTTTTTGGGATCGGCCGGGCTTCAGCTTGATTTCAACCTGCCATGCCCCCTTGCGGCTATATAATCTTGCACTATCATGAATTGTTGTAAATTGATTGGTAAATGCTTCCGGTATGTCCTACCAAACACAAAATACAAAAAATAGGTTAGTTTTGGTTAAGAAAAACAAAAGATCAAACTTTTAACACACGAAAATACAGAGAAAGAGAAAGAGGGATAGCCTACAAGTTCATGCTCAAATCCCGGCATCATGACTTTGAAAAAGTGTTTGCCTACCAGGTGCAAGTTGCCAATATAATCGTAGGCGTAGGTGGTCTCCGATCCAGAAGCCATCGAGATCGTCGTTGAGGTGAGGACGGTGGTGTCGGCGGGGAGATGTGGGTGACCGGAGATGTGAGTCGCCGTAGATGGGGTAGCGGCTTTAGGTTAGATGTTCGAGAGAGGGGACGCCGTCCGCTACAATAATATAAATACCCCGATCTGATTAAATATTTATAGCAGGAGAGAGTTGACGCCATACAGATACCAGGGGACAGTTCTCGGGGCTCACGCCCGAGACTTTATAGGCGACCGAGGGGACAGGCCCTGACATGTGTCAGCCTAGAGATCGTCCGCCATACAGTATGGCGGACGCCTTTTTCCTGACACATGTCAGGAACAGAAAGGCGTCCGCGAGACAGTCTCGCGGACATGGGAGGAGGGCAAAAAGGTAAAACTCCCGTCCGCGAGACAGTATGGCGGACGGGGATCAGTTTTGGAAAAAGGCGCGATCTGGACCGTCCATCTTTCAGGATGGACGGTCAGATCGCGCTAGCAACTTAACTCCATTTGCTAGCGCTATCAATGGATCAGCTCCCTATATATATATATATATATATATGGGAGCTGATCCATTGCTCGCGCTAGCAAATGGAGTTAAGTTGCAAGCGCGATCTGACCGTCCATACTGAAAAATGGACGGCCCAGATCGCGCCCTTTTCGAATACTGTCAGTCGTCCGCGACACTATGTCGCGGACGGACTTTTTTACCTTTTTGCCCCTCCGCCCCGTCCGCTACACTGTTTCCCGGACAACAAGTTTTATGTTTTTTTAAAGTACGTCCGCTACATTATGTAGCGGACGTACTTTAATAAAACATAAAACTTGTTGTGACATTTTCCTCTTTCTCTCTCCTTTTCCTTATTTAATGTTCTGACATTTTCCCTTTCTTTCTCCTCTCTCTCTTCATTTTTTTCTCTTTCTCTCCTTTCTCTAATTAACTCTCTCTCTCTCTCTCTCTCTCTCTCTCGTCCATGCCAGAAACCGAAGGGAAGAGAAAGCCTCTTGGCGCTCGAAGAACCCCTTGTGCGAAGAAGTTGCCATTAGGAGGAGCAGCAGCGGCTGTTGGACCTCGCGGTTGATCTGGCGAATCAGCGTTGGCGGCGGCAGCGACGATGGCGGCGGTAGCGGTGATATTGTTAGTCATGCTTCGGAGTTGTCGCCGGCGGGGTAGGAGAGAGCAGTAGAGCTCAACTAATAGCACCAGGACCAAGCCTAACACCATCTCGTCCACCTAGAACAACGGCGACCGCGGGATGGACACCATCTTGTCCACCTAGAACAGCTCCGCTTCCGGCGACGACAGAGGAAGGAAGCAATCCACCTGTTGTGGCAACCCCATTTTGGGTGGTAAAACTGAGACCCAATTGAAATTTTGAGAATTTTGAGACCCAATTGAAATTTTGAGACTTAATTCTTCATCTGCTATCTACCTCTCTCTATTTAGATTAGTTATTTATCTTGCATAGAGATTTGGGATGGTGGAGGTTTGAATGGTGGTGGTTCGGGGAGGCAGAGGTTCAGTAGCGGTGGCGATGGGTTCAGTGGCGGTGGCCAAATGGTGGTGGTTGTGGGTTCATTTGAGTTTAATTTTTGTTGTGGTTGTGGGTTCATATGAGTTTCTGGTTTTCTTGTAAGGAATTTTTGGTGATGCAACTTCCTTCTTTAATTCCTATGGAGGCTTTTACAGGTTCAGCACTTCAAAGGGTTGTTGTTTGGCCAAGAAACAAGTAGAAAGATGCAAAAAAGATTCTTCAGTGCTTATCATCACTTGACCAAAAAAGAGCCCAGTAAAGAGCCCCAATCCAACTCACGAAAAATCAACAAAGCATTGCCCAAAACAAAAACAAAAATACAAGAAGAAATACAAGATCGACAACAAATATAGTACGGCTTGTTGCTGATGGACTTGAACGGGTTCTGTTCGACGGAGCTGCAGGTGGCCGGACACACTCTTTCTCTCTACTCTGTGTGTGAAGTGAAGCAGGATAAACATGAAAGAGAGAGAGAGGGGGGAGGATGAGAGAGAAAATAAAAAGTGGTGAGAGAAAGAGAAAGGAGAGAGAATATTCATGAGAAAGAGAAAGAGACATGCGCATTGATGAGGGGAGAGAGAGAGAGAAATAGAACATGTCAGACAAATAATGTGAGAAATGAGAGAGAAAGGGGAAAAAAGCACTGCCTACTCGTCCGCTACATAATGTAGCGGACGAGATTTTTTAAAGTACGTCCGCTACATAATGTAGCGGACGTACTTAAAAAAACATAAAACTTGTTGCTGATGGACTTGAACGGGTTCTGTTCGACGGAGCTGCAGGTGGCCGGACACACTCTTTCTCTCTACTCTGTGTGTGAAGTGAAGCAGGATAAACATGAAAGAGAGAGAGAGGGGGGAGGATGAGAGAGAAAATAAAAAGTGGTGAGAGAAAGAGAAAGGAGAGAGAATATTCATGAGAAAGAGAAAGAGACATGAGCATTGATGAGGGAGAGAGAGAGAGAGAGAGAGAGAAATAGAACATGTCAAACAAATAATGTGAGAAATGAGAGAGAAAAGGGAAAAAAGCACTGCCTACTCGTCCGCTACATAATGTAGCGGACGAGATTTTTTAAGTACGTCCGCTACATAATGTAGCGGACGTACTTTAAAAAAACATAAAACTTGTTGTCCGGGAAACAGTGTAGCGGACGGGGCGGAGGGGCAAAAAGGTAAAAAAGTCCGTCCGCGACATAGTGTCGCGGACGACTGACAGTATTCGAAAAGGGCGCGATCTGGGCCGTCCATTTTTCAGTATGGACGGTCAGATCGCGCTTGCAACTTAACTCCATTTGCTAGCGCGAGCAATGGATCAGCTCCCGCTCCCTATATATATATATATATATATGTTTGCATTTTTTTTTTCAAAAATAGAATAGTTAGGCCTTTCTCGCTTCTTCGTCAAGCTTTCGAGCAGCTCTTGTTACCTAATCCCACAACATGCCCTGGCTTTCTCTTGAAATATCTGTTCCTCCCTCATTTACTTGACCTCGTCCTCTCTAGGGGGCACAAAGCCTCATTCAGTTGGACATCAAGTTCGGGCCTACAGTAGTCTCAATTTAGTTGGCTAAAATGGTGAATCTCTCGTCCTTGTCGCCTTTGAACTGCTAACGCAAAACTCGTTCACAGGTATGGTATGAAAGTAGAAAAAAGCTTGCTGAGCAATGACTACGAGTGAAAGGACAGTTCGTTCGTCAAGCACATACTGAACATTTGTCTATGGAGATTGATGATCAATTCGGCAATTCATCAGTTGGTTTAGCTATTTTGCCATGGCCGTAGTGCAGCTATTAGATTGACTGGTACAGATTTTGTCATCCTGTATCTTTTGTAACAAAAAACGTATAAGGTACAATGATCAAAAGATGCTAACATCAGTAGCTTTTTCATCCTAAGATGACTCTATTAGAATATATTTTGTGGGAAAATTCTATTGTAGTTTGTCCATACTTTAATAGAGAGTTCTTGTTTGTGTTCTCTTTGTCCTATTCATACACAAGTTGATGAAAACGAAATTGTGTTGAAAATTTTAAACATACAAGATTGATTCAGAAAAAGTTGGTGAAAATTAAAATTAAAATGGTAAACGTACAGAAAAAAATTTAAAAAGTAGATACAAAAAAAAATATAAATACACAATACGATTTTAGAACTGAATCTTAATTCTGAAAAACAAAAACAGAATAGAGGAAAAAAAAAATTGTAAGCGTACAGCTCTGAATTTCGCAAAATGCGCACTAGAATATCAGCAAAAGAGTGTCCTCTTTGTCTATGGAAAGCTACACAGTTAAGACTTATGACAAGACAAGTGACCATATCTATATTACTTTTTCTTTATCAGAAATATATGTTATATCGGACAAGAAAATAGACACACTTATTTGTGGATAATATTCTCATCTAATAAGCACCATGACAACAGTAGAATTGGTGAACAAGGAGAGGGAAAAAAAAAAGCACACAAAGATAAATAGCATAATATGAATGTCAACAAACTAGTCTACTAACAATAATAAGATAAATACAACGAAGACAAAGATAAACACACACAACATCTCTCAATTACACCTGCTATATCTCTCGATTACACCAGCTATCAACCAAAACAATTAAACCCGCCATCAACGTGTATCCTGGGATCACTCATGCACACGCGCAACAAAGCGTCCCAAGAATCCTCCTTTAAGCCATCTAATAGCATGCATTATGGATAGTTTGGTGAATTATATTCTAGTAGAAATGGATCATTTCTAAGATAGCTCTTTAACAATTAGGTTATCTATACTATAAAATCGAGTAAAGACTTGAGTCATTTAAAGCGAGTCTTTCAGTAGAATTATTTATAAGAATTCTCTTGAGACTGACAGAGATATTACATCATAAGTGATATGATTTTCTAACTTCTAAGATGGTCGAAGAAGCTAGTAATAAATAAATCAAAAGAAGTAGATATATTGTCCCTTTCAAATTAGCACCCAGAAATCACCCTCCACATTTGGTGTCTTCCCAGGTGCCCAATGTGACAAAATAATCTCAACCACCATATCTATACAATCCCCAAATATTATTGCTATCATTAAAAGCTCTCCCCCCCTTTCAATCTCTAATCCCTGATATCTAGAGTGAGAGACCCAAAGTAGAGAGCCCTCTACTTTCTCATCAAGGACTGGGATTTCAGATACCGTAACTGCCGGCGCAAGCCTTACCCCACTTATAGATTTGACAGACAAAGGCTAAATTACATATTAGTAGGCGTGCGAGAAACGGCATGAGACTTTCTTAACAACTAGGCAAGAAACATCATAGCATTTTATACACTTCTCTATACCATTTTGTAAAAATCGTTATTTGTGCCCCGTATTTGGTCATTTCGGTTATGCTTCTCTGCGACAATAATTGTAAAGGATTTAAGGACGAAGCGGAATTTAAATAATAAAGTGAAGGTCAAATGTTTTCTAAATTACTAGTTACTGTAGTACAAAAAAAAAGGGTTTTAAGTCTACTTGAAAGCTCATCGCAAATAGACTATTATATCCTTTAATACCAGTTAGCTCGATGATACCATAGATGTTTCGTTAATTTCGAAACGAAAACTAAGGACCTAACCAAAGGATGTTCCCTAGAATTATATTTTTATGTCACCAATTAACCCCTTTTTTAAGTAAATTTATCTACTCTCATATCCAGTAATGTCTTTTCCAGACCATTGTTTAGTCGCCAATAAGTGCATTACCTACAAAACATTTCGAGAGCCGAATAATAATAATAAGTGTAAAAAGACATCACCTTTCTTCCACGGAAAGCAACATGAGCTCTATATTCAAGTTGACCTTTCCAATCCCTCTGGAGTCTTCACTCGTACTTAATAGGTTAAATTGCGTGCCCCTTTCAATTCTCTGGAGTCTTGACTCGTACTTAATAGGTTAAATTGCATGCACCATTGGACTTTATTGCATGCTATCGTTATGGCCGGTCGAGTATCATATCAACTGGCCTATGTTTGTTAGAATAATTGAGTTCTTTATACTAGTGGGGTTCTTAATACTTACCGGGTCAACTACGACTACAGAGCGACCGGTAACGCCTGGTCAGCTAAAACCTCAGGATGCCGTGTGAACTGTGAAGTCAGCGTTGCTTACTGGCTACTGCTAACCAAAGTGCAGGAAGTTACTTCTATTGTTCAATGGCAAGCTTAGAAAAGGTTCACAATTAGGGACGAGACATTTCGCCTGCTCCTAATTGACCGGCTTAAATCAATTTTGGATCGAGAATATTATTTGCCAACTAATCGGAAAACCCATCCCCACCCCACCACCCACAAACCCCACCCCAGCTCGGACAAACAACGATGCTGCATCCACTTACAGTGTGTGTGGAGCTTAATATATTTCACCTGGTGACAAATCCAATTACGTATTCATAAATGTGTGTGGATATCACTAATAGAGAAAAACACCACCGGTAAAATCTGGACTACAGGATCAACGTTTGACACCCTAATTCCTAGGGACCTAAATTGTCTACCTCTGCCAAAATAAAAACGATACACCATAACAAAATTAAGACGGTTCACGAGAAACTCGTCATTCCCAACCAGTTGGAGCAGCGACAGGAGGAATAGTAGCATCAACCCCAGCAGCCGGAGGTGGAACTGCTGCATCCCATCCACCATCAGCAATAGTCGGTGCTGAACAACAAATAACAAAGCAAATAATTGAGATTCTTCCAAACACAGATCATAAGAATCACAAGTGATGACACGTTGGGCGATTCTGAAACCCATAGGTATACACTATAACAGAAATACTTCATAAAGTATTAGCTACCAACTAAGAGGTTACACATAAAATAGCCAACAGGGGTCCATCAAACTTACCACTATTATGCAGACACTATACTTTCTTTAAGTACTCATCAGCTATCTAACAAATAAGATGCACTTACGACTAAAAATGCAATGGCATGTAACGTAATATATCTCATGTTCCATTATATGACAAGTTCCCATTTATAGGGAGACAAGGTATACTCACCAGCATCAACCGTCCAACCAACAACAGGAACAGCAGGGATGGAAGTGGGTGCAGCAGCATCAGTACCCCACTGGGCATCTACCATTTGGCTCGACCATTGATCACCAAGTGCGGCAGTGGCAGGGTAATCGACATAATCTGCTGGTGCATCCTCGTCTTGTTGTTCCTTAGTCTCCTCAGGTTCTCTGTAGAAAAATAAATCAACCTGGAAGACATCCACTACTATTAGTCAGATAACAAGGATAGTAGTAAGAAAAGAATTTGATTGCTAGGAATTCAATGTGCTTAGATAATTGCTAGGAACTCATTAGAAAGCATATGCCTAGATACGGAGAAAGAATAACGCATGTTATGATCCCCCAACTAGTTTGGAAGAAAGGCTTAAATGATGATGATGATGATAACTTTCATCCATCGCAAAAAGCATATGCAAAAATATGTTAACATAACTGGTAAACTGGTACACGCAACTGTAGTACAACCAAGGAGGGCAAACCCAACACAGAAATGATCATCCATTTTAATAAACAGTCTTCTCCCTATGCATATACAACCAACATAAATAATGAGATTGAAATTAAGAGAGTTATTTAAAAAACAACTTACCATCACATCCCATTTGTGCCCTTGGTTAATAACACCACGCATCTGCAGAACCATCCTCCCCAACAGCCAGAACAAACAACCAATGCTGTGCTTCCCCTTGTTATTGGCAGGGATACCAATATCCACATAACGCATTGGGGAATCAGTATCACAAAACGCAATGGTTGGAATATTTCCTAGAGCAGCCTCCTTGATAGGCTGTAGACAAAATATATTGACAATTGTAAAATAAAAGCATATATCAAGGGAAAATAAACCTCCAGGAAGAGTAAGCCCATTCATGTTAATTATTCTTGAGTCATTCTCCAATTATCGTATCTGTTGCAAACACCAAGATTGATAAATTCAATCACATGAAGCCAATAGATAAGAACCTGATGATCAGTTCTTGGATCAGTTAGAATGAGGAGACGAGGCTCACTAAACGAAGTCTGAAGCTGGTTAGTGAAGGTTCCAGGAGTGTGACGTCCAGCAATAGCATGAGCACCAGTGTACTGAGCAAACTTCAAAACAGCTCTTTGACCATAGGGTCTTGCCGACTGCACAATAATGTCCTTCGGGTTTTCAATAGCGACAATAACTCTTGCTGCCATTAGAAGCTTCTCCCACGTCTTCCCAAGGTTTATTATGTAAATTCCTGAGCAGTTGAATTATACATGGCAATGCAAAGAATGAAAAACTGAAGCACATAAGTGAACTGACAAGCACCCTTATTGCGAGGAAATAACATAGAAGAGGATGATAAATCTCTACAAATAATAGCATCCAGTTACACTCAACACAGAGTCGTATAAAGAGGACATAGAGCCTAAGATGTATGACTTGAGGCCTCAATTCAATGGTGAAAAAACGAGCTATATCACTTGACCCTTCCTATCAGCAAATTACATGGGTGCCAAGTTCCTAACTGTAACACAATCTTGTATACAAGTACCTTAACTTACAACAAGCTACAAAACACATTTGTAGTATGCAAAAACGGAACAAAGCAGAAAAGGATTCACTGATTCAGGTCAATTCCCTTTAAATTTTGTTTGGCAACGACCTGGTGCCTAAATTTGTCAACCTTTCTTGAAGAGACCTTGGATGTCCTTGTCTTTGTGATTACTCTAATTAATGATCGGATTTAAAATTTTCCAACTTGAGAGGATGTTGGAATCACAACACCCCAGAGGCAGACTTCCACTATAGCCAACCTATCCTCGTTAAGTGCTCCCTCCTTGTGCATTACCGGTCTAAGATATCTAAAGATTCTTTCGAAGGTACTAATTGACCATCCACATTTACCTCCTCCCAGGTTTCCACCTAGTTTTACTTAAGCTGCATAATTTTCCATTTTGTGAATCGCCAAATATACTTCTCTGGTCAGACTTGGTTATAATCACATAATTAACTGAGATAAAAATGATCTATTCATGGTGATGGCAGGTTGGACATTTGGAACTTTCACCACGATAATAGTATTTTTATGTTCTGATATCGTCTGAAGCTTAGGCTGAGAGTTCGATTTGTGCAACACATTAGTCACTCTCGAATCGTTACACAAAAGGCAAAAGCAATATATTTGTGTACTTCACCCCAACAATTCTGCCTTGCTTAAATCAAACTTCGGTGTAGTCAGTAATGAATTGCGATGGACACCAATTTTCAGTTTCTTTGGCTTCACAACGTTATTGATGTATCAAAACAACTGGATAAACTTCATCGACTGCTCTTATGAATTCCCTATGTGTACAAACAAAACTAATCCATGATCCATGTTACTTCTTCTCTAGATTGACTCGTACTCACAGGCAATTACATTTATATGTTAGCGCACATGCGTCCACACGTACACGTTGTCGTTACGATCAGTACGAAATTAGGAGATCGTGGCGATAAAAGGCACGCAAGTATTGAAAATGGGTGGGGGGGGGGGGGGGCGTTGTTACCGTCGTTGCGGCGCCTGAAGACGTAGCGCTCCATTTGAAAGTCGCAGTTTTTGGTGCCGAGATGGACTTCGGCGGCCAGCATCATCTGAATGTCCGCCTCCTTCGTCGTCAGAACTTTCTGCCCACTCGCCATTTTTCTGTCGACGGTTAAGCTTTGCTGCCGCGGCTAGGGTTTCTCAATTTGCTCGTATGACGAGATAAGTATGAGTAGTAATTGGATCGCATTTGTTCTCCCCTCATTTTAAGGTTTTGCTTTATGGGCTTCTAAAGTTTGGTTGTGGGCTTGTCTACAAATTTGGGCTTTCTTTTGTCTGTTTCGAGGAAACCAGATCGCAACTGTTTTGGGCTATCTATATATACGTCTCTCTCTATGGCTCCGTGCTGCTACATATAAGTGAACCCCGTTTGGTAGTTGGCGTAACACCATTTTTGTTCTTATATAATTGCATGATTGGAGCATTGACAATTTGAATTACGAGAATTTATATCTTAACGCAACATACAGAAGTATTTACATGCGAAATAACTACCTTACGGGGGACATACTTGGTTTCTAAATTTGAAATTCATTCCAAAAAGTACATAACATATCTTATGGACAATGCTTGATATCAATAGCGGAGCTGACAGTGAGCCTGCCCTTCCATGAAAAAAAATTTATATTGTGTATTTGACATCCAATAATAAACGTGCCCACAAAAAAGTTTTAAAAATAATTTAAAGAGATGTCTTGTTAATCATTCTATGTGCTAGAATATTTAAAATTTATGGTACAAAAACTATATTTTTAGTCAATTTAAGTGCTAAATTTACACACAAATGTGTAAAGACCAAACACCAAATAAATAAAGTGAACAGACAAAAAAAGAAGAGATAAAGATTAATGGGTCTCTATTTACATTTTCTCAGGCCATTAACGAATGAAAACGTCTCTCTCATTCCTAAGGCCACTGCTGACTAAATAATATATATATATATATATATATATATCTCTCTCTCTCTCTCTCTCTCTCTCTCTCTCTCATACTCTCACGATCTTCCTAGCAACAACCGGTGGAAAATCGGTGGCGGGACAACGCTTCAGTCCCTTTACCAGTTCACCAGCTTCACGGGCCATTGCCTGAAGCCGGCACTCTGCCACGGCCTCAACACTCAACAAGTTGTCCACTTCCCTTTCTCTTGTGTCACTATTATGTCGGTTGTTCTTCTCTCCCTTCTCACTCCTAAGTCCTCCCCCAGAGGCCAGTTTAGCTTCGGCATAATTTGTGCACTTGTCGATTATCAATTCTTTCCATTCTCTTGTTAGTCGGTCATGCCTCAAGGCACAACGACAATCACTAATCGACAGCAATTTTGACATCAAAGAAAGGTAACATCGGTCATCGATTTTGATTGAATTTTTTAAAAAAAAATCATTAAATCATTTCATTTTCTCAATTCATACGTCTCCAATACTAGATTAGATTTTTATTTCAATTTCAAATTTGACATTGGGGAATTTGGCAAATATTGCCTCGTGGGATTTATAGTTTAGAATCTTTAGATTGGGTTTTTTAGTTGGAATTTATGGCAATTGCTGCCTCCTCAGTAATCGTGGTGGCCATGTGAATTGAGAATAGTGAGATTGTATATTTGAGATTGAGATTTTTACTTGAGATTTTTAATTTCAGATTAATAAAGTGGCAAGTGCTGTTCGTGGTGGCAATGAGAATTAAGAATCAGAATTAGAGATCGGGAGGAATTAAGAATGGACAAGTTAGAACATGGAAAATACTGCTCCAAGTTGGAACTCTCAACCTGTGAACCTGGAGAAGTATTGAAAATTCAGAACTCTCAACCTGGACCATTCAAACTCAATAAAGTGTATATAATTTGATTTATCCAGTATAAATTGCACTTAGATTTAATATTTCTAGTATATATATGTTTTTCAATTTCTATATCTTAGTGTATTGTTTGTATAACACTTGAACAAGTTCATGGTTTGTATATTCTAGATGTATATATGACAATGTACATATGATTCTTGTTTAACTCCAATGTATAGTCTATATTAAGTTTTGCAATGTATATATATTATAGTCTGCATTTGATTCTTGATTATATATTGTAGTGTATATATCACAATCAAACGGTGTGTATATGGCAATGTATCTCCAATTTTTGCAGGGTATATGTTACAGTTTGTATTTGATTCTTGATTATATATGGTAGTGTATATATGACAGTCAGGCAGTGTGTACATGGCAGTGTATCTCCGATTATAGTGTATTTATTACACATTATTCAGCTTTTATTATAGCATATACATTACACTATTACAGTGTAATATATAAATTCTATATTTAATCTTGCTTATGTATTACAGTGTGGCTATTACAGTGTATATATTGATTCATCACTTATCTGTTTTTTTAATTGGTATAGGTTTCTTGTAAGTATTTAAATCATAAAAAGATATTTTCAAGTAGTTTCGGGTCCAATTCAATCATCTGTTATCATTAAAATGTTGATAATATTGACAGGCAACCTCCTTCGAAGAATTATAGAATGGAAGGTATTTCAACAAATGCAAACCCAAATGAAAATACGCCAGAGGTTAATTCAAGCTTCTCTCCTACAGATTGGAGTTAAATGCTTTGGAAGTTAATAACGACGATGTCCCTACTTCTACTCCAAGTGTCTCAAAAATGACTATTCCATCCTCTACAAATGAAATTATTCGGGACAGTGGTTGCGGATTCAAATATGTGATTACCATCTCATTGACCAAGACCGCATCCGTAAGGAGTATCTACTAACGGGTCCTTGTCAACCTCGTAAGCAAACTTTTCCATAAACAATGATTGGAAAGAAAAAGCGGTGATTTAATAAGGCTTGGTTCAAATAATACTCAACTTGGTTAGAATATAGTATTGCAAAAGATGTATGTACTTGCCTCTATTATTATCTTTTTAAACCAAAGAAAGAGCAAGAAAAAGAAAGTGGTTATTCATTTATTGTCGACGGATTGAAGAATTGGAAGAGAAGCGATAAGTTTAGAATTCATGTCGAAGGATATTCTAGCTTTCATAACCAAGTTCGGAGAAAGTGTGAAGCTTTATTGAATGAAAAGTAATATGTCAGAACTTTTCTTCACAAGAAATTCGACTGTGATCGAAGCGAGTATCGGGTATGTCTAAATGCATCACTTGTATGCAATAAGTATCTTTTACGAAAAGGACTAGCTTTTCGAGGTCATGATGAATCGAAAGAATCTAATGATCGAGGATATTTTCTTGAACTCTTAAGAGCTCTTGCTAATCCAATGATATTATCAAGAGCTTTGTGTTGAAAAATGCTCCCCAAAATGACAAGCTAACTTTGCCGGATATTCAAAAAGGATATTGTAAGGGCTTGTGCCGCTGAAACTACCTTGGTAATTATGCAAGAGCTTGGTAGTTCCTTGTTCTCTATTTTGATTGATGAATCTCATGATATATCAACTAAGGAGAAAGTTGCCATTGTTTTTCATTTTGTGAATGACAAGGGCCAATTTGTTGAACAATTCATTGGTCTTGTGCATGTTAGTGTTACAAGAGTCGTGTCACTAAAGAAAAAAAATTGATGATTTGTTATGTTAGTACAAACTAAGCATTGTAAGGTTGCATGGGTAAGGATATGATGGAGCAAGTAACATGCGAGGTGAGTTTAATGGCTTCGAGGCGCTTATTTTAAAGGAGAATGGGGAAGGTTTTTACGTTCATTGTTTTGCACATCAACTTCAACTTGCACTAGTTGGTGTTGCAACAAATCATGACTTAGTTGAAATACTTTTCTTCACGGTTTCAAGTATAGCAACTTGGTTGGTGTTTCTTGTAAACGTTGTAATATACTTAAAAAAAGCAAACAACTTATGTATTGAATGCACTTCTTATCGGTGAACTTCAAAGTGGGCGAGGGTTGAATCAAGAAACTATGCTTAAAAGGGCGGGTGATACTCGTTGGAGCTCGCATTTTCGTGCTTTGGTGTGTTTGGTTGTTGTCTTTTTCTGCTACTTGTGATGTACTTGATGATATATAATGGGATGGAAGCAAGGAACAAAAGCATGAAGCATTTATTGGCGATAATGCACTCTTTTGATTTTGTATTATCTCTCTTTTTGATGAAAAATATCTTGGGTATCACAAATACGTTGTCACAGGCATTATAACGTCAAAATCAAGATATTGTGAATGCTATGAATGTTGTCAAAGTCTTCAAGTTACAACTTTAAATGATGAGAGAAAAAGGGTGGGATAACTTCTTTTATGAAACTTGTTCATTTTGTAACAAGCACAAGATTATCATTCCTAATAAGGATGTAGAGTTTGAACCCATCTTTCGATCCAAGCAGCACACATGGAGTTATAAACCAACATCATTACCAAGTGCAATTGTTTTACACGGTCATTGATATGCAACTCAAGAGTTGAACAATTATTTCAATAAAGAGAACACTGAATTACTCTTATGCATGGCAACTCTTAGTCTAAGTGATTCCTTCTCGGCTTTTGATAAGAAAAAGTTGATTCGGCTCGCTAACTCTATCCGGCCGATTTTTCAAGTATGGAATTCTTAATGTTTAACTATGAGCTTGATACTTATGTCATGGATGTACGTGGTAACAACGAGTTCTCAACTGTGAAAGGTATCAGGGGTCTTGCAGAGAAAATGGTTGAAAAGAAGAGAAATATTTTGTATCCAATAGCTTACAACCTTATAACTTTAGCCTTAAATTTTGCATGTCGCTAATGTAAATATGAAAAGGGCATTTTCCGTTATGAACGTTGTGAAGACCCGATTGCGCAATTCAATTAGAGATAAGTTTATGAATAATTGTATGATTACTTATGTCAAAAAAAAAAAGAAGTTGTTTGATGATATTCGAAATGATGTAATTATTAATCGCTTTCAAAAGATGCGATCTCGTCGTTGTCAATTGTAAAATTTCATGATTCAAGTTTAATGTAATTTTTGTAATAATTTTTTTCTTGTGCATTTGGTGCCCACCATGAATAATAATTCTACCTCCGCAACTGCTTGATATTATAGAAATAGCATACCGCTAACTTTACTTTTCCACACCTATGGCTTGGCATGATTGGTGGTACTACTTACCAGGGGAACCACACTCTTTTCCACACATACCGCAACTGCTTGATAATAATTCTACCTCAACAATGACAAGTGATATATCTGAATGATGTCACTTGGTAAACATGAGATAAATAACTACCGTCCAAAATAGATAACTTTTACTTTTTTATAACTTCCTCTCTTTGCATGGCCAGAGCTACTTGTACATGTTAAGGGACCACACTCTTTAGGTGAACCCTTTTTTTAACTTTCAATTTTACTTTACTTTTTTTTTTTTTTACTTTTTGAAATCATTCTACTCCTCTCCTAAAAAATATTTACAATAGTCATTAAAATAATTTAGATGTTAACCCGACCTCTTAATGCTCTCCTATTTCTACCCCGTATCCATATTTCTTCCCATCCATTTGTAATTGCATATAACTCATTTTCTCTTCGATTTTCTCTCACCATCATGCCATCTCTCTCTCTCTCTCTCTCTCTCTCTCTCTCTCTCTCTCCCTCCCCCCCCCCCACCACCTTGAGTCCATTATGTAATTTGCAATATTATTTAATTTGTTATGCTAACTCTTTGTATAGATCCACTGAAGAAAATTATTTTTATGTGTTGGGAGAGACATATTGCATGTATAGATCATTAGATCCACTGAACAAAATTATTTTTATATGTTGGGAGAGACATTGCATTTTGGTTTAAGTGAAGTGTCAATCAACCCCAACTTGATTGAATGCTTCGAGGTCAAATTAATGGAATAAAAGCTACACAGTACAAACTTGGTGATGAAGATCATTAATTGACTTCATCTTTCATGACTGAGCACCTTCTTCTTTATGGCTTAAACTGGAGAATTGAACGATGAGAATGTTGGAGTAAGTAGTGAAGAAAGAGATATGATTTAACATATGATAACGACGTAAATTTCTGATTACATGGTAAAATGCAATTATCTCGAAGAATATTTGAAAAACGGAGTATTTGACAATAGCCAACATGATATCCACAAAAGCTGCAAATTCTCGTTTTCTGTGATTCTTCTTTAGGGAAGCTCAAAGCTTCCCACTTATAGCTATGTGAGAATGTCAAAGGGCAAGCATCGATCCGGTCCGGCTGACGCTGGTCCAAAGCAACTGATGTTGTAGTAAGTTCCAGCTTATGTCCACCCAATCCACTTACCTATAGCTAGCGAATGTATTGTGATTCTCAAGTCTCGATAATTCTTTGGACGGATGATAAATTGCAACTTTCAAGAAACAATGACTATGCAGAACATGCTTGTTACTTGGTCGAAATTTTGTGCTAAAAGTGATGGAGGGAGATCAAATTTTTGATCAATTTGGTGCCATGCATACTCGTACAAGTTGATTGATCGACACGCTATTGGCACATAAAATTCCTTTTCTGGAATATATGCCCATTTGGGTGGATTAAAGATTGAATCTCCACAAGAAACGTTTTCAGATAAAATGCTTTTGCTCGTGGAGAGACTGATAAGGAGGCAATGGGGAGCTGAGCTCTATATATGTTGTCAATTTGGGAATCTAACTATCTCCTCATCCCTAGTTCGGTCTTCGCCTATATATAGATGCCTTGTAAGTGAGATTAGGTCATGGCAATGCACAGCGACAGTCAGAGGAAGAGTGGCCTTGTATGGAGACAGAGAGTCATGTTTGGTAGCCAAGGATGACTTGCCTAAATTCTCCCTGATAAGGCAGTGCAAGCATTTAGCCAGCTAGCTAACACTGGCCTTTCTCAGCAGTGGCTTCTAAGCTTGTCATCCTTGCTAACCAGATTGGCCCTTGTCTTCATGCTAGACCTTCTCTTCCATGCATATTTAATTTGGTATTTGGAACTGATGCCTGCTCTCAGAATCAGAAGCCCAAAAGAGGTACACGGTCAGTTATGTGTGGTTTCCCGTCTATATTTTGGTCTAGTTATCTTTTTTGTATTCATGGTGTGGCACAAATTGTAGCCCGCCGCTGCCTACAGACGGTTTAATGTCACCTTCCTTCATGTTGGTTTGCTTACTATCAACTTTCTTTATGCAGAGTTTGCTTGTAAAATATGGTTCCCAAATATCAGTTATTACCATTGTTGCAGTCTTCTTTGCACACCACCTTATTGCTGCTCCGTTGAAATCAAGCACTGCAAAACTAAACAAGAAGAGGCATTGAGTTCAGGTCTGCAAAGTTTGCCATGAAGCCGGTCGGATTCTGCTTCTTATCAACAAGAACATGTGGCGCCCTGATAGACTAATATTTTACTTAGAGACATATATTTGGCGAACGAATACACACCCCCCTCCCCCCCCCCCAAAAAAAAAAAAACCACCTCCCCACAAATGCACACAAACGTTCTTGCCAAAAGCATGACAATGCGTGGGGTTTTGTTGCCCGTAGTTAGAGACTTCCACCATCGCTACCAATTTTAGACTCAAACACTAATCTTTCCTCGTGGTGACATCTTCGAACGACAGTAAGATTGCCTTTTCTCCCTTTTCTTAAGTAGCAAACCAGTCCAAGATTGTTAGAACCTTGGCATTAATGGCAAGAATAAAGGTGATAAAAGGAGGCTCATGGACTAATTAACACTAGCCACACCAACTCGGTGAAAAAGCTTGACCCCTTCCTATTTAGGATATTAATCTTCTGAACCGCCAATATGGGTAATACATGCTTAATCTTTGCAACAATCAAGTACACATAAAATAACCTACCAAAAACTAAGTGCACGTAACATTACATTATTACCTGTCATGAACTGCAAGTCTTTGACAGAGAGAGATCAGACTATGATTCATCAAAAAAAAAAAAAATCTTTACGAATTTGGTTCTTTTTCACATTTAGGAGATCAATCCTTTGAATCCCAAAATGCATAAACATTACATAATGATCTTTAACTTATGAAAAGAATATTCGTTGCCCCAGACCTGAAGTGGTAGTGAGTTCGAGAAAGAAGAAGCGATCCAACTTTTTTCGTAAATGAAGAAGATGAAAAGGAGATTAGAAATCGGGTTTGTAGTATATACCAATATTTCTTTATGATGCGGGAATTTTGCATTAATTGTCGTGAATTTTGACTGCTTCGCAACTATGGATGAAGCTACCGGACAATATAGTCTTGGTCTGAAGCCACCAAGTTATCATGAGATGAGGGTAATCCTACTAATAAAAATGATCGATAATACGTGTAAGTTGACATTGGATCATGAAGAAGTGTGGAAAAAAACTGGTGGCAAGATTTTGGGTCATGGTTGGAAGGACAAGAAAGAAAGTACTTTGATTAACTTTTTTGCTAATATGTAAATGAGTTGTTCACCGACAACTCGTGATTCGTCTCCTTCAAAGCTCGTTTATGTTCATTTATATAATTAATATACGAAGCGAATACAAACAACATTTTAGAGCTCATCTATGAAACAAGACAAGCATGCACACTTCAAAATTTTTATGAATGTGTTCACAAACGGCTCATCTATATAATAAATTAATTTTTTTTAATGTTTAAAGGATGAAAATTATGATATATACATGAATACAATGTTTAAGGCACAGAGGCCCTAGACTCAATTTGCTTGTAACCAAGCCCAAATAAAAACATGCCCAAACAATTCCTACATGTAGCCCAAGCCATATATATAGAGTGCAACTAGAATGTCCAAAAGTATATCCCAACTCCTCTTCTTACCCGTTTAGAAAACCTTAATATATTATTAATTCCTCGTAGCTGCACTCTCTTCTATTCCTATCCTCTCTTCTCTTCTTCGTCACACAATTCTTCCCACTCTCTCTTTCACTCTTACACAGAGGCACATAGTCTCAGGCTTACTGAATGAAAGATGGGAGATACATAGATGCACGCATGCACACACACTCACACTCCATAGGTACACGCACACACACCCTCTCTTTCTCACACTCAAGCACACACATCACCCTGGATCAAATTTGAGATCTTTTATGACTCTGAATCTCGTATCTTGTGAAGATTCAGAAATCCATCGAATTCAGCTTTGTTTCCTTCTCCGGACGTTGATTTTGTTTACATTTTTAGAAGAGCCGAGCCGAGCCGAGCCCGAGTTTTGCATTGATGAACTCGAACTGAGTTCAAACATTCATGTCTGGCTCATAAAGGAACATGAGCCAAGCTTAAAACATCTCTCAAAATATACGAAGTGAGTTGAAACACATTCATGTTCGGCTCAAACTCGCTTTTTATGCAGGCCTAGTCCTAGAGGCAACTTGTTTCTTGAGTCCGTTAATGCTTCCTTGCAAGACAAGAATTGCTTAGGCTTGCCAACATGAGATTCGAAATTGCCACTATCACTTTGTCAAGGATCCGTGAAGAACAAATAAATTGGAAAAAGTGTTTACAAAAGGAAGAATGGCCCAACTGCAAATGATTAAAGGGGGCACAAAGGAAAAGAGCGGCAAAAATAGTATTAATGGGTATTGAAACAATGCAGTCTATAGTTTAAAGATAGTCGGTCCACTTACTCTTGCACTTAGATTGGTTGATGGTGAGAGAAAGCTTCCAAAGGGTACACATCTACAACGCTATGGATGAAGTTAAAGATGATTGCAGGGGCTCTTAAGAGTAACGAGTCAATGTATGAGGAGATTCATGAGATTATTGACAATAGGTGGAGTGATGTACTCCATCACTCGTTGCATGCGGCTGATTATTTGTTGAACCCAAAGTGATACCCCAGGTGTTGAGAGCGTTGAACATTATTGATGAATAATTATATAAACCCAAAGAATTTGTCATTTGTGCTCTTATGTATTCCCTATGTCTGCAACGAAAACTACTCCATGATCCACATTACTTTTTCTCTACTTCCATTTGTTAGCGCACGTTCGTCGATACATACACATTGTCGTAACGATCAGTACAACATTGGGGGATTATGCGATAAAAGGCATGCATGTATTGAAAATTGGGTGGAAGTGGGGAGGTGGGGTTACCGTCGTAGCTGTGCTTGAAGACATATTTATGTGGCCTTAGACAATTTGATGTACTTTCATTTCCACCTTTTAGTCCTCCGTCGTTGCTATTGTAGCAAGTTTTTGGGTTACGCAACAGATTACAAATATATCATACTCAAATTATTTATCACTTCCATGCATTTATTTTTTTTAACATTTATTTCATGTCGTGATTTATACTTTGATCAATATTATATTATGATATCTTATTTCCTACAATGAAAATAACTTCAAATGCAGGTGCCTATGCGAAATGAAATCTGTAATTTCCTTCCAAATGAAGTAATTTATGTTGTGTGGAATCTCTCACAAACGATATGGCAAGGATTGCATTTTTGTATTCTTTTGTCATCTATCCTATAAGAACATTGTGTATGCTCTTTTTTATAAGAACATTGTGTATGCTCTTTTTTACATCAATTTCTCTAAGTTGCCTCGGGCTAGTATTGTTGTTGTTAGTTACCAACGGGAAAAGTTTGAAGGAAGCTCTGTTCATAATTTTACAATTTATACCGATTTATCGGCTTAACTTTTGTTACCATTTCATTGCCTAAAGACTGATTTTTGATTAATTTTGAATCTGTAGTCAAAGGTATGAAATTAAGTTAAACTTATTTGATCCAACGGCTTATATTGGATTTTCTTTGCTTAAACATTTTTGGCTAGCCGTAATCATAAAGTTTATATAACTTTTGTCAAAATTGTGTAAAGTTTCAGAAGCATAGGTTCAATCAAAATTAAAGCAGACTTTGTTTTAGCAAAAAGTCAAACCGCTTCTTTACAATAAATCTAACCATTTTCTTGAGTCTAATTTCGTAATTGTTTTTTTTTCTTCGCTTAATTGCAGCACCTACTTTATCAAAAAAAATTCCTCCATCTCCTAAAAGAGAAAGGGAAGAAGATAACTAGAATATTAACTTTTATGGGTTGGATAGATATGTTCATCAAATTACTTCAGTAAATTTTTTGTTGAAATTATTATGACTTCAAAACATATTGTTGTTCATTCTTTTATTTTGAGATTGTCATAATTTTGATAAATCTTATCCGCATGCAACGCATGGTTGAATGCTAATAATCATATGAAGAATTTGTCACGACTGCTCTTATATCTTTTCTACGTCTGCAAACAAAATTACTCCATGGTCCACGTTACTTTTTCTCTAGATGACTCATACTCACACACCATTACTTCCATATGTTAGCGCACTTGCGTCGATACATAAACATTGTCGTAACGATCAGTACGACATTAGGAGATTATGCGACAAAAGACACGTACGTGTTGAAAATTGGGTGAGTGGGAGGGAGGGAGGGGGGGTGTTACCATTGTTGTGGCGCTTGAAGACGTAGCACTCCATTTGGAAGTCGCAGTTTTTGGTGCCAAGATAGACTTCGACGGCCAACATCATCTATATGTTTGCCTCCTTCGTTGTCGGTACTTTATACCCATTCGCCATTTTTCTGTCAATGGTTAAGTTTTGCTGCCGTGGCTAGGATTTTAGCTGTCAGTTCGTATGACGAATATAAGTGCCTGTATTTCAATTACTCCCCCCCTAACTTTGTAGTTATACTTTAGTAGTCGGCTTGAATCTATCTATGTATCTACCCATGCTGCATATTGTTGTGGATGAAATTCGGAACTCACTTCGTGAATAGACCTACACAGCAAAGACATCACGGGTGACTCGCCAAAAGGGTTTCGGGCGAGAATTCTCTAATACTTAAGTTAAAAAATGTTTAAGAAGGGTTTAGTGTAGATTCGGATTAAGTTACTTACCTCTCAATTACTCTTACCTTTTCCTTTTATAGAGCCCTCCCTTTAGTGATTATTTATCCTCCCTTTAATTAGGGAATTACTAGACTAATGGGAGGTTACTCCTATTCGTGGATAGTTACCGCTATTAAGAAGGGGTTATTCCATAATGGATAAATAATGGGAAGGTGCGTGGTTACCACTTCCCATTTCTCTATTAGTGGTGTGATAGTTTTGAGAGCATCAGATAGTGACAGGTGTCACCATCTTCTTAGGTGGCATTTTCCCATATATTACATATTACATATAAAGTGAACAATGTTTGATAGTTAGTGTAGTACCACTTTGATCTCACATTATTACGTGCATGATTAGATTATTACTAATCTGAATCAAAAAGAATATATTTAAGGCAACACAAAAACATTATTTGCATTCAAAACAACTACCATACAAGACATACCTGGTTTTCAAATTTTGGAATTTATTCGAAAAAATACATAACATATCTTAAGAATAATGCTTGATATTGCCAAAAAAAGAAAAAAAAAAGTATACAGCAATAGTTCTTTTCCATACGAATCGCCTGCCATGATAATTAGTACTACACGAAGGGAATAGCCAAGTTTGCGTGAAACCTCCGTACTTACAAGTGATATATGTGAATGATGTCACTTGGTAAATATGAGTTAAAATTTGAAGCTTAAAAAAAAAAACAATAGTAAAGAACTACCATCTAAATGGGTAACTTTCATCTAAATAGGTAACTTCCATATTTTGATAACTTCATCCCCATGTGCCACAGCTACTCGTTCATGTTAAGGGACAAAACTTTTATGGTGAACCTTTTTCTTAACTTTCAATTCCACCTTTTTTTTTTAGCTATTTGAAACCATCTACTCCACTCCTAAAAAAAATTTAAATGGTCATTAACATAATTTAAATTATTAACCCGACATCTTAATGCTCTCCTACTTTCTACCCTAGTACCCACTTCTTCCCACCCATTTGGAACTGCATAAAACTCATTTTGTTTTTGATTTTCTCTCACCATCATGCCATTTTCTCTCTTTATCTCCTTTTTACTTGGGTCCATCATATATTTGCAATAATATTTATTTTGATATTTTAACTCTTTGTATAGATATGATCCACAGAACAAAATTTTAATTTGTGGTACGACGGACAATGCATGTAGTAAACCCATAACCAACCCTAATCTAAGGGTCTGTTTGAAATCACTTACAGTTTTAGTTTTCTGTTTTCAAAAAAATAAAAATAAAAATCAGTTTCATTTTTATTTTTTACAAAAACAAATGGGTGTTTGATTACCCAGTTTTTATTTTGAATTTTTTCTTTTGGATGTTTGATTAATCATATTTTATTTTGAGTTTTTTCTTTGATGGTGGTTGCGGTGGCTATGGCGAGGCGTGGCGGTGCCGCTGGCTGGGGCGGCAGCTGGCTGGTGGCGGGCGGTGATGGTCTCAAAATTAAAAACCCAAAATTCCAAAATGTAAGGTTTTAAGTGCTGTTTTAAAAATTGACTTTCAAAACTGAAGGAAAAAAAATTTGTGTGCCAAATACATTTTTTCCTTAAGTTTACAAAAGTGAAAAAAAAATTAAAAACTAAAGTTTTCAAACGGTACCTAAGTGAAGTATAAATGAACCCCAACTTGATTGAATGCTTTGAGGTCAAATGGAATAAAAGCTACAAACCTGGTGATGAAGATCATTATTGACTTTTCATCTTTCATGACCGAGCACCTTTTTTCTTTTTGGTTTAAACTGGAGAACCATGCGAATGTTGGATTAAGTAGTGAAAAAAGCGAGATAATTTAACGTATGATAACCATGTAAATTGCTGATTACATGGTAAAATGCAGTTTTCTCGAAGAATATTTGGAAAAGATAATTATTACTGTATTTGACAATAGCCAACATGATATCCACAAAAGCTACAAAATCTCATGTTCTGTGATTCTTCTTTTGGGAAGTTCAAAGCTTCCCACTTATAGCTACGTGAGAATGTCAAAGGGCAAGCATGGGTCCGGCTGTCGCTGGTTCAAAGCAACTGATGCTATAGCAAGTCCCAACTTGTGTCCACCCAATCCACCTAGCTAGCGAATGTCTTGTGATTCTCAAGTCTTACGGGCTGTTTCATAAAATTAAAATTTAAATGTTAAAAAAATTAAGTACAGAATTTGTAGAACTGAAAATTTTAAACGACTGAATTTTTACTGAAAAATAAGTTAATCTATTTGGTAAACTAAAACAGATGTCTGAAAATTATTTATTTATAAATCTATCAATTTTACCAAAATTATGCACTTGTTCATGTACTTTATAACTTTTTTTGGGAGCCTAAAATCGTGTTGGTGGTGGTGATGGCAGGAACGATAGAGTGGTGGTGGTGGCGGCAGCGGCGGCGAAAAAGTGCCAGTGGTGGCGGTAATGGTGTGTGAAAACGTGATATTAGTAATTGTGATGATAGCGATAGGCAGCGACATTGGCGGTCATGGCACTGGTTGTAGTGTGGTAGATCTTTAGATGATTTTGACAAAAATTGACGTGGTGATAACAACGATGGTGTGATGGAGGTGGCGGTGTCGTTGTGGTGGTGATAATAACTAGGTCATGATAATTGTGATGGTGATAGCAGAAGAAAATAATGGTTATATTGGTGATTGTATTGTGCTGAAGTCGATGTTGTCAGCAAATTAATTGACGCGACATTGTGATGATAATTTTTTTTAATGTAAAAATATTTTATATAACTTTTAACTATCTTACTTAGAATTAAGTGATCAACATTAAATAAGTCCAGCCTGACTTAAAATTTTAGTTTATTTTTGGTAGGAATTAATTTTTTAAGTGATACAAGATTTAGCGTTATCAAACGCACTTAATTGAAAATCATTGAAAATTTTAAGTTTTAAGTGTTTAATTGCGTTATCAAACAGACCCTTAATAATCGTTTGGATGGACAATATTCTGCAACTTTCAAGAAACAATGCATAGCAGAACATGCTTGTCACTTTGTCGTTATTTTGTGCCAAAAGTGACGGAGGGAGATCAAAATTTTGATCAATTTGGTGTCACGCATACTCGTATACAAGTTGATTGATCGACACGCTATTGGCACCTGAAATTCCTTTTGTGGAATATATGCCCATATGGGTGGATTAAGGATTGAATCTCCACGAGAAACGTTTTCAAATAAAATTCGTTTGCTCGCGGAGAGCGAGATCGATGAGGAGGCACTGAGGAGCTGAGCTAGATATATGTTGTCAACTTGGGAATCTTACTATCTCCTCATCCCTAGTTCAGTCTTCGCCTATATATTAATGCCCTGTAAGTGAGATTAGGTTACGGCAATGCACGGTGTCGGTCAGAGGAAGAGTGGCCTTGTATGGAGACAAAGTCATGTTTGGTAGCCAAGGATGACTTGCTTAAATTCTCACTGATAGGGTAGTGCAAGCATTTAGCCAGCTAGCTATCGCTGGCCTTTCTGAGCAGTGGTTTCTAAGCTTGTCATCCTTGCTAACCAGATTGTCCCTTGTCTTTCATGCTAGGCCTTCTCTTCCATGCATAGTTGGAACTGATACCTGCTCTCAGAATCAGAGGCACAAAGAAGAACGTATACGGTCACTTCTGTGAGGTTTCACTTTTGAAGTGATCTATGTTTATGCACAAGCCATGGGTAGAGATTAAGGGACTATTGTCAAACCATGGGTTAGGTACTCAAGTCATCCCGCTCCATGGGTGCCACTCTCTTTTTACTTCAATCATTCACTCCGATTACCCAAATATTTAAGATCGTTGGATAAGACGTGAATATTGGTACTCCTTGTCTATTGTTTTACGATAATTGTTAAGTTAAGGACTCCAAAAATCGCTCAATCGGGATAGGGTTCCCCGTGCTTAATGCGATATCACTCCCTCTCTCTGTGTTAAAGTACTCCTATTTCTATCATCTCTTATGTAGTCGTGAATCAGTCACATGTATCTTGAAAACTTTATTGGTTGAATTACTTGGTTTCGGCAACTTTTTTTTTTTTCTGTGTTTAGAGCTTTTTTGGTAAGATGCTAAATAAAAATGATAGGAAATCTGGAGAGATAGAAGGATTTCTCCGTTAAGGACAGACAAGTCATAAGGATGACCTTTCTTTCAGGCGCATCATATTCATTCCGTCCAAAATTGCACAAAAAAAGGACAGACAAGTATAAGAATTTTCCATAATGCTTGTCTTGTGTTTTTGAGAAACTTACGGGGACTTGCAAGTTTGAGCATCACGTATGGTCTGAAAGCATAGTGCTTTGTTGTGTGTTGTGACTCATGCAAGGCAAGGTGAATCTCGGGTCTCCCTTGCTCAGAGAATCAGCGTGCGCACTCACACAAACATACATACTCACACAGACCATGATACTGTATATGCTATCCCAGGAATGCCCTCATTTTCTTGTTTTATCTATATGGTTTTTGTATTAGTTGAATTGTGATTATCACTTGCCAGCTTCTGTGGAATTTTCGGTTTGTAAAACTGTTGAAATAAGGTTGTTTGAGATGTAGCCAACCTTGATTTCATGAAACATTTCAGAACTGCATATGATGTAAGCCTTAGTGATGATAGTTGGAGTCACGATGTCTTTGATTCCATCATTGGCAACACTTCCAACTCATGGGACAAACTCGATGCGTAAGTCACAACACACTCTAGTCTCTAGCCTCTAATCTTCCAAGCTTTAACTTGACCTTTCTTTTCTAATGTATGCACTCTCTTGTTTATTTGTTTTCTATACTTACATGTTTAGTGGATCTCCAGTTTCCCATTCTTTTGATTGGATTCAGGAGTGAAAACCATTAACTATGGCGCACCTGCTCTCATTACCTTTCATGTTCCCATGATGGCCAACCTGCATGTATAACATTTTGGAGAACTGCTAATAGTTTAATTTATACAGATGAGTTAATACTAAATCATACCTAGATGATTGCTAGGAAACATATTCAACGCCAATCCTGCCACCGGATGTTCTTGCTGATAGAGCTCCTCAAAAGAATTGATCTGGTAACCTCTTCCGTCCAATTATAAGCAAATTTATTGTTATCACGACTTCTTGTTCTCCTTTTTGTCATTTTACAAGGTTATCATGATCTTCTATAACGTTTTTTTCTTTCGTGTCTTCCATGGAATCACCTCATGGTGGCCGCGTACTCTTAGGTGAAGGTAATTAAGAAATTGTACACGTTCCATCTTCCCATCTTCCAACTTATCTTCTGCAATTCTCAAGTGATGTTTTATTCTGGTCTGTTTCCAACACTGTGCGCTCGTGTTTACATAGATTTTGGTCTAGTTATCCTTTTTGTATTCATGGTGTGGCACGAAGTGTAGCCCACCGCTGCCTACAGACGATTTAATCCCACGTTCCTTTATGTTCTCTCATTTGCTTACTATCAAGTATCTTCTTTTTTTCAGTCAAGGTCCAAAAAAATTCCATTATAATGCAAACTATATATCTCTCCTTATTATAATTTTACATCCCCAGCAGTATACTCCTCCTTCCTTTCTTATGTATATCACATCTATAAGGTGTGCTCACCCCTACTATCAACTTTCTTTTTGCAGAGTTTGCTTGCAAACTATGGTTCCCAAATATCAGTGAATGCCGTTGTTGCTGTGTTTGCACACCCTATTGCTGCTCCGTCGAAATCAAGCACTGCAGAACTAAACAAGAAAAGGCATTTGAGTTCAGATCTGCAAACTTTTCCAGGAAGCTAATCCGATTCTTTTTCTTACCAACAAGAACATCTGGCGCTCTAATGAAGTCTTCTACTCAGAGATATAATTACTGAATGAATACCCCTCGAGTTTTGCAGGCTTAATTTGAACCCCCCCCCCCCCCCCCCCAACCCCCCACCCCTCCAACCCCCAAACACACACACAAAAGTTTTTGGGAAAAGCATGACAATGAGTGGGGTTTTGTTGCCCGTAATTAGTGACTTCCACCGTACCACCAATTTCAGTCTTAACCAGTAATTTTTCCTCGTGGTGACATCTTCGAACGAAAGTAAGTTGCCTTTTCTCCCTTTCTTAAGCAGCAAACCAGTCTAAAATTGCTAGAAACCTTGACATTAATGCAACTGCTGACCTAGCTTTCAAAACAGGTAAATGGTGCTTGTCAATAGACAATATTAAAGGTCATAGCAGGAGGCTCATGGACTAACAGTAACCACACCAACTCGGTGACGAAGTTTGACCCTTTCCTATTTAGGATATTAATCTTCTGAACGGCCAATATGGATAATACATGCATACTCTTTGCAACGATCAAGTGCACCTAAAATACCTGCCAAAAAATAATTGCACATAAAAATTACGCTATAACCTGTTATGAACTGCAAGTGTTTGACAGAGAGATCGATCAGACTGTGGGAGATCATTCATCAAAATAGAAAAGCACTCATTACGAATTTGATTCTTTTTTACATTTGAGAGATACAATCCTTTGAATCGCAAAATGCATAAACATTACACAATATCTGTAATAAATTCCAACTCTTACTTATGAAAAGGATATTTGTTGCCCTGGACCTGAAGTGACAGTTAGTTCGAGAAAGAAGAAGCAATCCACATTTTTCGAAAATGAAGAAGTTGAAAGGAGACTAGAAATCGGACTTGCAGTGCAATGACAAGATTTCTTTATGACGCCGAAATTTTGCATTAATTGTCATGAACTTTGACACCTTTGCGACTATGGATAAAGCTACTGAGCAATATAGTCTAGGTTTGAAGCCACCTAGTTATCATGAGGTAATGGTAATCTTACTGAGAAAAGGGGTGGATAATTCACGTAAGTTGACAACGGATCATGAAGAAGAGTATAAGAAATTAAACTGGTGTCAAGATTTTGTGCCATGGTTGGAGGGACAAGAAAAAAAGGACTTTGATTAACTTTTTTGCTAATACTCCTAGATAGGGCTCTGTAAATGAACCGAGCCCTTCTGGAACGGCTCGTGGTTCGTCCCCTTCAAAGCGCATTAATATTTGCTTGTATAGTATACAAATCGAACGCAAACAACATTTTAAACCTGAAATGATTTTTGGACTAAAAAAATGTATCGGAAAATTTTTCGCTTAAAAATTCCTAACTGATATCCGAATCGAGTGCTGGTTCCGTTAAAAATAGTTATCACTATCAAAATGGTACAAAATTTTAGACACTGACACATTAATATTATAATGTTCTACTAAAATTTTTGGATAAAAATAATCTGCTCTCGATTTATTAAATAAATCGATAACCCCTTTTCACCGATACACTAATATTTTGTCTTATAATTTATCTTTAGTCACCACTCCGTAAGCAGAAGGCAGCCACTTTAAGACAAATTTGTCTAACAATTTGACACACATCATACCTATTTTTCATAATTTCAAAATAGCCTCCAAAATTTTCATAATTACAAAATGACTCCAAAATTTTAAAAAGTTATATTTCGACCCCAAAATTATCTTAATCTTTTGTACTCTACTAATTCTCGAGTATCGCTCAAAATTATCGCCCTCCTATTTTTTGGACTAACATATTTTTCGGACTAATAGATAATTATTTGTAACAGCCCGAAAAAGTACAAGGTGTTACAATAATAGTCATACAAATAATTTAAATATTAACCCCGACCTCCTATTGTAACTGCATGTAACTCATTTTCCTCACCCATATGTAACTGCATATAACTCATTTCTCTTCGATTTTTACTCACTATTGTGACATTTCTCTCTCTCTCTCTCTCTCTCTCTCTCTCTCTCTCCTTTTTACTTGGATCCATCATATAATTTTGCAATATTATTTATTTTGATATTCTAACTCTTTGTATAGATACACTGAACAAATTATCTTTTGGTGTTGGGAGAGACATTGCATTAAGCCTGAAACACACCCTAGTTTAAGTGAGTATCGATCAACCGCAAGTTGATTGAATGCTTTGCTTTGAGGTCAAATGGAATAAAAGCTACAAACTTGGTGATTAAGATTATTGACTTTCATCTTTCATTGAGCACGTTTTTCTTTTTGGCTTAAACTGCAGAATCATGAGATATAACGTACGATAACCACCAACATTGCTGATTAGATGGTAAAATGCAATTTAATCGAAGAATATTTGGAAAAGATAATTATTAATTGACAGTAGCTAGCCAACATGATATCCACAAAAGCTGCAAAATCTCATTTTCTGTGATTCTTCTTTTGGGAAGTTCAAAGCTTCCCACTTAGCTATGTAGGAATGGCAATGGGGCGGGTTGGATGCGGATTTCGCAATATCCGAACCTGCCCCGGCAGCACAAATCTGCCACCCCGCCCTGCCATCGGGTCGAGGGATAGGAATACCATCCCCGATCCGATGGACAACAAGAAAATCCGCCCCCGCCCTGATCCGCACTAAAGCAAAGAAAATTGACCATCTGCAGGTTCCCAAAAACCTGCACCTAGACCCCCCATCCCCTTCACCATAGACATAACTGCATAGATCCACAACCACTGGCGCACAAACCAACCACCGGCGCATAACCAAGCACCACTGTCGCACGATCTACCAACCAACGCAACGACCAGTCACCAACACAACACACCATCGCACAGTTGTCGCTCGAGAATGGGGGCAACAGTAATTTGCTACTCTCTTTGATGCTTGCAGTTGTGCTCACGAGCTGATTAATTGAAAATACTTAAAAGTACTGTCATCAGAAAAAGGTGGAATGGTTTTAAGCTCAGATCTCAGGCTGGTGTGGCTGGCTTCGAAAGCAAACATGTTCTCCCGAATTGATCAAGACGGCATGGACTGACCTTATTCGTAGTATGGTATAACCTTCAGTAGTGGGGGCAGGCTGTTGCTGGGCTTGGGCGAAGGAACCGAGGAAGAGTGTGGTTGGGCTGCGGAAGAAAACCTGAGAACAGAGAACAAGATAGAGGAGAAAAATGTCTAGGGTTTTATTATATATGATTAGAAATCAACGGCTAAGATTGTACAGAACTATATGTAGGGTTAGGATAAACGATTGTCATATAACATGCGAGGCGGGTTAGATGGAGTACCAGTTCCGACCCGTACCCGTTGCGGGTTTAAAATATTTTTACTGTACCCGCTCTACGACCCGGTTAAAGTCAAGAAAATCCGCTCCTATAGGATCGGAGCGAGGCGGATATCCGGCGGGTGCGGACCAAATTGCCATCCCTATAGCTATGTGAGAATGTCAAAGGGCAAGCATGGGGTCCGGCTGTGGCTGGTCCAAAGCAACTGATGCTCTAGGAAGTCCCAGCTTGTTGTGTCCACCCAATCCACTAACCTGGCTAGCAAATGTATTGTGATTGTCAAGTCTTAATAATTTTTTGGACGGACAATAAATTACAACTTTCACGAAACAATGACCTATACAGAACATGCTTGTTACTTGGTTGAAGTTTTGTGCCAAGTTTTTGATCAATTTGGTGCCATTCCTACTCGTACAAGTTGATGATAGACACACTATTGACACTTGAAATTCCTTTTATGGAATATATGCCCATATGGGTGGATTAAAGATTGACTATCCACGAGAAATGTTTCTGGATAAAATGCTTTTGCTTCTGGAGAGACTTATTAGGAGGCAACGGGGAGCTGAGCTAGATACATGTTGTCAACTTGGGAATCTTACTATAAATCTCCTCATCCCTAGTTCAGTCTTCGCCTATATATAGATGCCTTGTAAGCGAGATTAGGTCATGGAAATGCACAGTATCAGTCAGAGGAAGAGTGGCCTTGTATGGAGACACAGAGTCATGTTTGGTAGCCAAGGATGACTTGCTTAAAGCCTCACTGACTTGCCTAAATTGTCACTAGTTGCGTACGTAGTGCAAGCATTTAGCCAGCTAGCCTTTCTCAGCAGTGGTTTCTAGGCATGTCATCCTTGCTAGCCAGATTGCCCCTTGTCTTTCATGCTAGGCCTTCTCTTCCACGCATAGTTCACTGATGGCCTGCTCTCAGAATCACAAGCACTAAAAAGGTTCACAGTCACTTATGTCGGTTTCGTTTAAAGTGATTTTATGTTTAGGGATAATTAGCCACGGACCTCCTGTGCTATATTTGGTATGCAATTTTTTTTTCCTCTTCAAAATTAACCATTAAACACCCCTATACTTACGAAAATTGAACACCTTAGACGTGTCCGTCATGAATAGCGTGAAATAATCAAAATATCCTTATTTCCTTACTCTATTTAAGTTTAATACAATTTTTCAACTTCTTTCTTCTCCGCTCTCACACATTTACTCAATCCCACATAAACATACATACACACACTCCACGGACACCCAACACACATTCCACGAACACCCAACACACACACACACACACACAGTCAACACACATACACACTCTAAACCTACACACAAACATGCACTTGCTGCAAACACACACTCGTGCGCGCGCGCGCACACACACACACACACACTGTTCTCACACACAATCAACACACATGCACGCACAAACCCCATGGTTTCCTCTCCCCCACCCCCCCTAAACAACACCCACAAATTGCTCTCACACACTAACTGCACACAAATCAATCATACCAAACACACAAAAAATACACAACACACTGCACACACCCGAACAGACCCAACACACGCACAAACACCACTGCACAGTGAACACACACGTACATGCACTACAACACACACACACACACACATATAATGTGTATGTGTGTGTGTGTGTGTGTGTGAGAGAGTGTGTGCACAGTGGGGTGACGGGTGAGTGGAGAGTTAGGAGGAAGGGAGTGGGGGGGCTAGTCTGACGGGTGGGGTGGGGTGAGGAGGGGGAGTGTGCAGAGTTGTTGGGGGGAGTGGGAATGAAGAGGAGATAAAAGAATGAACAAAAACTGTCATCTTTTTTTTTTTTTTAAATCTTTAGTCAGTGTGTTGACCACACGCCATTAAATTTAACTGTTTTTCGTCTAAGATTTCCAATTTATGTAAGTGTGAGAGGGATTAGTGGTTTTTTTTTTTTTGGCGGGGGTGGGGGGATAGCACACAATGTATAATACATGGGGTCATTAGCTAATTATCCCTTATGTTTATGCACAAGGCATATGTAGATATTAAGGGACTATTGCCATACCATTGGTTAGGCATATTAGGTACTTGAGCCATCACGCTCCATTGGTGCCGCTCTCTTTTGACTTCAATTGTTCACTCCGGTTAGGACTGTAAACGAATCGAGTTCGAGCTGAACAAAGGCATGTTCAAACTCGTTTGTTTAGTTTCAGGTTATGTTCGTGTTCGTTTAATCTTCAAAATTTTGTTCAAACTCATTCGTGGTTCGTTTCATTAAACTCGTGTTCCACTCGAGTTCGTTCGTTTATTTATACGAACCGAACTCGAACTTGAAAACTCGTGTTTTCGTTCAAAACAGTTATTTTCAAACCAAAATTACACCTTACTTGATCCAATTGTCTAGCTTATTTTAGGACTTTCAAGTTTAAACTAATTTATACTATAATTATATTATATGACTTTTGAATTTAAAATATATTATAATTAACTTATTATACAGACAAGTTGTTCACGAACACTTTGAGATGTTCATGCTCGGCTCGTTTAATAAACAAGCACTAATATTTTGTTTATGTTCGGTTCGTATATTATACAAACGAACATGAACGAGTTCTTTAAAGAACGAACCACGAGCAGTTCATGAATAATTCGGTTCATTTACGGCCCTAACTCCGGTTAACAAACATTTAAGATCGTTGAACAAGACATGAAAGTTGATACTTTTTATCAATTTTTATTTTTTTACGATAGTTGTAATTTAATGACTCCAAACATTGCTTAATCGGGGTGGGTTCCCCATCCTTAATGGGGCTTCTTATCACACCCTCGCTCCATGCTAAAGTACTCCCACCTCTGACTTCTCTTTTATAGTCGTAAATCAATCACATGTAGCTTGTAAACTTTACCAATTGAATTACTTGCTTTGGGCGACTTTTTTTATTTATATGTTCTGAGCTTTTTTGGTAAGATGCTAACTAATAATGATAGGAAATGTGGGGAGATGGAAGGATTTTTCCGTTAAGTACGAACAAGTCATAAGGATGACTGTTCTTTCAGGGTCATCATATTCGTTCTATCCAAATCTCCCAAGAGTGTGTGAGAGAGAGAGTGAAAGGCAAATTTGAAAGAAAGTTATCACGTCACAGCCTACGTCAACATTCTCTCTTTTTATCACGTGGATAAAAAGTTGAATGCAATATAAATTATTTTACCTTTTTTTTATTACAATCTTTTATCTTTGCCACTTCTCAATCCTTTAATTCAATATAAATTATTTCAATTTTTTTTGTCACATCTTTTATCTTGCCACTTCTCATTCCAACTTCTCTATATACCCCTAAAATCTTGCCATTTCCCAATCCATCTCTTCTATCTACCCCTAAACTCTTGCCATTTCTCCTCTTTAAATTTTTCTGTAACCTATTTTTTCTCTAATTCTTTTGCTTTTTCGAAATTCAAGTTATTCAAAATTCAAAAAAAAACTGAGCAGATTCCTCAAGTCTATCCTAAATTTTAGGATGTACTGTAGGTAAGTGCTCAATCACTTGCCCATCACAACAGGTTACTTAGAGCAACTATTTTTCTTTCTTTATGATATATTTCACTTATGTTGCCATATCTTTTTTATGCTTCAATTGGTGCGGCAAAATCACAAGTTTTGGAGTCATGGGCTTAGAGTTAAGGGTAAACCTCTCAAAGGACAATTTGCTAATTATTCAATTCTTAGTTTTACTTTTGATCGTTATTTAATCGCTTCAATTATTAATCTTCTTGGTTATTGCAATTTTTATGCGTGTTCACTTTGCAGATAGGGCTTTAGTATAATTAAGCTAGTGATATGGCTACTTCCATTCTGGAAAATTTAGATCTATCTGCGTAAAAGTATTGGTAAGATTGAAATATGCTAGACAGAAAAAGATAATTGTTTAAATAACTCAATTTAACATGTATTATCATAGTTGTCACACACAAGGCTCCTGTGTGTAATGCACATGATTAAAAACAGTTTGTCAAAAAAGTAACTTTTCAATCCCCTTATGCATCAACACTAAATATACTTAATTTTTTTATATGGCAAATCATCAATTTCTTTCTTTCCTTTCTCTTTTCCTTATTACTACACCAATCTAAGCAAGACAAAGGAAATACACCTTCCCTTCCCTAAAACAAAACTCAACATTGATATTTTCTTATCCTTTAATTTTTTTTCATCCTCAATCATGCCCTTATGGTCTACAAGAGGAGGATGAAAGTTCTTACATTGAGAGTCCGTCAATGTCAGACACAACGTCGATCAATAGACACTCATCGATCGTTATATTCATTTTGTGAATGTTATACATTCTTCTCAAAATTAATATTATCATCATCATATAGGCATTTATCTGTAAAAATCGGCTACATTTTTTTTTTTCACTGAATCAAGTTTTATAATAAGATTAGAATGTTACATCTCTTTTCATGTCTTCCTCTACATGCAAATTAGGTTTGGGAAGCAAATAAAGCTGAATACAGCCCAAAAAACATAAAGTCATGTTTTACCAAAATACCAAGAACTGAAGTCTCGAAGAAAAACTCTCCAAATATTGACGCTCTGGACTGTGTTCGTCATCGTCGTTTAGAGCGGTTGAGAATAAATTCTCTCGTCTCCTTTTTTTTCAATATCACACTTCTAAAAACATTGAAGGATATATGAGACAAGATAAGAGATATTTGACAAAAAAAATTATTCAAGCTTGAAAACTGGGAAAAAAAATGTATCTTCATAGGCAGTTTGAATTTTTTTTTTCCCCGTCTTTTCTCTTTTAGGTTTTAAGCCGGTTGTCAGTTCGGACTTATTTTTGAAAACAATAACTTGGAGTTTTCGGGTTTCAACTTTAGCTTTTGTTGTCTTCCGATACCTCTCAAATTAGAAAGAACGTAGATTAAAAGCTATCTTACCATAGGTAGTGGTCATCTATCTTTATTTTGCTTCCCGTGCACACATGGAAGATTGGATTGCCTGAACCACGGGTTATATGTGTTACAATCACCTCATATATATTGATAAAAAGTTCAGAGAACAATTTGAAATGGAGATAAAGAAGATACAACTTTTTAACTTCATTGGAACACAATTGCCACCATTCACCTTGCAATAACTGCACAAACCCCATCTAAACTTGTCATCGTTGCCACCATAGCTCTACACCAACACCATCAAGTTCCCTTGCCTGCCGCCTCCGCAGCAATTAGGTTTGTCGTAATTGAGGGCGGAGGTCATATAGTCATGGGTGTCACTGAAGATCTGGCAATAAATTAGTTTGAAGTGGTAGTAGCGAGAGGGGAATTGATTGCTGCTGGTGGTGGTGGTGTGAGTTTGCTGGTGGTGGGGGTGGTCATGAGGTGTTCTATTGGGGAAGGAAGAAATAAGAAACGGTTGAAGGAAAAAATTAAATGACAGAGAAACTCAGAAATAAAACTCATGATCAAATAGATGCTTGTTTTGTGAAAAATAAAAACTAAAATGAAGCCCAGTTCTTAGAAAACGAGAAACCACAAGAGTTTCGAACATACCCTAGTTGTTCGTTTCTACCGAAGATGTAGTTTTCACCCCCATATGACCAATTACGTTTTTGTACATCTTGAGTTTGCTTATGTGACGTAGTTGGTTCAAAATATTAATTGGCCTCCATCCTTACCAACATAACTTGTTATCTTTTGCTCAAAAGAATGTCTATTTTCACAACGTATTATGTTTTTCTGTACTCTCATTTACCGTTAAAAAAATTATGTATTGTCGCTAATGTATTTGTTAGCAATAGATTGAGAGTATTAGAATTTAGAAGTCATATAAGGAGTGGAATTATGCATTCTTACTCCACATATAAAGAGGGATCTTATCAAAATTGATAGTCCAGTCCATCCAAAAGCCCTATTTGAAGGACCAACAGGAAGCCCCAGCCTTCAAATTGATTTTGGGCAACGGTGGTACCCTTGAGGCCCAAACTCTGCATAAACAAGCCCCCGTCTGTCCAGCGTTCAGAGAGGCAGCTCTCACACTCTCAATCGGCAATTCCATCCAATCCCGAAACGTCAAATCTCGATCACCTACTCATCAATGGCGAGCCCCAGTACAAATGCTCCATTTAAGGTAGTCGCTCTCCTATTAGCGCTGCTTTCCATTTCATCCACCGCATTTGCCTCCGATTCACCGTTCATAGTCGCCCACAAGAAGGTCTCCCTCAAAAAGCTCAACCCCGCGACGGAACGTGTCTCCGTCGTCATCGACATTTACAACCGCGGATCAGCGTAAGCAATTTCCCAGTTTCGATTTAGCTTTTGGTACGTTTCATTTGTTTGATCTCCCTGTCCTGCTTGCGTTTGTAACTTCGCAATTTTGCATTGTTATGCTTGTGATTGTGTCGCTCTTGTGCGCACTTCATGTGCTGATCAGCGGACTTGCGGCTCTTTATTGCAAAACCCACTGTAAACATGTTTGCATGATTTGTTTTCACATGTCTGGGATGCTTTGGTAATAAACTGCTTTTTGGATCAAAATAGAAGCTACAGTTAGTCAGTTACTACGCCTTTCGGATGGGTAATGTGTCTATGTCTATGTCGGATTGAAGAAAGAGGACACCGCGGGGGGGGGGGGGGTTGTTGTTTTTGTAATCTAATGCTAAACCTCGGCTTTGGCTCAGCTATAATTTCTTTTTCCTGTCTTATTTCATGTATTTCTTTTGTTTGTCAAGGGGCATCAAGAAGTTATATAGTGAGATGGATAAGCGGCAAAATGCTGATAGCCGAGTGGATGCTAATACGAAGGACAGTAGATTCCAATGTCTATAGTTGCTGTGAGTGGAGGCTCCACGAGGAAAGTTGAAAAGGGGGATTTTAAAATTGACTTGGTCTACGTTGTCCCAGAATTTTTCATAATGGTTCATTTAGTTGATACACCCCCGGAATTACTGAACCTCTTGCGTTTTTGGAAAACCGACTGGTACTTGCAAGTTTAAATGCCACATACGTTCTGAAAGCAGAGTGCTTTGTTGTGTGTTCTGACTCACGAAGGCAAGCTGAAATGCCCTAGGACAAACTGTTTGATAATATATGTTTAAGTGCTTGTTGGATTGGAGTCTAAGGTCTCACTTGCGCAGAGAAACATAGACATGCGTGCTCGCACACACATGCAAACTCACAGAGACAGTGATGCAGTATATGCTATCCCAGCAATGTACTCATTTTTTTTTTCTTGTTTTTATCTATGTGGTTTATCTAGGAATCTTAGTTGACTTGTGATTATCACTTGCTAGCTGCATTGCTTATTCTGTGGAAAACAATGACATTTCGGTTTGTAAAACTGTCAAAATATGGTTTTTGAGATGTAGCCAACCTTGATTTCATGAAACTTTTCAGAACTGCATATGATGTAAGCCTTACTGATGATAGTTGGAGTCACGATGTCTTTGATTCCATCATTGGCAACACTTCGAAGTCATGGGACAAACTTGATGCGTAAGTTACAACAGTATCTCTAGCCTCTAATCTTCCAAGCATTAACTTAAACCTTCTTTTCTAGTGTATAAACTCTCTTGTCTATTTGTTTTCTATATTTACATGTTTAGTGGATCTCTAGTTTCGCATTCTTTTGATTTGGATTCAAGACTGAAAACCATTTACTATGGCGCCCCTGCTCTCATCACATTTCGTGTTCCCATGAAGGCCAACCTGCAGGTATAACATTTTGGAAAAACTGCTAATAGCTTAATGATCTATACTGATGTGTTAATAATGTACCAAGTCATACTTCGCTGATTGTAGGAAGCATATTCAACCCCAATCCTGCCACTGGATGTTCTTGCAGATAGAGCTCCTCAAAAGACGTTTGATTTGGTAACCTCTTCCGTCCAATTATAAGCAAATACATTGTTATCACGACTCTTGTTCTCCTTTCTGCCTGTTTATAAGGTTATGATGATTTTCTTTGACTCTAATGTTTTTCTTTTGTGTCTTCCCATGGAATCACCTCGTGGTGGCTGCATGCTCTTAGGTGAAGGTAAGAAATAATGCCCCTACATATTCAGTCTTCCAACTTATTTTCTGCAATTCTCAAATGATGTTTTCTTTCTGGTCTGTTTCCACCACGTTGGTTAGTGTTTACATGTATTTTTGGTCTAGTTTTCCTTTTTGAATTCATGCTGTGGCACAAAGTGTAGCCTGCTGCTGCTTACATATGATTTAATGTCACCTTCCTTAATGTTATCTCATTGCTTACTATCGACTCTCTCTATGCAGAGTTTGCTTGCAAAGTATGGTTCCCAAATATCAGTTATTGCCATTGTTGCTGCGTTTGCACACCTTATTGCTGCTCCGTCGAAATCAAGCACTGCAAAACTAAACAATAAAAGGCACTGAGTTTAGATCTGCAAAGTTTGCCAGGAAGCTGGTCGGAGTCTGTTTCTTACCAGCAAGAACATCTGGCGCTCTGATATGGTATTCTACTTAGAGATGCTTAACGAACGAATTCCCCACAATTTTGCTTTTCCCGTAAGGAAGAGTGGCCTGCTTAGTCAAATTGGTACTCTGTAAAAGCATGTAAAGAACCATACAGATTTAATATTCCTACGCACTCGCGCGCGCACAAGTTTCTGCGGTCATATCTTCGAATGGGCCTTTCTACCTTTTCTTAAGCAGCAAATTGTCTAAGAGGTCATTTAGAATCAGGTCATTTAAGATTGATTCGTAAAAGTGTATTTTGATTAAATTATATATAAGTTCTTCGGCTTTAATTAATTTTAGCAGACTAGATTAAAACTTGGTGAATGTATTAGGATAAAAGGGGATGAAAGGAGGTTTAGTGTAAGATTTAAAGAGGGCAATTAGTATCTGTTTATATTTGAGGATATATAGATAATTTTATAGGTAATACTTGATTCTTCAAAACTGATCAAGATGTCGTTTGTGATTGATTTCAAAAAGTAAATTTTAATTTAATCAAAAATAGTTTTTAGAATTAACTTATTCTATTTTAAAAATACTATATTAAAAGTTATTGAACGTGTTTGGATAAAAAAAATATATGAAAATAGATTTAGGGTGTGTTTGATAATGCAATTAAGCACTTATAATTTAAAGTTTTCAATGACTTTCAATTAAGTGTATTTAATAATGCTAAACCTTATCGTTTAAAAAATTAATTCTTATAAAAAATAAACTAAAATTTTAAGTCAGGGTGGACTTAATTTTGATCACTTAATTCTAAGTGAAATGATTAAAAGTTATTTAATATATTTTTACATAAAAAGAATAATTACTATCATGATACCGCTTCAATTAATTTGATGGCAATATCGCGTCCATTACAATTCAATCACCGCAACATCATTATTTCTTTTTGTTACCATCACCACAATTATCACGACCTAACTACTATCACCACCGACACCATCACAAGGACACCGCCAACTCTACCATACCGTCACTGTTGTTATCACGTCAATTTCTACCAAAATCATCTAAAGATTCATCATACCACAATCACTACCATCACCGTCTTGTTGTTGCTTATCGCTATCATCACAATAACCGACACCACGTCTTCACACACTATTACCGCCCCCACTACTAATCTATCGTCACTGCCACCACTATTACCAACACGATTTTAGTCCCCTAAAAAAAGTTATAAAGTACATAAACAAATGCATAATTTTGATTAAATGGATAAATTTGTAAATCAACAATTTTTAGATATCTGCTTTTGTATTAACGAACAGGTTAACTTATCTTTCTGTAAAAATTCAGTTGTTTAAAGTTTTCAGTTTTATGAATTCAGTACTTAACTTTTTAGCACTTAAATTTTAATTTTATCAAACAGCCTCTTAGTGTGGCAAAATTATCATATAATGTCTTCAAATTTAAATAATTAGTTTCAAATGTAAAGATATTTTGGTAATTCTCTTCATGAAATGTGATTCTCTAAATTAGAATTCACGAAAATGAGAATTTTGAATTTAATGAGTTTTGATAACATTAAAGCAAATTTAATTAGATTATTTATTTTCATTTTTTTAAATACTTTAAAACTGATTTGATCTGGATTTAATCAAGTTTCATCGTTATAGAATCAAGGGGTAAATGCACATCGACCCCTCTACTTTAAGCTTTGTGAAATGTGGCGCTCCCTACTTTAAAAATAACTACTAAACCTACTTCTATTTTTAAAGTGAGCACATTAGACGGTTTTCGTCCAACTTAACCGTGTTTTTGAGCGGGAATAGTTTGAAGTCCAAATTTATATTTTAAAGACCAATATACCCTTTTAACCTCACATAGTTTAAAATTAGAAATTCATTTACCTAAATGCCCTTTCAAGTGGCATAAAACTACACTTTTAAAGGGTAATACGTAAATTTCACCATAAAAACTTAACCCTAATATCTTTTCTCTTTCCCCTTCCTTTCTCTTCTCTCTGCCCCCTACCCTAAAATGTTACCACCGTCGCTGCTACAGGGGATCTCCGCCGACATCATGCCACCACGAAATCACCACCAATACCTCATTTGTCATCACCAACCCAGCTTACCAGGGCCACCAACCACCGCCTGTGGCAAGGGCGAAAGAACCACGGGCGAGCCTAGACGGTAGTGGCGAGTTCATGCCATCCCCCACCCCTACCCATGCCGAACCCACCTCCCCTTCCTCTCTCTCCTCTTTTCTTTTCCCCTTCCTCTCTCCCCCTCACCCAAACTACTGCAACCATCTGTCGCCGCAACAAGCGATCGCCACCGCTATCAAGCCACCACTAATTTCATTGATTTACTATGGCGGGCTTCTTGGAGATGGTTGTTTACCATCCATGGGTTAATTGTGTGGTGCTGCAATGGTGGGTGATGGCTGATGGCTGATGGGGACAAACATCAGTAAGAGGCAGAAAGAGAAGTGAGAAAGAGAGAGAGAAGCGTGTGATTTGTAGAGAGAAAGAAGCGTGTGAGTCAAAGTGAAGATAGCACGAAGTGGGTAGTTAGGACATTTCCACCAGCTCAGTCACGGCCTTTCCAATGCGCCCTCTTTTAAAATATAAAGGTAGGTTTAGTGCAAGTTTCAAAAGAAGACAGGGCCACAATGCGTACGCGAGAAAGTACTGGGGGGCAAAGTGTATTTACCCCTAAAATCAATTCTAAACAACTTCTAAATCATAACTCAACAAAATGAAGATAACACTCTATAAGATCGTCAGAAACCTTGGCATTCGTGCAACTGCTAACCTAGGCTCCATTTGGTGACACTTAATTTTTCAATCTTTTCTCCAATTCTGTAAACTGAAAAAAATAAACTCGTTGGCAGTTTTCATTTTTTTTCCTAAAGTTTTTAAAACATGACTGTTTTTGAAAACTTCAAAAATGAGTTTTCAGTTTTGGTTTTTTTTTTTGAGACCATCACCACCACCGGCAGCCACCAGCCACCACTGGTGGCCGATAGCCACCGCCGGTGGCTGGCCACCACTGCCACCGCAGATCACCGTCAAAGAAAAAAATTTAAAATAAAAATTGAATAATCAAACACCTATTTATTTTTGTTAAAAAAAATTAAACTAGTTTTGATTTTTATTTTTTTTTAAAACAGAAACCACCGAAAGCAAAACACGGTGATATTCATTTATTGATTCCTCTCTCCATCTCTATCATAAGTACACGCCACAAAACCTTTACCACCTGCTCGATTACCCTCTCCACAACTACTTTGTTGTTGTTCAGATCAGCTTTGCAACATCACAAACCCCCCCCCCCCCCCCCCCCCCTCCTCTCCCCCTCTACCAACAACGAATTTCGTCTACGCCTCTAGTCTAACCACCAACAGCCGTCCAATCTATAGATGGTGGAACCCCAACCATTGGTGCAAGGTCACTTTACTTCTAGTCTTACATACGGAATAAGTGAACTGAGAGACCTCCACATCATTGGAAGAAGTCAACTCTTACTTTTCCTAGTACATAGATTAGAGAGTTTTGCATTACAGAAGGAAATAACATTTTATGTACCATATGTTATTTTCATTGATACGTCTAAAATTTTAAAACTAAACATCAATGCAAAGTTAAAATACGCACTCGAAATAACAAATTTAGGGAGGATCAAATGAATCGTACAGACTTCTCTTTTATTTAAGACTTAGGCTCCGTTTGACACTCTTTTTTTGCCTTTTTTTTTTCAGTTTTAAAAATTGAAAAAAAAAGGAGCGTTTGGTAACCATTTTTTTTTTCAATTTAAAAAATCAGTTTTTATATTGAAGAGTAAAAAAAAACTCCAAAAACTGGTTTTTTTTTTTTTTTTCACTTTTGGTTTTTTTTTTTAGACCACCATCACCACCCTCCCACCACCGGCAGCCACCGCCGGAGACTGCCTGCAGCCACCTCCGGCCGCCGGCGACCACCGCCGGAGACTGCCGGCAGCCACCACCGGCTGCCGACGACCACCACCGGAGACTGCCGACAGCCACCTCCGGCCGCCGGCCGCCGACCACCACCGCCGGTGACTGCCGGCAGCCACCTTCGGCCGTCGGCCACCACCACCGTCGACCACTGCTACGCCCCACCACCGCCACCGCAAACCACAAAAAAAAAAGTCAAAATAAAAAGGGTTACCAAACACCAAAAAAAAAAACCTAAAAAAAAAAGGAGTTATCAAACACCCACTTGTTTTTATAAAAAAAAAAATTAAACTGCTCTTTAAAAACTGAAAACCAAATTTTTTTTTTTGTCAAACGAACCCTTAGTTGCCTAGGTAAACCAATACCATTAGCCAACAATTAAAACATTTTAGGCAAATGTGGGGGACTGTATGTCAAGTTAACCCTACTTTTTTAATTTCCCTTGTTTGATTTTATTTGACGACTTCTCGTGTAAATCCTTGTTTCGATTGCAGAACTGGAATTTTTGGAGACTGGTCATGCAGAAATAGTTGTATATACAGAAACTTCATATTCAATTGACAAGAGAACTTGGCTAACAAAGATGCTAATTAATATACAGAAAACACATCAACCATTTTTGTTGAGTTAGGGCTTATTTGGGTTTGAAATTGCTCGAAAATCACTCAAGTTATGACCATGTGGCGCGCTTTGGTAGGTTTTTACGAGACTATTGTACTTTGTTTTTCATTTGTAATCATTTTTTGGTTTCAGCCAATGGTTTGTTGAAAATGATTTTGGACCGTTTGATGTGTAAACCTTTAAGGCTAGTTTGTTAAAATCCTTTACCCTAACTACCCATTTTCATTCTCATCCTTCCTTTTTTCCATTGCCCTCGTTTCGTCAGTCGAAATTAGCTACCCCTTCCCCACCAAGTTTTTCGTCGCTTATCCGCTCTGCGTGTGAGTCTACCGGATAATGGTTCTGGTGATGTTACTAGTCCTAGCACAAAAAATGCCGATTTAGCCATTAAAAATCGTGATTCTGGTTCTATCCAAGAAAATAAGGATCCGTTGTTTAAGATTGGAGGTTCTGGTTCTGGCACAAAAAATGCGTATTCGGTGTTTCAAGATTACGATTCTGGTCATCCAAAAATTGGGGGTTCCTTCTTTGAAAACAGGGATTCTGGTCATTCTGTTCCTCCCTCAAAAATGGGAATTCTGGTCTTGCCAAAACCATGAGTTATTCTTTTTTGTTTTATATGTGACTACTGCATTTGTCACCTTGATTGACCGGAGGAAGTAAAACGCGTACTTCATATAGAATTTCTTAAAAACGACCTGAACGGTTTATGGTCTAGTTGTACGCTACTTATGCATTCGTTACCGTTCAGGCTGTTTTTTTGGAAATTTTACGTAATGTACGACGTTTCATTTCCTTCGGTCAATCAAGGTGGCCACAAATAAAAGAAATAAGACACAAACAAGAATAACAACAAGCCATAAATAAGTCAAATATAAGATACAAACAAGAATAACAACAAAGACACTGAATAACTCACGGTTTTGGCAGAACCAGAATCCCCATTTAAGCATGGAATCTCCATTTTTTTTGGGAGGAACAGAATGACCAGAATCTCGGTTTTTAAAGAAGAATACCTAATTTTTGGAGGAGGACAAGAATCTCAATCTTGAAACACCGAATCTGCATTTTTTTTGTTCTAGAACCAGAATTTTTATTCTTAAACACGGAATTTCCATTTTTTGGATGAGGAGTAAAATCACCATTTTTTGGACCACCAATAACAGAACCATTATCTAGTGGACCTCACAGGCAGAGTGGAGAAGTGACGAACAACTCGGCGGGAAGGGGTAGCTAATTTCGACAGCCAAGACATTTCAGAAGCAATGTAAAAAATGAAGGATGACAACGGGAAGGTAGGATAAAGGATCTTAACAGAATAGGGTTTAAAGATCTACACATCAAACGGCTCAAAATCATTTTAAAAAAATCATTGATTGAAATAAAAGTACGATTTTTATTCTTTTGACTGATACTTAAAAGACAATGAGGTGGAGAGGTATATTGGTTGATATAACTCAAACATAACTTCTTAAAAATTGGGGAATGCCTGGCGATCCTAGTCAAACTGGAAGATCGATATATGACGTGATCCTAGATGATCCTAACGCTATCCTAACACATCTGGTCCACAACCTAGTCCTACTAGGAGTCTTCTCCTACAGCTATATAAAGGGGTCTATCCCTCCAAGTATGAGACAACTACATAATTCATAATTTTTCAGAGTTACTATTCTGTAATTGCACTCTGACTTAAGCATCGGAGAGTTCTCCGCAGGGAACCCCACCCGGCGGTCACTCATTTTTTGTCTTGCAGGTCGTCGGTCCAAGCAATGTACGCGGAGCATATTTTTAGCAGTAACAGATAAACGTCATCCCTGGGACCTACCAGCCTGGCCAATTGACCTCAAGAAAATTCAAACGCTCGTTTTGCAAGCACGGTGGCAACGAGTAGGAACCACCGCCACTGCCGAAGGTCTCAAAACCCTAAAGTACAGCGGCACCACCGCCGTCAACAGTACCTATGTGGGCAGCCCCATGCCCGATCAACCATCACCCGACCGGTGTCGTCACCAATGCGATTGACGGTACTACCGTCATCAAACAGTCTTACCGCAGTCTGCCGTAACGCCGACAAGAGTTTGTCGACGTCGCAGGTGTCAGATTGTCGTCGCAATAAAAAAAAACTTCATAATAGAACAAGCTACCGCTGACTGTTTAAGCCACCGATGGTCCCGCCGTTATCAAACGGTTCAACTACTGTCAAACGGTCGAAAAAAAGAAAGAAGAAGATAACCTGTCCATCCACAGGCCACCAAGAGCAACCCCCAAGGCAACACAGCCACCGTGGGGCTATCGTTACTGCAACGGCGCCGCTGCTGCCCCCATGTTCAAGACCCATTCCATCAGCGATCATGACCAGCGCCTATACCTACGGCCACCACAGTCCTGATCAGACCACACTCCGGCCACGCACACTCCACCGGAGTCGCCGGAACCAACATCACAGGACAACACAGAAGGGAGGATGTTCAAAAGCTGCAAGGACAAGTAGTGCCGCCAGCGTGCCGCCATGCAACCACCTCTCTATTGCGCCACCTCACTTTCAGTCAAAAGAGAGAAAAAGGAAGAACGCCGGGTCTATAGCAAAGACACCACCGACGTCGCACTTTCCACCACCATCTGCCGCATAGCCACCGTGGAGGAGCACGCTCACCACAACATCACCTCATCGTTGCGGCCTTGCTCTGATCAGTCGCAACCAAACGAAGGCTAAATCGCCTTTCAAAACCACCGGCGCCACCCCATCACTGCACTATTTCCGCCTCGCTCCCGTTAGTCACAACCCACTGCGGCAATCTTGTCGTCCGCAATCACGGCAATCCCTGCGGGAAAACACTGGTGCCGCGGCCTATTCGTTGCCACTGCTTTCTCAAGATGCACGCCACCGGGATTAGCAGTTTGGAGACGCCATCACCACCTCGATGGGCGGCACCATCACTGTCTCACCCTTGCGGCCACCAATTGCCAGATCTTCTTCATGTCCAGATCCATTGCCCGTAATGCACGCCAGCTCAATGCCGTACCACGGTCACCGGCCGAATGTGTGAAGATTGGGGATGACGAATTTGCTGGTGGCCATGGTCACCGTTGAAGGGACTGCCTCATCGTCGCTCTATCGTTGCCGTTGGTCCACTATCGGAGAGCATTGCGTCGTCGCCTCACCAAGCTGTTTTTCTCTCGGTCAGAGAGAAAGTGAAACAAACCCAATAAGGTGCATTCCTTCTTTTTAGAAAATTATACATTACCCCCACAAATATGCATATTTGTATTTTAGACTTGCAAGGTCTTACTTATCTGAAATATGCCATAATGTTTAAAAACATCAAGTTTTTTACCTACAAAAAGGCATATTCATACTTAAGACCCAAAAGGTCTTATTTATTCCACTTAAGCCGCATGCTTTTTAAAGTATTAGGCTTTTATCCCGTCAAAAAAACATATTTACATTTAAGACCCAAAAGTTTCATTAATTTGGGTTATGCCATATTTGTTGAAAGTATTAAGCTTTTAACCCAAGGAAAATGTGTCCTAAAACTCCCTTGTATCTCTCTAGAGTTACCTTCTAGCTCACTAGAATATTCTTTTATGTAGACTTTGGAAACTTTGACCTAACAAGTCATCTAATAATACCTTCTTGATCTTCTTAGCACCTCTAATAATGTTGTCTTGGTCTTTTTAGGACCTTTCCGATAGACATTGTAAAGGAAAACAATACCGTTCGATTACATCATCAATGAGATCATTAAGCCAAGCAAGTGATATTCCTATAAAGTACTTACCCCGAATTTTTTAACTTGCGCTCTGTATCTGGAAAGCATGATACATGAGAAATAAATATTTCTACATCAAAAGTTCAGTCCCCACTAATCTTGCAGTTATTTTAATTTTCGGTGTTCAATACACAAGTCCTGTTGACAACTCCAAATAGTAAACATCACTACACTTCAAACTAAAAGCAACAAGAATATTTAGTTTAGTTGATTAGAATACCTTGAGTTTAAGAAAAAAATCTAAAAAAGAATTCGTCATGTTTAAAACAACTCACCTCAGAAGGATTAGGTTCGGCTTATGTGACATTCATTTGGTGAAACGACTATAGTCTTTGGATCTGTCTAAACTAGCATATCAAAGCATCAACAAATAAGTAATCAAACCATCTAACACAGAATTGCATGTTGTGCTACCGAGAATTTTAGAAGACTTTTCACATACTGATCCAGAAATTATCGAACTGGTGGCAGGACCCAAAAAGGAGATGTTCAATGGGGGAGATGTGATTTTAACCACCGACCCTACTAGGTTGGGCATGATGGTACGCTCAATGCTATTAAAGTATGTATGTAATTTGATTTGTAAAAGGCAACTCTTCTTCCAAAAAAATAAGAGCTTTTCTCCGAACAAATGGCAATGCTTCTAATGTCATAGACAACCATATCCTTGATCAGAAGTTCCTAGGTACACGGGCTTCTTTTGCAACGATCAAGTGCACATATCATAACCTAACAAAAAAAAAAACAGTGCACATAACGTTACACTAACCTGTCATGAACTGCAGATGGATAAGACCATGGGAGATCATTCATCAAAAAGTAATCCTGACAAATTTGATTCTCTTTTATATGCAGGATATTAATCTTTTTAATCTCAAAATGCATAAACATTACGCCATAATCTGTCATAAATTAGAACTGTTAGACAGCTAAACTTGTGAAAAGATTATCCGTTGCCTTGGACCCTGAAAAGGTATCGAGGTAGAGAAAGATGAAGCAAGCCAGGGTCTTCGAAAATGAAGAAGCTAAAGAGGATATGAGAAATCGAGCTTGTAGGGCAATAACAAGAATTTCTTAAGATATGGTAATTTTGCATTAAATGGCATGAACTTTGATAGCTTTGCGACTACATTGACGGGGCTATTGGGCAATATGGTCTAGGTTTGAAGGCACAAAGTTATCATGAGGTGAGGGTTACCTTACTAAAAAAGAGGTGGATAATACACGAAAGTTGACAATAGATCATGAAGAAGAGTGGAAGAAAACTGATTGCTAAGAAAAAAAGGATTTTGATTAGTCTTCGAGACAACTTGTGTCTTGGGTCCATAGATACTTCCGAACATTTGAAAACTGGGGACTTGAAAACGACGACCGCTAAGAAGATTGCGTGGAAAAATATGTTTGAAGTTGTCAGGGGTAGGCTATTCCTACTAATAAATTGATTTATTTCATTTATGTCTTTATAACATATGACATTAATTATTAATACACACATTTGTAGTTTAATTTATGAATTTATTTGCACAGTAAGCAGGTTATTGGACCGTGATGATCAATACATGTGTTTGGACACCATGTGTTACCCATTGCATAGACTTAATCTGGACAATATCTTCAAGTTACTTAAGAGGAAGTCGAATGTTCAAAAGACTACTATTTTTAATGGTCGCATAAATAATGGCCCAGGTGTAGTAATCTTGTGTCATGGAATTTGTAAGAAGAGAATTGTTTAGGCCTCCAACATGAGATTGCAACTGCGACTATCACTTTGTAAAGGATCCGTGAAGAACAAAATAACTATAGAAAAATGTGGGCCAAAAAGCAAATGGAACTAGGGGGCACAAAGGAAAAGAGTGGTAAAAATAGTATTGACACCTTCCTTTTGAAATAATTTAGTGTATACTTTAAAGGTAGTTAGTCCATTTATTCTTGTACTTAGATTGATCAATGGTGAGAGAAAGCCTCAAATGTGATATATCTATAGGGCTATGGATAAATCTAAAGATAATATTGTCGTTGCTTTCAAAGGTAATATATCAAAATACAAGGAAATTCATGAGATTATTGACGAAAAATGTAGTGTTCAACTCCATCACTGTTTGCATGCAGCTAGTCTCTGAACCCAGAGTGATTATTTTACCCGGGACTTATTCTTGAACCCAGAGTAATATTATCTTACCCCCGGACATTAAGAGTGGTGAACGAGTTATGGCAGGTTTGTATGAATGTATTCAAAGATTAAACCCGGATATGATGGTACAAGATGCAATTGATAGCAACATTACCAAGTATAGGAGAGCGGAAGGTTTCCATGAAAATTTCATGTCAAAAAGAAAAGAGATGGAAAAAACCCGGGTAGTATTTTCCTTTTTTCTTTTTCTGGTACACGTTATAATTCCTAAATCAATTAACATTCACTTATTAGTTTAATAATTTTTACTTAATTGAACAACAAAATGTTGGATTTTATATGGTTCATCTGCACCTAACCTGCAAAAGCTTGCAATAAACATTTTGAGCCCTACTTGTAGTGCCTTTAGTTGTGAGTAGAAATGGAGTGCTTTTGAGCATGTAAGTTCAAGTTGCACTAAAATAATATGTTAATATTTCATTTCACATTTTTAATCGATGGACATGTTATATCTTGCACTTTTGTAGTAAAAAAGAAAATATATTTGCTTGAAAAAAGTTGGTTAGATGATTTGGTGCTTGCAAGGTAGAATTAAGCATTAAATAGATGATACAATTTACTTGACACGATTGATCCTATTACCTTGGGTAACATTGATGAGAGTAATGACACACTGAACATGTAAATGATGACAATGAGTTGGTTATTGAAGATAACCCTGACCCCCTACCATTTAAGGTGAACAAAAGATTGCTAGTTCCAACATATCTACTCCTTCAAGTTTAATTTGTAGACGAAGAAGATGAAGTTGACGGAAAATCTCTACGGAATGTGAAACATCTTAAGCTTCCTGTTAAAGAAAACATTGTTATGTTGGCCCTTGATAATGAGGATGACGGGTTAACTTAGTATTAACTAGTTCTCATTGGATTTTGAACTTTTTCAATGTTAAAAGTTTGTTAAATTGTCATATTCCAAATTTGATTAGTTTAATGCACTTATGTTTTTTTTATCGTGCTTATGATTTCTTCTGAAGAAAACATTACTGCATCTGCTCTTAGTAATGATGAAGATATCGAGTTCATTTAGGATAAAATAGTTTTTATTGAATTTGAAACTTTTTCTAATTTTAAAGTTGATAAAAAATCTCTATCAGATGCGGAGCAGAAGTCTATGATTATCTCTGAAGAAAGCATTAGTACCTTGGTCCCAGCTACTGACAAGGATGACATGTTCACTAAGCATTCACTAGTTATTATTCTGTTGATTTCGAAACTTTTTCTAGTGTTGTAAGTTTGTTAAAGGGCTAATTATACCTATGTCCCTGAGGTTAGGGAATAATTACAGTGAAGGACACTAAGTTTCAAAATGTAACATTCCATGACCAAAAATGTTTCAAATGTATCACCTGTGTCCATCCGACAGAGTTACGTCCAAAAAGTATACTTTTTTATGATGTCAACAATACATATTTTTAAAAATGACAAAACTACCCTTGTACTGTATATACTGAGTAATTTTTAAAATTTTTAATATACTGAGTAATTTTTATTGTATATACAGAGTAGTTTTTAATATACTGTATGTACTTTTTAATATACTGTATATACGTAATTTTATGATGGCAGCCCCTTCTCCTCGCTCCACGCCGACAGCCCCCTCCCATCGCTTTACGCCGGCAGTCCCTTCCCTCTTACACCCCATGGCAGCCCCACTACCGACCGCACAAGCAGTCGCCGGTGACTAACTCTGTTCCCTACGCCTTCACTGAAATGCCCCTTCATCGTGCCTCTGCGAGCATCGCGCCGATGCCATCGTGTCGTTACCACTGCAACGGTCCGATTGATGTTGCCAACAGACCTATCGCTGGCTAGCAACTCCGGTCAGCAGCCCCATCACCGGCGATCAACTCCGGCGCTCTTTCACCAAACGCCATCACCAACGCCTCCGCGAGCACCGCACCGCCACCATCTCGCCGCTGCCACCATTGCCGGGGATTTATCACAGGCATTATCTCTAGGGAAGGTGACGCCGACGACGGGAAATGGGAAGGGGGAGGGTGGGGCGACGGGGAAGGCGAAGGGGAAAGGTGCGGGCGACGGTGTTTGAGATACAAATGGCCAAATGGGCTTGGGGGGGGGGGGAAGGGGTTGGGGGAAGAGTAATGGCATTAAAAATAAGATGAAGAGTAATGGCATTAATGGAAGAAGATGAAATAATGGCATTGAAAAATAAATAAGGTTTCAACTTAGTGGTAATAAAGTCTTTTCATTAAAACCGTTAGGATTTTTAAGATTCCATTTGGTCAATGGACATAAGTGTAATTTGTCCAAACTATTGTCCTTGGCTGTAACTATCCCTAAACCTCAGGAATATAGGTGTAATTAGCCATTTATTAAATTGGCATGTTCCGAAAATTTATCAGCTGAATGTATTATTTTTTTTTAATTTTACGCCTCATTTCAAGTCATGTACCCGGAGTACCTGCCCCATTTGACAGAGTTTTTTTTATTTTATTTTTTTCAATTTTGTAAACTGAAAAAAATAAATGCGTTTGACAACCAGTTTTTGTTTTTTTTTAGTTTAAAAAAATCAGTTTTTAAACTAAGACTGTTTTTGAAAACTTCAAAAATTAGTTTTGATTTTCAGTTTTAGTTTTTATTTTGAGACCATCACCACCCTCCCACCGCCGGTAGTCGCCGCCGGGCACCGTCATGCCCCACCTCGGCCACTGCAAACCACCACAAAAAAAATTCAAAATAAAAACTAAATAATCAAATACTCAAAAAAAACTTAAAATAAAAACTGAATTATCAAACACCTATTTATTTTTATAAAAAAATTAAATTATTTTAATTTTTATATATGTAAAATTAAAAAAATTGTCAAACGGAGTCAAGTAAACAAGTGTAACGGTTTAAAGGGCACCTGTCCCGTTAAATAGGTAAAAGAATATTTTCTAAGATCCAAAATGGGCCGTACACATCTGATCCAAATATCAACTTGTCTTTTTCCGGGGCCAAACATTGTATTGTATTACAATTTTAAAACCATAAAAAGTTTCTGACGTCAGAAGAACATTCATAATTGAGTCAATCACCAATAAATAAAAAATATCCCCCAAATCCCAAAAAAATTTCAAAAAACGAAAATCAGCCGGAAAGTGGGGATTGGATTTGACCAATCCTCCCCCTTTCTACTGCTAAGTCTCTCCCGACGCGTTCTCCGATCTCTGATCTAGTCCCGCCTCCTCCAAAATCACGCGTCATTCTCCACCGGTGATTATCCGCCCCCAGATCCAGTCAGATCACCGGGATCAAGATGATCACAATCCCGTACTTGACCGCCTTGACGACGTATTTCAGCTATGGTCTGCTGTTCGCCTTTGGTCAGTTGCGTGATTTCTTCAGGAAGCTTATTGATTGGTGGCAGGCCAGCAATCTTCAGGTCCCGTTTTCAAAGAAATGTTGCCAATTCTGTGTATTTGAAGTCTTGGATTGTAAATTTATATGTGGTTAGATGTTTGTTTTGGTGTTGTTAGGGTTATGCTCCAATCTGCTTAGGGCTTGAGGATTTTTACGTCCGGCGGTTGTATCTTCGTATTCAGGTAAACTGGTTGGATTAACTTGTGTGCTGATTTTGATTTGTTTTAGTTATTTCTCAGTTTTGTACTACCTGTTTGACCATATTCGACCGCTTTCACCTTTTGTGAATTCTTAGGATAGAATGACAAATAAATATTTGTGATGGAATAAGAGTTGTTTGGCAAGTCAAACCAGGGTAAAAAGAATGTGTGAACCCGATGGTTACCTAGTCAAATATTATCCTAGAGACTCAAAACAAGTTAAAGGAGAAAGTTATATGAAAAGGAGGGAGGGGGGATATGAGTTTAAGTGGAAAGATTAGTCCATGACTATGCGAGTTTGATTGGAATATGTAGTTGGACAACCGTGTTGGTGAGCTGGCTGGTGGGTGTCACAGATATGTGGATCATATACACAGAGAGATGAATTGATGGTAATGTCGGTATATGAACTCAAGGTGGCTTCAGTTTTGATCAGAATTGGACATGTAAAGAAGAACCCACACCTTGGTACATACATGCAGTAAAGCGTACTGTGGGATAGACGTAATGATGAATGCAAGATGTAGAATCATTGTATAAGACGGTTGGATTTTTTTGTACCCTGTATCTGTTCGTTGTTGTGAAATTTTAGTTTAATACTTTTGCCCCTCATTTGGCGACCTGGTTTTATCTGATGAGAATGATAAGTGACTTCTAGCCTCCTGATCTTAGTATCTTGGTGTTGATGTTTACCTTTATTTCAAGTTCTAGCATTGCATTTATATGGTTGAGTTGGTAGTTTAAGTACCTTAAATCCCTTGATATGTAGGACTGTTTTGGAAGACCTATATCGAGTCCTCCAGATGCTTGGTTTGATGTGGTGGAGCGTGTCTCCAATGACAATAACAAGACGCTTAAGTAAGTATTCCAATGCACACTTACAGGTTTACATGGTTGACAGTGCGTTTACTCCTTTAAATGGCTGTTTTATTTCCAAGTTATTCCCTTTAACTCATGTGCCAATGATATTCTGCATCCATTAGCTTATTTCATTTCCCAATTTCAACTAGTTAGCAGCTGAAAACTACTATAGCCACATAAGTGAGATACTGGCATTTGCCAACTGAAGATTTCAGTGTTTCCTTACCAAATAACATGACTTCTAGAAGAATTTTTATGTAAAGAATCTCTGCTGATGAGAGTGACATCTTGTGCAGGCGAACCACAAAAATAAGTAGGTGCCTTAACTTGGGATCATACAATTACCTTGGCTTTGCTGCATCAGATGAATACTGCACGCCTCGTGTGGTTGAGTCGATGAAGAGATTTTCTCCAAGCACCTGCAGTACTCGTGTTGATGGAGGTAGGTGCATTATAGTACAAGATTGCCTTTGTTCTATACTTGATGTCTAACAGGTTATGCAATCAGGTACTACAACACTGCACAATGAATTGGAGGACTGTGTGGCAAGTTTTGTCGGAAAGCCGGCTGCTTTGGTCTTTGGCATGGGCTACGTAACAAACTCTGCCATCCTTCCCGTTCTAATTGGAAAAGTATGTTAAGTGACATAAATATGCATCATTGATGTTATGGTGTTTGTATATCGTCCTATTTAAGTTTCTTACTCTTGAATCTGTAATCCACAGGGAGGGTTAATAATTAGTGATTCTCTCAATCACAATTCTATCGTCAATGGTGCTCGAGGGTCGGGAGCTTCTATTAGAGTTTTCCAACACAACAGTAGGTCCCCCCCCCCCCTCCAAAGGGGGAAGGGGTTCCTATCTTTTTTGAGCAAAAAGTATTATTTAATTGAGGTTTATTTATCACCAAACGCCTTTTCTTTTCCAGCACCATCCCACTTGGAGAAAGTTCTGAGGGAACATATAGCTGAGGGGCAACCCAGAACACATAGACCATGGAAAAAAATAATCGTTGTGGTGGAGGGGATATACAGCATGGAAGGGGAACTCTGCAAACTTCCAGAAATTGTTGCCATATCCAAGAAATATAAGGTGGTGCATCTGTTGGATATGCTTTGGACATTGTATGTAGTTGATGGACTGTAAATTTTATTGTATCATTTTTTCAAGAATAAGTTGAATGTGGTGACATGTTGCTTCAATATTACCATCTCCAACCTATCATTGAATGTACTCGGTTGAAACGGTTTCTAGTCATTACCTTTTCTCAGCCTAAATCCTAGAAAGTCAAAATATTGTCGAGATCAATGGTTGCATATATTTGTATTTGTTATTTTTCTCTTGCATATATTCACTTGTATCTATGGTTGCGTCTTAGATGTTTATTTGTCATTTTTAGATATAAGGTTTCCTTGAGTGCCACATTTTTCACTCTGTTACTAAATTTTACTTCTGCTTCTGTAATATACATGTGCTTGTCATTCGGCATTGACGCTGGCTTCGTTTTATGTTCTACTTTACTGTCGCAGGCATATGTTTATTTGGATGAGGCTCACAGCATTGGAGCAGTTGGAAAATCAGGAAGGGGTGTTTGTGAGCTTTTAGGAGTGGATACTGCCGATGTGGATATTATGATGGGAACTTTTACAAAATCTTTTGGATCATGTGGTGGTTATATTGCAGGATCCAAGGTTGGTTTGTTTGTGTTCCTTTTTTTTTCCTTTTTCAAAATTTCACTCAATATAAAGAGCCTAAGACAGGCAAAACCCATGTGTAAAATTGTTTTTGTGTGCATGCTTTGTTGAACCATCTAATAAAGGTGGTGAGTACCAGGGAGCATTCTCTCCTTGAAGTGATAAAATAGGTTTTTTCTTCCCCTTCTTTTGGGGATTATTTTGTTCATTTTTTGTTTTTGCGAGGGTGGAGTGGGGTTGAGGGGTGGTTACCCCAAATATATCTGGGTTGTTGGAGGTATAAGTAATATGGTCAACCACTTTCTTAAGAATTTTATCCTGACTAACTAAACAGCTAGGTGATGGCATTATGTTTAGTCATGTTTCCATTGGATTAATAAGGTTTAGATCCAGATAAGTAAGTCAATTGGCAGAACAGGAAGAAGGGAAATGGTTTTTAGTTTTAATGTAATGTTCGGATGAAAACGCAACAACACAAGACAAAGGTTGTCATATTTGGTCTACATATGGTCTCTCCGTCCATCGTTATTCGGACCATGTTCGTTTGCTTCTTTGCTGCTTCACTATTTTCTGTATCATTAGGATTTGGCTTCAAATCAAAGCCATTGCTCAGATGAAAGCTACAAAGTTTACCTCATAATTTAGCTGTATCCCTGATACTGCATGATGCAATTCGCGATAGTGGTGTTATATGATAAAGTCTTATAGTAGTACAGCTTTAACTTTGCTTTTCATTTCCTCTTTTAGCTGGCATTCAGAATTCTGCTTGTGATGAGAGTCTATTCAGGACGTTGGTTTTCCATTTCTGTTCCTTACTCGTTTATATTCTCAGGACCTTATTCAATACTTGAAGTATTCTTGTCCGGCTCATCTGTATGCCACATCAATATCGCCTCCGGCTGCTCAACAGATAATTTCAGCCATAAAGGTCATTCTTGGAGAGGATGGTTCGAGTAGAGGTACAAATTAGTTGTTTTTTTCCTCAACACTTTCGACTTCCATGACGTGCCATCGAGCCGATTAAACCTGAATGCATGTCTATTTAGTGCTAACCTTATCTTGCTGTTTGTGCCGCTAGGGGCTCAAAAACTTGCTCGAATACGGGAGAACAGCAACTTCTTCAGGTCAGAACTTCAGAAAATGGGTTTTGAGGTTCTAGGTGACAATGACTCACCTGTGATGCCTATAATGCTCTACAATCCTGCAAAAATTCCTGCCTTTTCAAGGGAGTGCCTGAAACAGAATGTAAGTTCCTTCTTTAATTGCCCTCATCACTTTTTATGTTCTTTTATACGAGTACTTTACTTGCTTTATGCCAAGATTTTCTTTGTATAAGTACTATTAAATAGGTGATGCTTACTGAAATAAACTCTTTTTTTACAGGTAGCTGTGGTGACAGTTGCTTTTCCGGCCACCCCTTTACTCTTGGCCAGAGCACGCATTTGCATATCTGCTGCTCACTCAAGGGAAGACATGATCAAAGCTCTAGAGGTTATGAGCTATTTGTATATTTTCTCTTTCTTGTTAATTTACATTGTTATACTTTGAACTTGTAGATGTACCTAAGAGCTGCTCTGCCAGTATAAATAAATAGTCAAGGAACACGTAGAGATGATTGATATTTGGTACACTGCATTGCAGTTCTGGTCATGTCTGGCTTGCCGATGCATGCATTTTAGTTTTGTGTGCTATGGCAATAGTAGTAGGATGGTTGCAACCCATTTTCAGTTTTACTCTGTCAAAGGAAAATGAATACTAGTTTTTAGATGATGGTTGTGAGATCTTTCACTTCTACATGCCATGGCTATAGAACGAAACGTACATATTTTGGGTTTGAAGATATCTGTGAGACAGCACATGTGATGCTGTGGACAAGAATACTGGTATATTCATGTCATTCATTGAATTGCATACTTGCACATTTTTTGCGGCTGAAGTTTCTTAAACCAGGAACATATCATGTACTGATGTGGCGATGCTGCTTCCACGCCTGAACAATGAAAATGAAATTCCATATAAGAACCCACATCCGACTTTCCTGTAACATTAGTACCTGATACCTTGGTCGTTCAAGAACAAAATATTGAATGACACGTGGAGATGTCTCTCCTCGTGATGTCCTTAGAAGTGTCCTTATTTTGGCTTTTTCTCTTTTTCAGGTAATAAGCAGAGTTGGCGATATGGTGGGCATAAAGTACTTTCCAGCTGAGCCCAAGAAAGAGCAGCTGGAGGAAAACAGGGTTAAGTTGGAGTGAAGATAATCTTTGGCTTGTATTTTCCAGAAGGGGATATAGAGTTGTCTGTGTTGATGTTCAAGTATCACTTCTTGTTGGGCTTTGATAGTTAAAGGCTAGATTTTGTTGTCTTCCATGTACATATGCAGCTGTAATGCCTTACATGTGATTATGCGTATCAAATCGCAACTTTTACTAGAATTGCTGAACCCGAAAAAGGGAACCAGAATGTTTTCTTTAGAACACTCCTTGTACGACGCTTTTGCGCTGCCACTTCTTTTGTATTGACTAGCACACTGAAATATAGAGATCTTCTCTTTCTGTGAAGTGGGCACAGCCGTGTTTCTATCTGGTGTCTTTAGAATAATAAACAACTTGAACAAGCCTGCGTCAGGTTTGCCCTACGAAGTGCAAGGTACAAGTAAAGGCCTCTTTACCAAACAACAAACGTACAGGACTCCAATCAAAGATGGCTGTAAACAATACTGAAAGGAAAGTGGTACAAAAGGAGGGAGTTTAAGCGTTTACGAGCCACTCGACAGGAACATACTAAAAGGTAGATGAGAACCACACTAGCCAGTCATAATACACAGGTGAAAACATCATTTCTGTCAAAGGAACTCGCGATGATGCCCTTAATATGTTACCGAATTGCTACCTTGGTAACCTAGCTAGTAATTAAGCCCGGAGATTTTCCAAGTCCGCATCATAAGATATGGACACCAACCTTCATTTGTAGTTAGTGATTGCTTAACTAGCCATTTTTGCAATCACATCGTCTTCCTTCAAATAGAAGGATCCCCACGGGTTCCTGGATGTCGACATTATGTGGGCACAGTTTTATTACTTCGTACATTCGATGCGCATGAAAACGCTTCGATAGAGTTTGAGTTTCTACCAACGGAAATCGGAATAAAGTATCAATTTAAGCTCCGAACAAGTCAAAAGTGGGGATAAACACGCTGTCTAAAGTGAAGCTTACGTCTTCATGTATCGGCTTGAAAGCTATTATTTCATTAAACGAACTTAGGTTTTGGAGTGGAAACACCAGAATTAGAAACCTCAGGAGTCGATAGTATTCAATGCCACATCTATAAGATAACATCCATAACAAAAGATAAGCCTGGAGTTAGCAGCTTAAAACCCGATGGCATTGCATCAATTAGCGGGGAGAGCCACAACTTTAAGCTCTCCAATGTACAAACAGACATTGGAGAGCCACCCACTTTAAGCTCTCCAATGTCCCATGTTCGCTTATTGTACAAACAGACATCACAGACTCGGTTATATCAGAGTTACAGACCCAAGTTTCAACAGAGCATAATTGCCAGACAGACTAACTGAAAGCAAGTAACTTGACATGTTTACTTATGGAAAATTACGATTATTTCCGAAATAAGGGGCACAATTTTCTAGGATATAGTATGATACTAGCTATTTTCCTCAGAGTACCTGTCATGCTTAGGCTACTGCATCCCAAATTTATAAGGTAAAACTACTAGCACAAGTACATTTTTCTTAGGAACTAGTCGACTTTCTTTATGATACTCACTAGCATAGGAATGCTTGAATCTGTTAAATTTGTTACCAACTTCATACTTCCCCTGGCAAAAAGACTGACTATTTACAAGGGATTGCTTTATCAGCTTGTCAAATACCATCTCACGGTATAGGGAGTCCAGTAAGTCTTCCAAACTCCAAACTCAGTTAGATGACGGCCACATACTCGGCTCACTATCAAAACATTGGAACGCCCAGACAATATCTCCTCACCTCGAGACTCAACTCTGTAAACATGAGAATCATTCTGGTGCATTCAAATGGCACACGATTGAGCTAAACATTTCTCAATAGACTGCTTAAACTGAAGCAATAAATATAGACTATAACCCCTCTCAGTTCCAAAACAAATGTGCACAAGAACCTTTCATTAAGCTTTCGCAGCTTCTGTCAGTTGAAGCTACTAAAAGAACAAAACTCCAAAACTTCAGAATAAATAAAACCAATATTACTCCACCAGGTGCTATCTCTCAGACACTGCCAGGAGCAGCACGCTAACTGTCTCTGACATCGTGAAACAAGCACCTTTCAGTCTGTTTAAGGGCTGTTTTCATTAGACAAACTAGTTTAAGGAGCATTCAAGCAGTTAGTAAACATAGACAAAGACGTCTTTTGGGCCTTTTATGAGTTACTACTTTCATCACACAAAAACAGAGGCGATGATTAAAAGGAAGATAGAGGTTGAAGGTAAGCTTAGTCCCTTCCTTATCATTCCTCTTTTTTTTATCAGGTTTCATAAATTGCTTCTGATTTCGCTTCATTCATTAGCAACTTTTAAACGATAAAAACACCCCAATAAGCAATATATCCTCGAGAAAGCAGAAAGCATGCTCTACAAAGTTACCCAAAAATGTACTCATCATACCAACATCAATGCAAGTTGAGGCCTCCTTGCAATAGTCAGAAAACATGCTTCAAGTTACATCACAATTCTAACTCGTCCTCTAACGATCTCTTTGTCACATTGCAACAATCTTATTAGCCTGCTCTAAAGTTAACATCAGCAAAGTTAAAACTAACAAGAGCACTTCTATTCACTACGTAACTGCATTAGTAGAGACAACAAGAAACATATAAACAGCGAAACAAAACCTTTTTCATTGCAAGACCATTTAGGCTGCGGGGAACTACACCAAACCCTCATACCACCAAAAGACATTCTGTCTTCCATTTGCCATGGCTGAGAATCACGCTTCCAACAAAACTAACGCCACTACACAAACAACTCTCACGAGAACCCTTTACCGAGCTTCTGAATCGAGCAGTACATCTTCCGCCTCGACCCCACCGCATTTATCCCCATATCCTTCAAATCCTCCAATGTCAACATGGGCAGCACCTCATCGTCCACCTCATGTACCTTGAACACGGGGGCGTACCGCCCCAGCCCCAGCTGGTTGAGCCACACCCTCACCCCATCCCTCTCTGGCCCATTATTCCAATTCCTCGCGTCCGTATCCGAGGGCCCATCTAAATCGGCCCCCCAATCCTGCGGCTCCTCCCTTCCTTCCCCCTATCCAACGACTGTCTCGGGCTCGGGTCCTTTAACGGGCTCTCGGAGCCCTCGTATTCAAAACCCCTAAACCCGTCGTCATCCACATCCGTATTCGAAGCCCAATTTGACCTAATCCGCTTCGTGGTGGGCCCCCTCTTTGACTTGGAAACAGAATCTTTGATTCTCCAGCTCCCAATCGCGACACTATCCAGATTGTTATCCTTATCTTCCGCATCTAGGGTTTCGTGATAATCTCCACCGTCGTTTCCGCCGCCGCCTCCGGCGTTCAGGTTGGTTAAGGGGCGGGTTTTGGAGGACTTGGTGGTGGCGGAGTCTTTGAGGGGGTGCTTCCAGGGCTTGAGTCTTCGATTGAATTGGGAATCCAGGGGCTGGTGGCCGATGTCGCCTAATCGAACGCTGGGGCGGCGTTGGCGCTTGGCGGCGGCCCCGACGTTCTCGGCGGAGGCCGTTACTGGCGGCGGCTGCGGCGGCCCGCCGCCGTTGAGCTGGTTGTCCAGTGGGTGTGGCTCCGCCATTTCCGGAGGTGGAAAGCAAGATACACAGAGATAGATGCTGCCCAGAATCTGTATCTATGTGTTGACTTCTTTGGTCATGTGAATTACGAGACCGAAGTGAAGTGAGATTGGGAATTGAATGAAGTGAAAGTGGAAGCGATGAGAGAGAGATAGAGAGCGCATTCAGCTAAGAGTTGTTTCATTACTTTCTCATGGGGGTTTTGCTTTGATTTTAGGTAAGGGTGTGCCACGTGTGGTTTTGAGGGAATATCCACTCGCAAACAGATGATTAACTCGGCAAAAACGTAGGATTTAATCGAGCCCACCTCTACTCTCTGAGTTTTTACTCTTAATAATTTATTTTTAATATTTAATATCTTCTTTATCTTATTTTGAATTTTATTTACTTATCTAACTCACTTTCTAAAAATGTGGTTTGAAATCACGTTTTTAAGGAAAAAAAACGTGATTTGATACAGAGATTTCATATGTTTTCAAAAGAAATCTTTGTTTCAAACCACGTTTTCTTCCCTTGAAAACGTAATTTCAAATCACGTTTTTCAAAAATAAGTTAGATAGGTGAATAAGGTTCAAAATGGGATAAAAAGATAATAAAATATTAAAAATGAATTATTGAATGCAAAAAAAATTCGCTCTACTTTACTATCGGCCCGCAACTGAAACCTTTGGCGGCATTTTATTGTTGGAACATGTTTTGCCCCCATCAGTGGTAAGAGATTAAGGTGGTCCTTCACAAAAAATTGTTGAAGATACAATATTTAAGAAGAAGTTATAATCGGTCCTAAAATTTGCATGGCATTTTTATCATCTCAAGTTTAAACTTCATTCATTCAGCATGCAATCTTACGGTTTCATATATTATATGAGCTCATTATAGTTATGGTCTGGTATGGTTGGTAATTCGATTTCACATATTATGTCATGATGCGGTTATATCAAAATAATTTGATAATCTCCAATTAAAAAATAAATAACTAACTTCAAACTCGTGATGTTTATTGTCTCAAACTTCTTGACACTTGTCATCATAAAAATAGAGATTGAACACCACAATTTACCTTGTTATAGCAAAGGAGGTGTTGAATTTTATATATAGTACAAATATAGATTGAAGCTCAAATATTATGCTAGAGAAAAGACTGGTTCATAATTTTTTAAATGAGAAATAGAGTGTATGAATGCATGCTGCATATTTGTGGTTAGTGGAACTCCAGAAACAGGGCGCAAACACCTGAAACATAATTTCTGACTTGCAAAGTTATTTTCTTTTTTACTTTTTTGTGGGACGAAACATATTCTTTTCTTTTTTTGGCTAACAGAGATGAGATGAGTGGCAACAATAATATTTCTTATTACATATTTCAAGTAAAAAGTAACGCTTATCAGATAGAGGGAATTTTGGGGATTTCATGTTGTTTCTAACACCAAAGTAAGCTCCAATACTTTGAACGCCCAAAAAAATGATTATCAAATGATTTCCTTTTAACCCGGTAAAGCTACAAGCAGCACCCCACTCAACACAATTGATTTGAAAGTAAAAGCAACAATGATGTCTATTACTGCAACAAAATGTGATCCAAACATCCATTCCAAATATATCAGGCCTTTCGGATACACAAGGTAGTGAAGATGAGTGACGCTTACCGTGACAAACCTAAGTCAAAAACGGGTTGACCATCGCAGCCGGGTAACTATGAGCTATGTTACAGTCTCAAAGAATTAAGTTAGAACTACTGACCAGAACGAATAATTTGCAGATGTTCTGCGATCCTGGTTGCAGGTATGACTTTTCATCTCCCTTCCTTAAATTCAAACTTTCAGTACCAAAGAACAAGACGAAGGTACCAGGCCTGTAAATGCTTCCTGAATAGTCCTTTTCGAGCCATTTACAGTTATATGTTGGCGAACCATGGAGCAGAATCAGATGATTTCAACCGGCTGGCACCGTGCAAAGCAGACCATGTCTAGGATTATGCTCCAAAGGATACATAGTTGACTCCTTCACATATTTTTTATGCTCAACAGCAGCCTTTCTAAGGCCCAGGACCCCTGTAAGCTTTCTTTTGAGTTGTTTCTTGATGATGGAACATGCGCCTAGTGGTTCCGCAGATCCTGCTCCAACCCTCCTATTAAAATATAAGAAACAGAGGTTCATATATTCCATCTTATACCATTGAATGATAAATATTCAGCCATGCTGAGAGTCGGTCTATAAGGCAAGTACAAAAATATATTGTAGAAGATCCTCTCTCTCTCTCTCTCTCTCTCTCTCTCGTGTTTGTGTATTAGGCGCGCTGCTGTGTTTTTTTTTTTTGGGGGGGTAAGGGGTGGGGGGGATGCACTCGCCATCTATGTGCAACATTGACCATGAGGAAAAAACTTATATCAGCTAAAACTTACACATCGCCACCCTATCAGCACTGTCCTCTAGTTTTGCAACATAATTACATCGTTTATTCTCTAAGAACAACCATCCAGTTGATGCCCTCCAACACCAACAAGCTTCTATGCCGACAGGGACAGAGACGAGGTCACATGACGAACATTCAGCAAAGAAAGAATTTTGACAGTGCACGCGACAACGGGAAAAATGTATCCTTCAATACATATGTAGATATAGACACGATAAGATATCTCGCTATAAATGCTTATATTAAGTGATTACTTGCAAGATTACTAATTTAGGGCCAGCCTTGAAAAACTAGAACGACAAAATGAAGGCATATGCAAAATTTAGAAGATCAGCTTTATCCACGGTGTGTTTTTCTACACCAACTTTTATTGGCAAAGATCAATGTAACAACAGATACCGCAAAGTTACCAATATATTATGTTGCATCAGAGGAGATGCTTGATTTTGGAGGCAAGGAATAAAAAGGAAATGAAGATGAATCACCTTAACAATTTCTCCGATGCAAGTCTGGCAGCAGTAACTGTAGAGCGACTGGGTACCCACGTTACGACACGGTTTGGATCGGCTCGCATCGGGGAATGAATTTTAATAAGCTATTCACCAAAACGAGTAGTGCAAACTACGTTAAAATCTGGAAAAAATACACAATGATGCAAGACGGATATCACGAAGGACACAAAAAAGGGTGATGGAGCCCGTAACATGATATCTTTACATTGATCTCTACGCTCAGAAATAACAGATGAACGACATGAGGAAACAATTAGGGAATGCAATAACAGTTTGACTTTAGCACTTTTTTCCAGGAAACTCGCACCAAGGACCATAACATTTTCCTCATCACTTACCCAGGAAAAGGAAGTCATGTGCCTAACTATCTTCATGATGCCAAACTTCTAATATTACTAATAAAAGCTTCAGTACAATAAAAAAGAGATAAAGCCGTCGACTTACCCCCAAACACTCCATCATCTGGTAATAAGCTCTACCCTGCAGAGGAGTGTGACCTTGTCGGGACTCTGAAAAATATCTAGTCCTGAAGAAAGATTCTTACTCTATATTCAGATGCATGCTTTGAGATTGGGTATATAACTACACGAAGAAATTGAATCACTTGTTGAAGATTAAAACAGAAAAAGGAAAAATCATTACCATTCTTTGTAACCTGGATCCACGGTAAAACCGTACATGTCAACGGTGTCACAGATGGAGAGACCAAATTCTAAAGCCTTAAGGCCAGTTCCTTTAGCTGCGGAACCAAAGGATGCACCTAACAATAGATATACAGGATTCAGTATTGGAACTTCCTGCAAAACATAAAGTCAAAAACTTGAGACTTAGGTGGTGGGAATTCTGAAGAGAGAAACATATATATTATTATATCTCTAAAAAGAAAGTAAATGGTAGGATGGATGTTACCAGTAAGTCCCAAGGCAAAATGAATTATGGAAGAAAATGGATGCAAGTGTCATTGCAAGTTGATTGCAATAAATTAACTTAAAGCCAGAACTGAATATCTCCTTTTATGGAATATTGCTTACTCGCTATGCACTCATTCTGTTCTGAGAATGATAATGTTCTGCTGAAGAACTTGAACTTACTTTGTTTTCTTCCTTTCTCCTCTCATTCAGTGTGTGTAGCTTGGCATTGAAATAAGAATTAGCCTAGCTACATCTCAGTTGTCATTGTGCATCAAACCCATGGCATTCGGACCAAAATTTTCAACTGTCTTTCTCTCAATTCACGTTTCACAACAGGTAGAAGTAGGAATGCATAAATTTATGGACCAATACAATGTCAAAGAAAGATGCATGGAACGACTAGTCAGTCTGACCCTTGAATAATTGTTGACGCCACGTACAGTTACGTCTATAATTTGAGTGGAGAATCTTAATCATTATCCTGTAGGGAAAACGGTTTATCACACACAACCATCACACAGGCATGGAAGCAAAATCAAACTTTCAGAGGAAAAAAAAATGACGAGCAAAAGAAGTAATATAAAGAATGATGCCTTACCAAGAAGATAACAAATAACATGAAAGGAAGTCTTTTAGTGAACTCCCCGTAACAGAAATGATATTTCACAGTCCTTGATAAATTAGCAACTTCCTAACTTGTTACTTGTTAGCATATGCCAAAGGGTCACAACTTCGGCATACTTTTGACTTCGGTAGACTGGTCACTTCAAACCAATAAATCATCAAAGTCCCTCAATAACCCCAACATTCATCTGCGAAAACTTCCCTATCAAACTTGAGTTTAAAATACCACCTATGATATCCAAACATATGATCGATGGAAAAAAATTCACGTGTTGATATGAGAATCTACAAGATATGGTATGTTGCATATTTCCAACACCATCATTCAAAAACACTTCTAATTGCTGAAACGCTTGTATGACTAGACGTGAATATTGACCTATTGTAAAGAGGCAGTCAAATCAATTTGCTTGTAAGACAACCCATTGACACTTGTGCTCTTTGAGGTATTCACAAGAGAACATGTAATATTACAGTATTGCAACTTACCCTCTGAATACACGTATATACAACTATGCAGAATTAGTGTGAAGGTGACGAAACTTGCAAACAGAATAACAACTATGAAATTATATAAAGAAAAACATGTATAATAATAGAATTCTCAGGCTAAAAAATGAAAACAGCATTAAATTTTAGCTCTGCTTTTGGTAAGCACCCAATTCTAGTCTTAAACGTCACTTTAATATAATTAATATGTGCATTTCATGTATCAACAATATTATGTATTTTTGAACTTACGGGGAGAACCAAAAAGGAAGGAAATGAAAAGGGCAGGTGGAGGAGGTAAGCATATAGATTGAATGTATCAGCCCACACTTTTGGTGGAACTTCAAGTCCTCTGGACCACCCTATTTTTCAAAACCACAAATGCTTGCAAGATATCTAAAGTCTAAGCAGTATAACCAACTTTACCTCATTAGTGCAACAAGAAGTAGTTATGTGCAGAGAAACTAAAGGAAAAATAATGTACCAACCCGAATCATTTGGTTCATTACGTCATGTATTGTCGTTTTGACCAGCAAAACCTCCTTCCCAGTTTCTGTAGAAATGAGAATCTTCGGTATCCTTGTAGTTAAGAGAGATTGCATACAAAACAAGTGTTGTGATATTACCGTATAACTCCGCAACTTTATCAAGCGCTTTTGCAGAGCCTCTGTTAAGGAGGCGGAAGGTACTTTTCTTGCCCACATGCGCTGTGTAGTTCTGCAGTGTATCCAATAGTCAAGAAGAAGGGTTGAACAATTTCAAGATAGAAGTGTAGAGCTAGCACTTGAAACTCAATACAATGACTAGCAAACCTGGATTGGTGCACCATTTTCCCTGACAACAGCATCATAGCTGTCTATCTCCTTCCCAAACCTTGTGTTCAGAAGATCTCCGGAGTTACCAATAACAGCACAGCGGCCAAACTGACGTGGAACATATGGTGGAGTTTCAGGAAGTACCAGAGAAAGCTTCTCCATGCAGAGAGTCTTATTTTCGCAGCGGTTACTGCATCAAGAATTCACTTTATCAGATGCATACGCCTGTGTACTATAACCCTAAACAGCTTCCAACTACCAATGCATTGACAAAATGAAACAAAGTAGCTGAACATAAAATTGCAGGCAAGGAGAATTCTGGGCCGCCAGGGATGTCATGTGAGAACTTTCTTGTAAGCAAAAGACAATAGTCTCAATGCAACACACAGGATACGTGTATCAGTATCCCAGAAAATCTCACATAAAGTTTATCAATATTATAAATGTGAAACAGTTTTTGTCCCCTCCAGAAAAAAAATGGGGCCACAAATCGATACCCAATATGTTTCTTGCCTTCTTTACTAATTGTTCCTGGATATACAGAACTGTTTCAAACCATCCTAAATTTGGCAATTCAAGTCTACTGCAGTGACAGTAATGCAGGGGAGGTCCCGAAGAACAGATAGCTTCATGCCACAAGCTCAAAACCTTTAATCCTTCTAATTCCTTCAAAATGCAATCAAAATCTAGAAGTCCACATGTCTCTGATTCAAAAACCTTAATTGTGGCCTTCTCATCCATCTAAGACCTCCTACTGAACCGTTGTTAAAGACAGAGACGCACTTTGACATCTTCTTAACCGGTAATGACTGGGAACTCATCTCTCTCTCTCTCTCTCTCTCTCTCTCTCCCTCTCCCCCCTCCCTCTCTCCTTCTGCATATATATGTGCGTGTGTCTACATTGAACAAAAGTTTATCTAGCACTGTAAGCAGGTACTTACAGAAGTATCCCCTTATTGATCCTCCTCCAGGCATAGTCTTCCCACCCATTTGGCAAAGCATCAATGAACTCTTTAGTGAGTATTGTGGTACTATTACGCACCTGAAAATTTCAATTCACTATATAACAAATCAATTGTAGAGTATGAAGGACCACCAGGCAGAACTGAAGTATAGAAGCTAAATAAAGGATATCTTTACTGAAGTTGCCAATATTCTATCTGAAAAGCAAGAGGAAGTTACTTCAATTTTGCGATGACATGTATGCTCGGCAGTACTGCCAAACAAACAGCATATGCCAATACCTTAAAGTCTACTCTCGTATCATCAAGAATAGTGCTTTTGACACGGCAATCAGAAACAAAACGAGTTACAGATAATCAATTGCTACCTGCTCCCATGTAGCTATTGCTTCACAGAGATTAAGCTCGAACGACAAGCCCTCAAGTTCTCCTGTTTTGGGATCTTTCTGTACAATTGTTGGACCAAGTTCAATTATAAATTAGAGAGGTACAATAGGCTGAATAACCATGTATGAACTCGAAGTAGGACTTCATAGATTTGGTAAACACCGTATTATGTATCCATCTGCAAGACCATATTATAGCATAATTGCCAAAGGCACGAAAAGAAGAAAAGGCACCTGAATCATAAAAGAAGAATACAAAGCATGCAAGAAAGACCTACCCATTTGGGGATGGTATCACTGGGAAACTGCATTGTAACTTCACAGTAATCTCTTCCTTTCACGGCTTGTAATCCTAATCCATTTGACCTCTGCATCATCATACATTAGAAGTGGTGAAACCATTATGAGAAGCCAACTTCTCTCTTACATGGTTGCAATGTAAAATATTGAATATACACACAGAAGTTATCTCTCATATGAATTTCAAAGGCATAGCAGGGAATTGGGGACACTTCAAAAGGACCAAACCCTTTCCCCTGCAATTGAACTTGTAGGACCCAAATCATAATTAGAGCAGCCTAAAATAGTGTTTGCCTGCACTTAATCTTCTAGGAAAATAGAGATAACTAACTATGAGAAGCTTTGCATGGCATTATGTTCATGACTGAAGATACACCAAATTTGCAACTGGCCCTAGATTAAAGCATGTCACTTTTGTCACTCTAAGAAGAGCTGAGGAAACAGCATTTGTGACCACTACATTTTATCTCTGCACCATCTCTAGAAAAGGGCAACTTACAAATAATTCAGTGAGACCACTTCACAGAATGACTAATTAAAAAGGAGCTTCAGAATGCCACAAAAAGATTATTATGATTTTGTATATCTAATTTCTACTCACAAGTTGAAAATAGCTCTGCATTGTGGCACGTACCTAACAAGTGCCCTATGCTATAGTATTCATCAAAAAGAACTGGTGGAACATCCAGCCCAGTAGTACAGTGAAAATATATGCAGAATCAGTGCATCCAACAATATCCATTCTTCAGCATCATATAATTCTAATACGCAATATCAGCATTGCCCCCATTTGGTCGCATATCCCATAAAATCCAGCCCAGTTCATCATCATGCTTTTACATATAGAAACTAAGTTTCTTTCCCGTTTAAAACTAGGGAAATAAAGATCTAATAAACTAGGACAGAAATTCTAACTTCCATCAACTAATTTGCCTATTTTTAAAGCATGTGCTCCCTCCGTTTCATCATTTTTTTGCGGATCCCTAGAATGGAGACTTTTCTCATTCTTCTTGCACCAGTTTGACTTGTCAAATAATTTTTATTCAATCAGTAACCAAAACTCTGAGTTCAAGCCAAAGCTTAGATGTTCAAGTTTTTACGTCAGAAGGTCACAAAAAGTCAAAGGAGATAAAAAGACAAAGGGAGCAATCACAACTTCAATATACTAAACTACAAAGCAAGATTAAGTCATGATTTCAAAAATTCAGTAGCATAAGGAACATAGACTAACCACACACTTCTGAAAGCCACTCTGCAGAGCTTGCAACGCCGCCAAATCTTCGGCCGAAAGCGGAATTGTCCCATCTATATAAAAATAACAACCACCATCAAATCGGCGAAACTGGGCAACTGGATGCCAACATATTTTACACTCGTGCTCATACAAATGCACATGTTGCTGCCGCGTAAAGTGACAGATTACCTGGATAAGAGACGCCGGTAATGTACATGGCAATGGCTGCTAGTCCAGATGCTAAGGCAACTGCAAAGGCCAACTGTAAGAGCCTCATCTAACGCCAATTTGACAATTCAGTGATGTGATTACAAAAGGATTTTCCGTTTTTCAAGGAGATAATCTGTTCACAAAATTGGAGCCCTAGAATCTTTACAGATCTGGAGAAGCAAAAGGCAATTGAGAAAACCGTCGAAGTGGAGATCAGAGAGTCTGAATTGAAGTTCGAGCATGCTCGGTGACAGGTAGTGAAGGCTATAGCGGCATTTGGTACCTAATATCACTAACAAGACGCTCAAAATGAAATAAGCTATTGTTAGCATTGGTTTAATGCACTTTTGTGAAGGATGAACCAATGCTTGAAATATTTTTTTAAGCTTGTTCCCTTCATAAAAGGAAGTAAAATTAGTTACCTAATATGTCAGAGCTAAGGTTAATATATTATAGTAAAATTGACAAGACAAGCGCTCAAGCTAGATCCTATTAGAAATTGTAATGGATTTTATGAACCAACAGTCATATAATCGACACCTAATCATTTGTTTCTTATGGAATTTAATAATAGCAACAATAATTATCCGAGAAAGCGGCAAAAAATCACTGATAAAACAAACATAGCTAGGAATGTAAATCACGCTAGAAGTACTTGATAATAACAATTGGCACGTATATCTTTTTTGGACACGACACTTTTTGACTTTTAGTAGCACTATGTGTGACTTATACTGCATATGAATATTGCCAGCGAAACAAAGTTGGTTTGATACAAATTTCCCCCTTTCATTTTTAACTCTTTGGTAAACCAAAAAATCAACATAAGGAGTAACTTGAGGTAAAGTACATGTATTCAAAGTACAATCAGAGGACCAAAAGCCTAATGTGCCACTGTCCCCAACGAAGTGGGTTCGAGTACATGCGGAGGTGCCACCAGAGGAGTTTAATTCGAGTTGGATACAAATGGGGATATGCACAAGACAAAACAAGGATAAGAGTGAGGGTAGGTCAAGACAACTTGGACAGAGCCTGAAGTATTTGCATTGTTGTAACAAGACGAAGACACAAAATCAATACGTACACATTATGAGTCGAATATCAGGGACTAGGTGTTCTCAAGACTATTGAACCCTTTATCTGCATGGTATTCTTTTAGTTCCGTGAAATATGACATTTCAAAGTAAGAAAAAAAAGTCCCAATGGAATGAGGCTCTATGTTCTCTATTTCTATGCTGGGGTAATTTGTCTTCGTGTGACACATGGTGGCACCTAGGAGTGACACATCATCGAAGGTGCACCCACATGTCGGTGCACGACCATGCTCACTTGCCTTGTCTGCTCAGGAGGTTCAACACACAGGAGGGAGGGATGGCTGTGAAAGTTAGTGATGACATAAGCCTTTGGTTCAACCTCCATTGATAACCTTTCGATATTCCACATGGGCTCACGCAATTTGATGTATGGAGATTAGGTACGATTCAAGTATAAAAATCTACTCATGTTAAAAATGACTCTGCAACCGTTATCCTTTCATGGTGTTGAGCATTAGGGTCATTAGTGCAAGCGACTTAATGATAACGTGATGGGCACATTAAGCGACACCTTAGGTGGAGGTAGCACCTTGGGGTAACATGCCTACCTCGAGCCTAGTCCTCGAGTTGAGAGCACAAATGTACATGTTTTAGACTCAAGATAGTGGCTTGGTATATAGACGGGACAAGTGTTATCAAAGCGCACCTAAATTGAGCTTAGTGTAGGGAAAACACCTTGCCTAGGGCTAGGTGCAACACCTTTCAAAGAGGCAGGTACCTTTTGCGCTCAGGCACAAGACAAAAGACTTGGTGAAGGCACAAATAGAAGTCCAAAATTAAAGTTTATGGTTGTTGTCATCATGACATCATCTCAATTTTTGATGGGTTTTAATTCTTTCTTTCATAAAATTGTAGATCGAATTTTAAATAAAAAAAAAACTAAAAATCCCAAATTTCCAATTGATTTATTTGCTATTTCTTACGGTGCTTATGTCCCATCGTTACTACTGCTCTCTTTCAAGTAAATCTACTCATTCATCTCACCGCGTAGATGAAGAATGTGAAGTTCATGAGTAATCTCTACTTTGCCTAGAGTCTATGGCGATGGTTACGATGGTGGCATGTTCAAAAAGATAAATTCAGTATTTCTTATTGGGTTTGAAACCTTTTCAAGTGCTGAAAGTTTATTAAATTTTTATGTTTGGAAAGTTTAACATGATTAATATACACTATTTTTTATGTTACACCTCGCTTTAAGAAAGAGTACGCCTGAACCTCGTGCCTAAGTTCTAGGGACATTTGCACTTATGATACACATATGTCTTCAATAATGGTAGGCACGACGTTGGATGGGCTAGAACTAATTTTTCAAACAACGAATGGAATAAAATGTCTGGGATGAAGTGTCCAAAACGATGGCCGAGACGTGTCCAAAAGCAAAGAAAGTGTCTAAGCCGATGGCCGGGACAAAATGGGCCGGAATGAGCATATGGAGATGGAGACGTACAACACAGCGAAAAACAACCGAAGTAACAAACTTGGATGGTCACAACTCCAATGGCCGCGACCTGGGGATCGCAATACGTGATTGACACAATCTTGCTTCACACTTTAGACAATTTTCTCTTCGACCGACTTGACTTTGTTTACTGCTCTAACCGATGTACTTAGTGACATGTCTCATAAAGCGAGTTCCCAACACGGGTACGTGTGTAGACTTGTAACGACTAGCACTAGTCATTGAATAAAAACTAATATTTTCACTCCACTAGAAAAATCAGTAGCAATAAAAGGTGTTATGCCAATATTATGGCTAATAGGCCATGAAATTCCCTTATGTAACAAATAAAAGTTGTCACTTTTAAGTTTGTGGCTACAAATCGAGAAAGGTGGCAAAAACTCTGGATAAAAGCGACATTAATATGCCGCTAAACACCTTTGCTAGCATCCGAGTCTCGGGTTTGGCAAAACAACCTACTTCCAATTTCTGTAAAATCAAATTGTTCAACCTGTCATTGCAAACTATAACTAACCTGTGAATTTCAATCAACGACAACAGCAGCAGCAGCAGCAGCAGCAGCAATGGCGACAAGATACTGGGTAGTCTCCCTCCCCGTACAAAAATCTGCTTCCTCCCTCTGGAGCCGCCTCCAGGAATCCATATCCAAGCACTCCTTCGACACCCCTCTCTACCGGGTAAAATTCAGACACGCGCGCACACACACACTCACAGAGTAATTTATCAAGAGATCTGCTCTGAATTTTGAAGAATTTTCTTTGACCGAATTTGGCAGTTCAACATACCAAATCTACGTGTGGGAACACTCGATTCGCTCCTTGCACTCAGCGATGACCTCTTGAAGGTGAAATTTCCATTTCGGTCCTCACTTTCTTGTTTATGGCATTATTGAACTGCCGATAAGTTAATGTGACTTGATTTCTGTAATTGTGCAGTCGAATAGCTTCATTGAAGGGGTGTCGCACAAGATACGACGTCAGATCGAGGATCTGGAGAAGGTCTCCGGCATCCTCAGTAGCTCGCTGTCCGTCGATGGGGTCCCGGTTGACTCTTACCTCACCAGGTAATGGCATCATAATGATCTCAATTTCGAATGAAGGATTTTCGTTTTTTTTTCTTAATATTTTTTTCTTTAATGTAAATATCTTTGTAGATTTGTGTGGGATGAGGCGAAGTTTCCGACAATGTCGCCGCTTAGGGAGATTGTTGATGGAATTCACGTACAAGTAGCCAAGATAGAGGACGATCTTAAGGTATATCAAGTCACGCCTGCCATTTTATTGCGTTATTATTGTATATATGTTGATTTGTGCTTTTGCCTACTGCGTGTCCATATCCTGTTTATTGGCAGGAAAAAACACTTTCTAAATGATTACGCTCCTATGTAGGATTCTATCACATGTTAGTTTTATTTGCCCACTCTTATTGACACAATTGTCTGAAACTTTACAATTTAGAGTTACTTGTATATAATGCGAAGGCTAAGGTGGATACGTAGACAAACAGAGGATGACAGGATGAGAAATGAGTATATTTTGTAAGGCAAATGTGGCACCAACTCAGGAGAAGATGAGGCGGTTGTATTCAGTTTAGGCATTTGGTTGCTCTACTGAGGAAGTCACTAGGATAAGTTAACGGGATAGAAGAGGTAGCGATAGGCCAAAGATGAAGCACTTGAATTGTTAGACATATAACAGAGAACTAACTCGAATTTCGGTGTCTGTGAGAATGATGATAAGGATATTTAGTCAGCTTGAATTACTCTGGATTTAGCTTTTTGGGGCCAGTCTTTACGTTGGTTGGCCACTCGAGAATGTCAGGGTAGCTAGAGGCTAAGAAACTCAGCAATTTGATAGCAGCTCCATCTGTCACCACTGTTTTTGTAAAGTTCCGTTTTGAATCTGCAAGTGATGCGAAACTTGCTTAGTGTTTAAGATAGAAGTTCTTTTTTCTTTTGATAGGTGAGGGTAAAATAAAAAGATGGCATGGGGGGCAAACCCATATACCCAAACAATAAAGAAATCAGCCACCTATAGAAAGCATAAAAATATCCAAAAAAATCTAAAAAGCCTCATTTTGGAAGTAACACTTTGTGCAGCCTAGAACGCTAAAGTAGACAAAAAAAATAGCCTTTAGATTCTAAATAGAACCCTCCAACCCTTCAAAAGCTTTGTTATTGCTTTCCTTCCATAAACACGAAGAAATGCATTGAGGAATCAACATCAAGAAGTTAGTTTGCGGACGCCGTCTCTTTTTGTACAGGGCCCAAGCATTTAACATATCACCAACAGATCTTGGCTTGACCCATGCAACCCCCAATAGAGCGAACACCAAACCCAACACAAGCTTGGCTATTGGACAATGTAAGAGCAGATGATCCACTGATGCACCAGCTTTTCTTGCACTTGAAACGCCAGTTCACACAAACCTTTTTTCTCCTCCTCAAGTTACCCCCGTTAACACGGAATTTCTAGCAGCCTCCAAAAAAATAAAATAAAAAAGACACTTTAATTGGGTTTGTCGAACATGAAATCTCTTTCCATGGAAAAGAAGAGTTATCACGAGAGGAAAGTAGGAACCAAGAAAAGACCCCTGCTGTCTTCTTTCTGTACCACCCTGTCTAATTCACCTCGAGAGAAAGTCACAGGCTGTAAGCGCTCAAGGAAAGAGAAGAGCGAATCAAGCTCCCAGTCCATTATACTTTCTTTTAAAGAGCAGATTTCACACAAAGTCACCGCCTACATATAGAACCATGTCCTCCACAGAAGCCTCCTTATTTGCTGCAGTACAGAACGAGGGGGGAAAGACGTATACAGTTTTTCATCACTGCATCATACATCTTGCGAAAACGAACCCGACTATGATGTCCAATGGAGAAACGAAGTGCTCTTTACAGCTTAGCCACCCCTTGCAAATGCCACCTTAAGCTCAAACCACGAGATCTACAAACCATATCTGGAGACCACTCATTCACACCTGTCCCAAACTTTCCCTCAATAAGCTTCCTCCAAAATGGATTTCTTTCCCTCATGTACCTCCATAACCATTCTCGGAAAATTGCCATATTGGAGGTAACCAAGTTCTTTACCCCAAGCCCCCTCAGTGAATCGTTAAGTAGACCTCCTCCCATTTAACCAAATGGTATTCCGTTTTCTCCAGAGCTTCTTAGTCTCTCTAGCTTCTCTAAGCTTTTCGCAACAGCAACCGGAATCAACAGAAAGTCATAAAGTAAGTCGGGAGGCTGGAAAGGGTGATCTTAACAAGTGTAAGGCGACCACCTTTGGAAAGGTACTGTTTCTTCCTACCTGCCAATCTCTTCTCAAAGGGTTCCACCTCGGGACTCCAACAGGCTTTACTTTTAAATAACTAACCCAAAGGAAGTACCAAGTAAGTACATGGAAGCCTCCCGACTCTACAGCCAAAAGACATGGTAAAGGACTGAACATTTGCGACAATCCCAATTGGAATAATTTCACTCTTGGCCACATTGATTTTCAGAGGTGAGCATGTGCAAAAGAATAAAAGCAGCAGTCGAATATAATCTAATGGAGACATATCAGTGTCACAAAGCAAAGTGGTATCATTTGCAAATAAGAGGTGTGACACTACCAGCCTAATTGAGACATCCTGCCTGGCGAGAAAACCCTGAAAGAAACCTCCCATCACTGCAACATGGAGAAATTTGCTTAGAGCTTCAGTAACGGTTAAGAAAAGAAGAGGTAACAAGGAGTATCGTTATCAAATACCTGTAGAAGAAGGATAGAAACCTGCCGGTGGACCATTGGTCAAGATAGAGAGAGAGAGAGAGAGAATCTGGTAGAAGAAATGCAAAATCCAATCCAGCCCCTGTCTCTGCCCCAAACCCCCATCCTCTCAAGCAAGGATGAAAGGAAATTCCAGTTAACATGATCATACGCCTTTTCCACATCCAGTTTACAAATCAAACCAGAGCACCTGTTGTATTCACAACAAAAATACATCTAAAATTTGTCTACCCCCCGACAAAAGCATTTTGAGACTCGGAAATTACCGAGGCTATCACCCTTTGAGCCTGCTTGCGAAAGCCTTGGAAATAAGTTTATTTACCATGCCAACTAAGCTAATAGGACGAACACCTCTAATTCCACCACATCTCCCTTTTGGGGGAACAATGAAATGAAAGTTGTGTTAAGGCTTGTGTCAAATCTTCCAAGCTCAAAAAATCCATGAAAGATGTCTAATACATCAGCCCTTATCACCTGCCAGCAGTGCTTGTACGCCATGTTAATGCCATCGGTTCCTGGCTCCTTTTCCCTACACATAGGTTCCAATGTTGTCACAATCTCCTCTTCGATAAACGGGTATTCAGTAATCACAGCATCATCTCAGCCAAGAATACTGAAATCAAGGCCATCTAAATTCGGCCTGACGTGATCTTCATCCTGAAACAAAACTCCGATAGATACCAATAATGGCCTCACTCACTGCCCCCTCATCCAGAAATTCCATACCACCAACAATGATCTTCCTAATTTGGTTAGACCTCATATGTGAGTTTGCTCTTTTGTGAAAGAATTTAGAGTCTGTCTCATGCTTGTACCCAAAACCTCAAGATTTTTGTCGCCAAGAAATTTTCTCCGATGAAACAATCTATAAGCTTAGGTTTTTTGTTCCAATCACTTATCCATATCCTTCCCGTGCAACACATGAACCCCCTCCTAAGCGTCCAGGTTCTAAATATCATTCAAACTCTTGCTAATCTTGACTCCACCTGCATACCATCTGCTTATTCCACTTTTTTAGTTCATTCTCCAAAAGTTTCAGCTTACCGGCCAAGCCTAAATTCAGATTTCTGTCTACCTCATACCATTCCCACCATCTCTGGACCAAGTCCAAGAAACCTAGCTCAAGATGCCAAATATTTCAAATCTTAAGGGCGACTTACCTTGCCGAACACTGCCGTTGTCCAAGAGCAAAGGTACATGATGAGAGATCATTCTGCGTAAGCACGTTTGAATAACCTCAGGAACCTCTCTTCCCACTCGGGTGAATTAAGAGATCTATCAATTCTGGAACAAGAGGGATCCCTAGTACCACGAGATCAAGTAAACATGCCTCCCTCCAATGGAAGATCAACAAGTTCCACCCTACTAAAATAATCAAATTCTAGCATATTGCGGGAGGAAGAATCGTTATCAAATTCTCTAGCCAGGAAATCCTACAACATTGAAGTCTCCTCCAATGCACCTAGGTCTTCTCCATCTACAATGTATTGCTTTTAATTCCAACAACAAACTGCACTATCAATCACATTGCCAGGACCATAAACACCTGAGAAAATCCCAGTGAAATCTTCATCAACCAATTTTAGAAGGCATGAAACCGAAAACAAGCCACGCATAACATTGACTCTTGAGAATATGCGCCTGTCCCACATCAATAAAATACCGCCTGAAGCCCCTACAACATCTAAAGAGACCCGATCAGCCCCTCAACCTCGTTCGATCGAATTGAGTATCTGCGGCTGTCATAACTTCCGTTTTTGTTTCTTGAATGCAAACCCTTCTTTTTTTTCCTGCTATTAAGGCCCCACACGTTTCAGGATATGCTCCAGATCCGTATATTGAAAAAGAATTTTTTCCAGATACACCCTCCCCTTTCACCGTCAAACTCCTCTCCCCTATCTTCTTGCCATCATAACTAATTGAGCACTCTAGCTTGTTCATTCTCCGACTAACCCTGTGCCTTTTCCCACCAGCCGAAACATGCAACCCTCGTCAAAAAAGTCGAAGGTCTTCATTCCTACTTGGAAGATGAGCTTCGGCAACCATGTCACAGCAACAACGACAACAATGAGAAATTTGACAGAGGAAATGGAGTACTGGTAAATAATAGAATGAAAGAGAAAAATGCACAGTGGCAAATTGCATGGCGTGTCCGTCATTTAGCAAGTCTGATGTGTAGCATTCAAACAATTAGGAATGAAAAGATCAAACAGGCAACGACTCTGCATATCAAAGGAATAGGTTTAGGCCCTCTTTATTTTCCCTCTACGTCAATAAGCTAGTATCATCATGTTGGATGGGTTGAGGTTGGTTTTGATGAAAATGGCAGCCATTGGGTACTTTTGTGGATATAGTCAATTCTCCCAGAACACCAATTCAAAGTTCCGTAAAGATCGGAAACTATTGGGCATTTCAGCAATCATGCTCATTATGTAGAAATTAGGGGGTAGACTCAAAAAAGGGATATGGTCGTCTGCGTCACTGACTGGTAGTGAGGGCTTGGCAATATATATTCGTAATCACTAATCATTCAACAGGTTTCATCATTTTGGCATCACGCTCCATAAAGTGAAACCATTTATTGATAAGTGTAGAGTTTTGGAGATGTTGATTACCTACTTAAAAAGAATGGTTTTCCAAATGTTGAATATGTAAACGACGTTTAAGAGAATTGGAGATATATACAGCAACCTTCAAGATTAGATTTACATATACACAGAGATGTACACCCGTTGTCTTTCGTGTTTCTGTTTCCTTAAAATGCTACCAAACCAGTCGTTGTGCAGTCTATGTTTTTCATGAAGCTTTAGTTGTGATCAAGAAGTCCGTCTCCGTCTCCAGCGAAATATGAATAGGAAGTGCATACATTGGAGAGAACTTGAAACTTGGGGCGGGTTTTGCCAGTTAAATGCATCAAAGCCCGTGTCTGAATCCTCTAAAATGAATGATACCAGTAAACATCAATATCAGGTTTATTTGGACGAAGGAGTCGGCACTTTTTGAGTCAACATAATTGGTTTTAGCATTTATGCTGCCAATTATGCTATTGCTTGAAGAGCTACTCGAGAGTCACTCACTATGTGCAATGTTGTTGATTACAATCTGTGGCATGGTGATGCTTCATTATAGATGATTTTTTGCCAGCCCTGGTCGTCAATTTTGCATGATAAATTCATTTAGTGGTGATCGTCGGGTTTAGTTGGAGTTCTGCGTTAGGTCAAAAACCTGAAAAACCTGAATGCTTTTTCCCTGGTAGAAAGGAATATTTGCTACATAATCAAGTATACAAACTTTGGTTGTAAGAAGTACGACTCTGTTTTTCTGGAGCCTCTTCCTTGCAGTTAACGATTATCTGGATCATCTGTTATAGGTTCGTGTTGCTGAGTCTAACAATGTGCGGAGTCAACTCAACGCCATAAATAGAAAGCAGACTGGAAGGTATGACATAAGTGCCATGATTACGCTGTATATATGTTATGGGATCTGGTGCTTGGTATGCTACTTTTTGCTCGTTCATTCATGTGCTAATACAGCATATACACTCTGGTTGGTTTGTATGCTTGTCTCTGAGAACGAGCAAGGGAGGGGGTTAGATATCATTGCAATTTCAATTTTAAATTTTATGTCAATTTTCTGTGACGGCATTATTACGTGTATCATCAGGGTATGCCCCTTCATGCCAGTGACATGCCTCAACCAGTGTTGTAAAAAGCGCGCCTAGGTGCCAGGCGCAGCTAGGCTCACACAGCGCGCCTCACCTAGGCCTAGGCTCAGCACATTCAAGGAGGCGCGCGCCTCGTGAGCCCAGGCGCCAAGGCGCTAGGCGCGTCGCGGCGGTGGAGGCGCCAAGCTAGGCGCAAGGCTGTGAATAGCCGTTGGATCTTCCTGTTTGTCTTTACCAAATCAAAACACCTTTTCTGTTTTTCTTCACCCAAGCTCTCTCACAGTCTCTCACCGTCTCTCACCTCGCGACACAAGACGGCAAGACCCAAATCTGAGTTTGTCGCCGTCGGCCCGTGACCCGTTGTAGTCTCAGTCTCTCACGGTCTCTTACCTCATGAGTTGCGACCCAAGACGGCAAGGCCCAAATCTCAGTTCGTCGCCGTCGGCCCGTGAACCGTCGCTGCTCGCCGGAGCATCTCCCGTACCCGTTGCAGCTCCCATCGCAGCTCGCCGGCGCACTTCACAGTCGCTGGCGCTGCTTCAGCCGCCTGCACCTCAGTCGCAGGTCCCCTTCGCAGCTGCTGCTCTGGTTGCTCCGCGGGTTTGTGTTCTGATTCTTTCCATTCTTGAAGAAGCTCTCTCTCTCTTTTGGTTTCTAGTCTTTGAAAGTCATTTGATCCGCTGTTAATCTCCTGCCTTTTGTTTTCCCCCATTCAATGACACTTTGAAAACTTATGTTTGCTGTGAGAATTGAGATGATATGCTGTGAAAATTCATGATATATGGGGTGAATGGTGATGTAATTGATGGTTTATAATCTTCCCGGTGGGAGTTTTTGAAGTTTGTTAATTGTCAAGTTCTTATTTTTTTTAACATAATTTATTGTTTTAATGTATTATTATTTATTTATTTTAATATTGCGCCTCACTTCGAAAAGGTGCCGTTTGTGCCTTAGGTGCGCCTGCGCCTTTAACAACACTGGCCTCAACTAACCAAGAGTAAGAGGAGAGAAGCTAGGGAGCCCTTGGACAAGACTCTACACATTTTCCGCTTACCTAGAAGATTTATAAATTGTCAGCAAAATATTATCAGTAACAATAGGCAATATGCCTGTTGCCAGAGCAACCGAAATGCCAAAGAGAGAAAGGAATAACAAAAGGCAATGTGATGTTAAGGATAATTTTGACTGACCTACCCTGAGACAGCCAAATCTCGTAGAACATGCGTCAGGGTTACAAAAGGAGGGAAAGATGGTGATCATCATCATCAAAGCATATGTCCCAAACTAGTTGGTCGTCATGTTCATGAAATATGACTGTGTTTAACGCTGGCTGTCAACCTAATCACAACCGTCCTCCTTTATCTGGGTTTGGGATAGGCTATGCATAAAGGTTATGACAATAAAAGCCCAAAATAGGCGGAGGAGGCTGGTGATCACAACGAGAAATCAACTAGCCTGCCAATTCAGCTCCTATAACACTAGAAAAGAAATTCCTCGATCATGCATCAGATTAACCAATCATGTAAATCATTGAAGGTTGGTGGGAAAATCATTGGTACTAAGGGCTTGCCAATTATTGGTGTTCCGGTGTCTAACACTGCGTGATAACCGCGCCTTGGTAGGTTGGAACTCGGGGGTGTTATGTTGTTCTTCTGAAGGTGGAACTGTGGGTGGTTTACAGCCTGTTTTCAGGATGACTTTCATTTCCTTTTTGGTTTGTGCATAAGATTGTTATGCACTTTAATACTTCTGTACATTGTGGCTGCTTAATATTTTGCTTGTCCAGCTTAGCTGTTCGTGACCTCTCCGGAATAGTCAAGCCACGGGATCTGATTACATCAGAACACTTAGTGACACTCCTTGCTGTTGTTCCCAAGTATTCTCAGAAGGATTGGTTATCCAGTTATGAGACACTCACTTCCTATGTGGTAAAAATCTAAATACTGTTTGCAGTGTTAAGTTCATTTTGTTGGCAACGATCCTTCGTTTCTTCTGAGGGGTGTGGTAGATGCGCTGCATATCTGCCAGAAGTTAAGACTTTTGTCTCTTCCTTACTCCAGAATACGAGACTATTTATAACTTTTTTCATTTGTTGGCAGAAGTAGTTGTTTTAGCTCAGCAAATTCTACTTTTTGATTGAACTAATTGTTTTAGGTCCCCAGATCCTCCAAGAAGCTACACGAGGACAACGAATATGCTCTTTATACAGTGACATTATTCCACCGTGATGCTGATAACTTCCGAAGTAAGGCGCGCGAAAGAGGTTTTCAGGTGAGTTTGTCCTTCAATTTGCCCATTGCTGGAGAATATTCCTAAAATTTGGTTGTCTGTCATTTTTTGCACTTTCTTGCCGTATCTTGCTATGTCGTCGTACTTGTTTTGCAAATCTGAAGAACATTAATTTTGTGGAAGGTGTCTTCTAATAAAGTGCATCTGTGACTTCTTGTAGCAAATTGTGGAAGGTCTCTTCTTATGGGGCGCGTATTTAACCCTTCATGTGTTATTTCAGATTCGTGATTTTGAAAATAATTCAGAGACACAAGAAACTCGCAAACAGGAGCTAGAAAAATTGATGCAAGACCAGGATTCATTAAGAAGCTCCCTTCTTCAATGGTGCTATACCAGTTATGGCGAGGTACTTTCGTTATCTGAGAAGCGTCTGAATTATTCGTGTGATGTTGTATTATGGTTGTACTAAAATTAGACTAAAGGGGGTATATATGCTTCTAGTCCACAAAACTAATGCTGGCTGAGTTTAATGGTACACGGCTTTCTGCAAGGAATTGTGAAGAAAATGCTTTTTTAAGAACATCTCATAGCTATTAATTTTGCGCAGTTCCTGGGGAGATTCTGGATAAGGGCAGACCAGTGGCACGTTTAAGAACCATATACATGCAACAGTTTTAAACAACTTCTTAACTTCAGAAATAGGGAATGCAAAAGCTGGATTTTTAGAGATCATTGATTAAGCTAAGCTAGTTTTCAACTTGGCCTTTCTTGTAGTTTTCTTTCCCCTTTTATGTTTGTCTTGACGCAAACGGCGCGGGTTTGGATTTGTGCATTCCATTCCTGCAGATGCACAGGGTGAGTGGGTTGTATACCAACTTTAGTTTGGAGGGTGTGGCTTCCTGAGAAGGTCACAAGTCAATTGAGCAGCCATTAGTTGGCTGAGTTGTCAAGAGGCCAAACGGCAAGGGTTTAGATTGGTGCATTCCAATCCAGCAGCCACAGAGGGTGAGAGGTTTGTATAACAACTTTAGTTTGGACTTTGGAGGGTGTCCGTTTCTGACAAATGTCGTAGGAAACCAAAAGTTTAAGCTTACCAACTCAATCACAGACGTGCCACTCCATCATCATTCGAAGGTATTAAATCGTTTGACCAAACAAAGACAGTTATTGAGCTAAATAGGATAACATGAGTATTGCTATGCGGGGAAACACGTGGCGACAAAGACAGTTCGCCACGGCTCTTATACAAGCTGGAGTCTGAAGAGTCGGTTGTTCTTTCTGTTGGAAACACAATGTTGACGTAGATATATAATACTTCCTTCTTTTCCACGGATTATTAGTTGTCAAATTCCAAGACCAAGAGGCCTACCAAACAAATTGCGCAACTCAAAGCATTTGTTAGAATTTTATTTTCCACATGACCACATCCTCGCCTTCTCTCGCCTGTGCACAGAATTTATTAATTCAAACAGTCTATTCATTGGCTCCATCTCCAAGTCTTGAAGATTCCGTCTAATAAGAAGGGTCCAAACTCTAGCATTACATAAACCCTTAGTCTAATCTTTGATGGAGGCATCTTTATCCTAGCCAGCAAAAAGAGAGTGGGAAATTCGCTCCTAAGCACCCTACACCACACCAGTCATGGAGCCAAAACTCACCCTTGTCCTATCACTCACCTTAAAACGAACAAAAATGGTGAAACACTTCCCATTCGTTGGAGATACCCTTTGGAAGGCTTGCCCCATAATGCAACTGGAACCTCATTGGGCTCCCACTATCCTGCGCCTTCACCATATTTAGCTACAATCACCTTTCTCCATAAAGCTCCACTCTGTTTCATGTAAACACCATAATCGCTTACCTAGCAAGGAACCGTTGAATGTCTCATTCTGTCCTCCCTCCCGCGTTGAAAGGGGGAGCATACGGTCTTCCAATTCACTAGATGGTACTTTTTGTTTTCAATTGGGAAGGCACTCTTTGCCACTGGCACTAGAATAGGCAACATGGAAAGTGTATAAGTTGGCAAACTTGAAAGGGTACTTTTGATTAAAGTTGACCGATGTCCTTTGGACAGATATTGGCTCTTCTGCTCCAAAATTTCCTTTCAAAGCGTTCAGTAACAGGACCCTTACTGCCATGGCCTTAGGGGTGAACCCAAAGGAAGTCCAAGATATGGAACCAATTTTGCAACCAAATACTGAGCTTCTGACCGGAGCATGCCTTGAAGAGGAGCAAACCATCCAAAGATAACACAGTCCCCACTCTTCCGCCTCCAATAAGACCAGCGTGTCATCTGCAAACAAGACACATGTAACTGCAACCTCTAGACCACTTGTCTCCCCTGCCAAAAAACATGGAATAACACCTGCTGCTACTGCGCTATCCAAAAGATGGTTAAATGCCTGTATTACAAGGATGATGATAACACTCGTGTTCTTCTCACCAGAGTGTTGCTTCCTCTTTCGAATCACTTCTGTGATCATTATATCTTTTCCATCATTTTACATTTGTAGAAGTGATTGAGTATGAATGTTTCAAGATTTCGGTTTGACGTATTTTTCCTGCAGGTTTTCACCTCTTGGATGCACTTTTGTGCTGTACGTGTGTTTGCAGAGAGCATTTTGAGATATGGGCTGCCGCCATCATTCTTGGTAATCGAACTGCATGCTAATATCTATTTGGAAAGTTTTCCTTTAGTTGTTTTCTTCTTCGTTTGGGTTTTCTACCTAAATATCTTGGCTTAAATTTTTTTTTTTTGCTCGATTTCAGTCTGTTGTGTTGGCGCCTTCTGTGAAGAGTGAGAAGAAAGTAAGATCCATCTTAGAGGGCATGTGTGACAGTTCAAACAGGTAATTGTGCTTTCTTGTTTGCTTATCGTTAGTTTATAAAGATTAGGCCAGCTGAAATAGCAATGATAGATTGCAGAAAGTAACAATGGTGGAATGACACAATGAGCCAGGCTAAAGTATCCTTAAGGGTAGTATAGATAATTGATATCCTTGTTGTTACCTCTTAGTAGTGGCATTCTCGACTGTTATTCTATCTTAAGCACGAAATAGTCTTGTTAAGAGATTAGTCATATATACCATTTCCCACCTTTATAGAAGGCTCAACAGCAAAGAACATTAATCTTTTGCCCTGCCTTTTGGTTCAGTATCCCATATCGCCTACTTATTAGGTGGTCCATAGGTGTTCTAAACAGTTGGGAGTCTCTCCCTGAGGCTGAAAGTTCTGGATAACTGTCCCCTGTGCCACTCTTTCTCTCCTGAAGACAAGAGTTTGAGGGTTGGCCCACTCTTTCAGTTGTTTTAGGGCCACAAGAACTTGTCTGACTTCTGTCAAAATTAATGACTGCTGGTTTATTCTGTTGATACTATCTGTTTAATACAATGCAACTGCAGCACGTTCTGGAAAACTGACGACGAAGGAGGCATGGGCGGTTTTGGAAGTGATGCTGATGCGCATCCTTATGTCTCCTTCACTATAAATCTCATCTGAGCCAAGCATTTCTCTTGTCACTGACCATTCTATATTCCAAGTTGCCTTTCACCAGCTTGCAATAAAAAGGATCATATTCCGAGCTTGCTGTATAATAGGTTCAATTACCCATTTCATCCGCTTATATACAGTATGATGCTTGCAAAACTTCCCTTGCTATTTATCCTTCTTTCCCCGTTCTTTTCTAGAGGTTTTGGAGATGTATCGGAAGATACTTTTTGTTTTGTTACTTAACCACTGTAGTCTGTAGTTGGCGGATTGGATGCGGCAACTGTCAGAAGTTACAAATGTTCTTGCTCTAAACTTTGTAGAACATTTTTTGATGCATTTCCTCTTCAGATTTGATTCTCGTGGAGCTTGGTTGTGCAGCTTTGACTTCACTCCTCTCTTCCAGCCCTGTCAATAAACATATGCATTAATTTGCCAAGTTGAAAGTCTTTTTTCTGGGGAGACAAGCACTGAGGTTCAATTACTGTAAACCTACCAAAAAATAAACTGGAAGTTGCTATTTACTCAGTGATCCTCTCGTGGGTTCTCTTTGGATTATTGAAATGCTGACAATTTTTGTGTAAACAACTGTGTTAAAAAAAACTGCCACAAGTGGAAGGGGGGAGGGGGTTGCCTGGTTGGGTGGTTTTATACCTAATGGTTTTGACTGTCTAGGACTGTTGTATGCGAAGTTCTTTGAAGGTCTTTTATGATCGTTTTCACCAATGAAATGCAAGAAAATGGTGGTAATAGTAATCTTCATTGTAGGAAGGTGAAGAGAGCTATCAAACAATCCAAATGCTCCCTCACATGTGAGCGCCGTTTGTACTTGAAAAAACAAACCAAAGACCACAGGAAGTTGAGGCGCTTTATGCATAGTTACATGAAACCAAGACCTTACATGATCGAAGTTCTTTAAGTGGTTAAAAAATGATGCCCATAACGTAGTTTACAGTTTTAGATAAGTTAAATAATTTTTTTTCTCTTTGAAAAAGGTTTGTAACACCCCTCTGTTAGAGTATAATAACATTATTTGATCAATTATTGAAGAGCAACTAGTAACTTAAATGGTATCAAAACTCTCTTTACACGAGTTTTTGGTTCGGTTATGTCCGCCTGCGTAATTAATCACCTTTTTGTGCAGTTGGTGGATTGGAAATGCGCCTTAATTAATATCTTATTGATTTATCTATTCGCGTGAAAATTCTCGCTTAAACTTTGTTCCCAACCTATTATGGTCGCACCCAAAGGCCCAATCGAAGTCCCATTTTGCATGATACGTCCACACAAGTACAGTATTCAACGCATCGAACCTGTCAAAGTGCGCACACTCATGTCACGTGCGTTTCTTGCTTTGCACGCCTTAGTCACTAATTATTTCACGCTAGCATGACTCACAGTACCACGTTCGTCGCACCGCGACCACCCGAGCACAATTTCACCAAAAACATTGGCCGATGGCGCAACCGGAGCAACGGGGTCAAGGGCAAAGACCTCCCCCAAGGCCATGGGGTTGGCCTCGGGCTCCATGGGGCGTTGACCTTGGCCTTCCCCCCCCCCCCCTGTTGTTCACTTTCGCGCAAGGTCCTTTTCTCGCTTCGTATGTGATTTTAGCACCTTTTTCGTCATGTGGGTATAATTCACGTCGACACGCTCGTCGCAACGCAACTTTCGGATTTATCATTGCCCATCAATAACACCTACCGTCGGCGTGCCCGAAATTCACAGAAAGGGGGAGTGGCCTTGGCCTCCCTTCATGGGAGTTGGCCATTGGCCTTGGCCACCCCTTAGAGGCGGCCTCGGCCTCACCAAGGGGTCGGCCTCGGCCTCCCCAGGGGTGGTGGCCTTGGCCTTCCCCAATCTTTGGCCTATGGCCTCCCCTCTCGCGCACACTTATTTTCTCAAGTCTTTGTACCTCCGCGATGTTTACAGACGTTCGTACACCAACCTCGCGACGTTCGTAGTCCGTGACCGCGCACCGCTCCTGCGATGCCTGTCACCCAAAGTCGCGGGCTACCGCCGAATGACCCGTTGCCGACGACCGCATACCATCACTCCCAACTTTGTCATTATTACATGTTGCATTCATTATATTGTTATAATAGGCACACTATACTCATATCACATCTTTGAGACACCCGACGCGTGCCCGGGTGCCGTCTCCGTGACGTTAGTCGCCGCGCCCGTACGCTATCATCATGATACGTGGCCCCGGCACCAAGTATTGCTCCGCGACATTCGTCGCCCCGCTCATGCGCCATCGTCATGATTCGTGACCTCGGCACCAAGCATTGTCTTCGTAACGTTCGTCGCCACGCCCATGCGCCACTTCCATAACATGTGCCTCGGCACCAAGTATATCTCCGCGATGTTCGTCGCCGCGCCCATGCCCCATTCTCATGACATGTGCCCCGGCACCAAGTATTGTCTCCACGACGTTTGTCGCCGTGCCCATGCCCCACTTCCATAACATGTTCCCCGACACCAAGTATTGTCTCTGCGACGTTTGTCCCCGCGACAAGTATATCTCCGCGACGTTCGTCGCCACGCCCATGCGCCACTTCCATAACATGTGCCCCGGCACCAAGTATATCTCCGTGACGTTCGTCGCCTCGCCCATGCGCCACTTCCATAACATGTGCCCGATATATCTCCGCGACGTTCGTCGCCGCGCCCGTACGCCATTTCCATAACATGTGCCCCGACACCAAGTATATTCCGGCGACGTTCGTCGCCTGCGCCTATGCACCATTGTCATGATACGTGCCCCGGCACCAAGTATTGTTCCGCGACATTCGTTGTTGCGCCCTTGCGCCATTCTCATGATGCGTGCCCTCGGCACCAAGTATTGCTCCGACATTCGTCGCCGCGCCCGTGCGCCATCGTCATAACATGTGCCCCGGCACCAAGTGTTGTCTCCACGATGCTCGTCGCCGCGCCCGCGCGCCACTTTCATAACACGTGCCCTGGCACCAAGTGTTTTCTCCGCGACGCTCGTCGCTGCGCTTGTGCGCCACTAACACAGACGTGCCCCCGGCACCTCACTCATTCCGCCGCGCCCATGCGTCGGGGCACTAACACAGTCGTGCCCCTTGGCTCTCTGTCACACTACCCTGCTCCTTGCATCGGTCAATCCTTTCACCACACCATGCGCACCTTGCCTTGGTCATGGAACATGCTTCGACCCACTCTCCGGAGTGTGCAACATCATGCGGGGATAGACGACTCCTCCGGGACACTATCTCCGCCAGGGAGCTCTTCAACTCCCCTTCCGCCAGGTAGACGGCTCCTCCGGGATGCTACCTTGACGGGCTCTGAGTGCTTCGGCACAAGGACTCACCGCAGGGATAGGCGACTCCTCCGGGACACTATCTTTGCCAGGGAGCTCTTCAACTCCCCTTCCGCCAAGTAGACGGCTCCTCCGGGATGCTACCTCGGCCAATCGGGTAGACGGCTCCTCCAGAATGCTACCTTGACGCTCCGAGTGCTCCGGCACAAGGACTCACCACGAGGATAGGTTACTCCTCCGAGACACTATCTCCCCCAGGGAGCCCTTCAACTCCCCTTCCGCCAGGTAGACGGCTCCTCCGGGATGATACCTCAGCCTGCCAGGTAGACGGCTCCTCCGGGATGCTACCTCGGCCTACGGAATAGGCGACTCCTCTGAGACATTATCTCCGTCAGGGAGCTCTAGAACTCCCCTTCCGCCAGGTAGACGGCTCCTCCGGGATGCTACCTGGCCCGTCAGGTAGACGGCTCCTCCGAGATGCTACCTTGACGCGCTCATAGTGCTCCAACACAAGGACTCGCCCGCGGGATAGGCGACTCCTCCGGGACACTATCTCCGTCAGGGTGTCTTCGTGACTGGCCTACGTGCTTCGGCACTGAGGGCTTGCGTCGGCACCCCTATGGACTATGACCCCTGGGTCACTTCGAGAAGGGAACAGGTCTTCGGAAGGCAGCTCTCCTAGTCCACCTGGCAGTTGGGCGTCGGGTCTTCTCCACAATTGCTAGGCCTGTGGGACTCTGCAAGGGCTTGGATTGGTGGCTAGATCAAAGGGTTCTCTGGCCACACCGACGCTGTGGGAGCCAATCTTTCCAGACAGATAGAGCGACGCTATGCGGGGCAGTTCGGGTGAATATGCGATTCGACAGTCCGTGGAGCACCGACAGCTATGGACCCTTCGATGACGTGTCACTCCCGGGGAGCGCCATGTGTCGCGTGATGACATCATCATCTCAACCTCTATAAATAGAGGTCTTGAGAATTCATTTGGAAGGAGAACATTTTTCTAGACCTGGACATTTTCAGAACACTTTCACTTTCTCACTCTAGAATCCTGGAGAGAGAAACAACAGGACCTTATTTCTGGACCTAAGTATCGAACTGTGACTGTCGTCGTGTATTCACCATGCGCTATCGCCCTCGTAGCACTGCCACCCTCAGGCTCTGTCTGGGAAGCCCTTGGTCTCTGCCCTTACTCCACCCTTGCTATGTCCCACATCATCACATTTAGCATCTAACTCAGACTATATTCCTTATGGCATCTTCACATCGATTGCGAACTCACTTTTCTCGACATCAAACTTTCAGAACAACCGGCGAGTTGTTCAGAGTAATGCCTTGGTGGTGGGTGGTGTTGTGCATACTATAATATATATCCAAGCAAACATCCAATTAAAAGCGTCAGGTCCAAGGCGGACAGTTTACTAGGTAATGGTCCCAATATGCTTTTGTTGCTTTGCTCAACAAACAAGTTGGTGATGGCGGAAATGGAATTCTATCAGTTATCTCTGGTTGTAGGATTTGGCACTCCACATTACTTGTCTCCAGTTTCAAGTGTCCAAACCAGAACGAGACAGATTACTGTTTGACACTCCATTTTATTCAAGTCATACAGCAACCACCACACCCCCTCAAAGAAAAATGACACAAGAAAATTTCCCATTATACCTTTGACAGGTTACTTTTGGATCTTGAAAGAGCACTTCTAAAACTTGTCGATGCAGAGTTCGAGTCTCATTCAAACCGTAATGACCGTCCTTTTCCGCCACAGCTTATGAATCGGCAGGAGAATGCAAATACCTTTGACAAGTTGGCAAATTGGATAGGTGCATGTATTGATTAACATGTTCCAGTACCAAACATCATGAAAGCCTTAATGTTATTAGAACTTGCCATGTGTCTTGCAACCCTGTGTTTCTATTTGACAAGTAGAAAACACACACACACACACACACACAGCCCTCCCTAGATACAGATTGGATAAATATATCCTTTGATTAATCAATATGAACCAGGTATGAGTTCTATCTTTATGTAAATGTAGTTGGGTGCAAAACATGACGCCCACATCCCAATGTCGGAGGAAGCGACACTCAAATGAGAGATGGGACGAAATATGAGGGGACTACTTATAATTAAGAAATTGCATAAAGCTGCATCAAGAGGAATAATAATATTGTAATGTTTGTAGGCTAACTTACAACATATACTTACATGTGACCCAAGTCAAAGTTATTTATGTTATCCTCTCGGATTTTTTTTCTTCTAGTTTCATATAAAATTATTTACTCGTTGCACCTAAAATTTGGTCCACATATAAGTGGTCCTCAAAACGGCTTAAGTTCTCCACATCTTAACATTGTGAAATTTGCCCTAAAGTCTCAACCTCAGCTCTTTGAATGGACAGAAGCCAACCAAGCTGGTATGGAAAGAACCAAATAGATAACAAAATCGAAAAGTGACCAAAAGAGCAACAGAAGAAATATCCAGAGAAAACCTCGAAAGTTAAAAGAGGAATAACGCCCATGCCTTGGCTAGAAAACATGAGGCCACCACCTTATTAAATTAGTGTCACCCTTGGTTGATATATTTGGTGGACAATGGAGACAGAGGCAATTCAATAGCAAATGCGCCACCACCTGCGGCGGACCACGGTGGTGGGCCCCGGTCCCATTGGTGACAAGGGGCTTCCCTCTTTGGGTTTGATAATGAGTTTGATGATAGGTATATTGTCCCATTCCTATCCTTTACAGCCTAAAAGAACAATTTAGAAAGGCCCATGTAGTTAAGCATGAAGTTTCAAGCAATTAAATGCAGCTTGCTTGTTCACTTCCCCATTGTTTTCCAAGTGCAAGCTATGAGTGAAGCAGCCCCCCAACACGACATGACCTCCAATCTGTTCTCTGTCTTCGGCAAGACGTTTATGGGAGCTTAGGGACTTCATTTATCTCCCTTTGATCACTTAATAATATGTGTATGTATGTCTACCTATGTACGTAGATAGCTACATTGCTAGCTCATCTGTGGCCGATCCCATTAATAATAATCTATACGGACGTGTCTTTCATTTAATTTGCTTGCTCACGAGTTTGACACCAAGTATCTAGCCGGACAGACCATCCACACCTAGCGAATCTATTAGCGACACTCTTGTCAATGTACGCTATTTTCTAGTACAATGAAAACTTTGATTCGGCTACAAAGAAAAAAGCACTTAGGTAGATAAACCTTTTTTTTTCTTTTATATGATCAATGGTGAACTCTCATAACTGACAACCACTTTTTATATCTCTAGAATTGTTCTCAGTTCTTAAAAATATATGTTTGAGCATAACGAAAAAGTTTAAAATCATGCTGAAGTTAGCACCAGATCGAGATGGTTTCCTAGGAATGAAAGTGGCCGAAAAAGGAACTTGCACGATGGCAACATTTACTGGATCGATGTAGCTTGTACTGTACTTTGAATGGATTTATACCATAAATGAAGAGGAGGCGTAATGATAGGTGTAGCCGTGTAGGGAAGCTCCACCAGATGGAAATGAACATATAATGTGGGAAAGGACAGCTGAACTGAAAGTTGAAAAAGGACAGCAAAACACCACATATCTTATGCCATACCCCATTGCTAGGAAGCCATTACGAACTTACATAATCTTCGAGCAACAAAACCTGATTATGTTTGTTTGTTTATTTAGTCGGCAACCAATGGCTATACCACCATTGGCTTTTCTTCTTTTGTACAAGGCCTCTACGTTCCAAATTTATGTAGCATCTCATGTTCTCGGAGAACCATCAATCTCTAGGATAGTGGTGCATGACAAGGGTGATGATGGTTAAACATATATAATGCGACTTCATTAGGCTTCGATTTTTTCAAAATAGAAGGTTAAACTATTGTCCAATCTAGTTGGAACATCGGATGACAATTTGTCGCTATTGAAATTTTGGTGTTACATATGTATTAGGACATAAGTAACGACCGCGAAAGAAATGCTGCAGAAGTGTTACCAAAGTGTTTTAGCATCGGCGTTGTTTCTAAACAAAGAAGCGAAAGGAGTTTGCTCCATGAGCAAATAATGTCCTAACAAGTAGGACATCAGTGATAAGTAGAGGAAAATAATTTGTTGTATTCCAATCTCTACTTTATCATGGTATCAGAGAGTTTGGTTTAGGGATTTTCCTACCGTTCTCATGAAGGTTCAGACAATTAATTTGCTATCTACGTCTGAAAAGCTCTTTGGAGCTACATAAGTTGTTTCTTGGCTTGATTGAGGAGATCAATAATGATGCATAAGATCCAAAGTAATTGATCTAATTATTTTTGGCTTCCATCAAATTCCCTACACCTAAATCCTAAAAAACATGTCCGTTAGGTATTGTGTACAAGCATCTAAGTTGTTCTCGGGGGATACATGTGGGGCTTAATTCCATTTTCAGACTCCTTACCTCCACCTCCACCCACCCCCGGGGGTTTAGAGTTCGAGGGATGGAGGACGGCCTACTATCTCTGTTTATGCATCTCTCTTCCCTACAAAGGAAAAGCTTGTTTTAATTCAAGTTTAAGAGTCTTAGGCCTGTTTGACACAAAAATAAATTTTAGTTTTTTTTTTCAGTTTTGAAAATTAGAAGAAAAAAAAAAAGTTGCGTTTAGTAACTATTTTCCTTTTTTTTTTTTCTTTCAGTTTAAAAACTCAGTTTTTAAATCAAGGCTGTTTTTAAAAATTTCAAAAACTGATTTTTTTTAGCCCACCACCATCCTCCCACCGCCGGCCGGCGCCAGCCACCAGCCACCACCAGCCTCCACCACTATCAGCCACCACCACCACAAACCACCACAAAAAAAAAATTGGGTTGTCAAACACCCAAAAAAAATTGAATTATCAAATACTCACTTGTTTTTGTAAAAAAAATAAATTAAACTGCTCTTTCTTTTTTTGGAAACTGAAAACTAAATTTTTTTTTGTCAAACGAAGCCTATCATTGAATGACATGCTAGATTTATAGAAAAGGGACCTTATAAAGTATGTCGGCCAGCACACACACACACACACACACACACACACACACACACACACACACCCTCACCCACACCCACACCCACCCGGCCCCTATATATACGTGTATATATACACGTATAAATTCATTTCTCATGTTCATGCACTCCATGACATATATGAGGTTAGCCTTTCTCACCCATTCATATTAGGTCGCGACGTTTCATCTTAAGCTTAAACTTGTAAAAAATAAGTTTTGTAGTATACATTACGCTTGGCGTCCCCTTATGTGCAATGTAAATATCACAGATGAACAAGAAGTGTACCACCACTGAGAGCACAAATAAATGACTGCAAATTAAACGACAATATTATCAAAATGAGACTAAACAGGCAAGCGAGATGTCAAATCCAATACTTTACAGAAAGAGAGCTTTGACATCATGTTTAGTTATCATATACTCTAAATTTTAAGTCAGTAAAAAATAAGTCTAATACTGTATGTCATACTTACTAGTGTTCGATCAACAGTACGTGCATGCGTGTGGGGTGGAGGGTACCTAAGAGACCCTTTATGGAAGAACTTGGCGTGGCAATATATAGTCTAGATTTTTATGCTTACCAGACATGCATCATGAATAAAAGAAAAGAAAAGAAAAGAAAAGATATTTTAGGAAAGCCTCCGCATAGTATCATGCCAAGTGAGGCAATTTTAACCCGTACTTTACGGAAAATAAGCACCCAAAAAAAAGACTAAATAGATTTGTCTTTTATATGTAGTCATCACCTTAACGTGGACCATCGATAATTAGATCTAGAGAGAGACCTTGCAAAAGCTTTGGGTTATTTTGGTACGCTATTTGCTTTGACAGGTCACATTTGGGAGCTCTTCGATTTGTACCCCTCAGATAATCTATGGATGCTGACTTGTCATGAGAAAAAGAAATAGCGACTCCCAGCTCCAGACCATTCTTTGGTTGTGAGATAGAGAAACAATCCTTGATTTAAGCTCCTCTCAAAGGTGAAATATTTCGTGGAAAAATGATGTAATGGTCCAATTTACTCGACTTATTAGCATTGTTATAGGAAAGGATAATTTGATGCAAAACTATTCTTCGTTTTGCATAGTTTTTGAAGCGTTAGGGAGGTAGACCGTAACGTTTTTATCTAAATTACACTTACTTTTTGAACTTATTACATTTTGTGAAAACAATGAACAAGTGACCGTTAACGGTTTGATATTTGCTTGTGTACTAAAACATTAAAGAAAAGATTTCAATGGATGGTCCATAATCACACCCACATAGTCATACGATTAAATGTAATAAATAAAATTATCACCCCATAAAAAGTCGATTGATACGTAAGTCCCCGTACTGAAATTGGTGAAAGTCGATGAAATCAATCGATGACGACGCGGGGGGGGGGGGTGTGGGGGGTGTTTGAAATTAAAGCCAACTCCTCTTAAAACTCAAGATCTATCATCCAAAGTCGACATGAACCATGGATTGGTCAATTGGACCCTTAGAAACAAATTGAGGATTCATGATTGAGTTCCAAAAGAAACAATCTAAAGTTGGCATCCAAAACAGTGTGACAAATTATGTGTTTTCCTTGTTGAGAAGCGACAGCAGGTTCAAGATGTGGGCTTCAACGTCCCATTTTTAGAGCGAATTGGCACATTCAAGTGTTTGGTTATTTGAACTAGAATTAATTTGGTGGGCCATCTGTGTCATTGATTTGTCAAATCTTTTTCCTTTTGGCAAAATGATTGGTCATATCTCAATGTTAGTAATCCATCATTAGCTGAAAAATGATCTGAAAAAACCATGGATCTAGATTCTTTGTAGTTAATGGGTAAAACGGGCGAGGTGCAATTTGGTCCTTAAGGCATAATCATCACATAAGAGGTTCAATTATGATTCATGGATGCAATCAATTTGTTCTTTAGCCATAAAAAAGTATGACATTTGTAATATAATAAGTTACTTTAAGACCGTTCAAATTTCAGATCAATTATACATTAAAATTAAGATTGATTTTCATACCTGATGAGCTATTCAGATCTTTTTAACTTAGATACTTGACTTTAATATGACCAGAGCTCGAGTCTGCCCGTACCTCATGGTCTTTACGCCGCCACCTCACAATCTACACTATGCTTGAAGGTCTGTTTTACTTGTCGAGACTCAGGATCACCTCGTATTGCATGCTATGCGTGAGGGCGATTGTTGAATTCTCACATCAATTATACATAAGATTGTGATAAGTTCTTACAGGTGAACATTAGGCTTTAAGAACGACATTTTTACAGTGCCAGAGTAATTTACGTTGGTATTAAGATGCAAGCTGCTTTGGTAATTTGCTTGTCCTTTTTTTTTTTGTCTTAGATGTTTCACCATTTTGTGCTTAACTTCAAATTTTGTTAGTAGAGACATATATTGGATTAAGTGCCCCGGTAACAAGGATTAGAAGATATATGTTTGTGGGTTTAGTAGAAGATCGAAGAATTAATGGAGGATATTAATTAAGCTAATCCATCCCAATCCCTCTTACTAAAAGCAGACGAGTGAAGGATAAGAACAATAAAAATCACTCTATTTGCCACCCTAAAGAAAGTCGAATCGGGTGGTGCAAAAAGTTCCGCATTGCAAGTACATGTAAATAATTGAACAAGCATCTATCCTATCCTTGGTATAATTTCTTCAAAATTGGTAAATCATAGCAATACAAGCTTGGATTTGTCTTAGAAAATATTTGATTATCAAGAGAAAACTCTAGTTATCCTCTACTCTTTTTCTTCTTATGTGTGCAATTGAACGCGAGTGCATCAAATAGTAATCCAGTTCCAGGCCGAATTAACCGAGCAACACATTTTATTTGTGATTTTCGCCACCTATATATTATTGTTGCCCAACTTTAGTACTGGAGTTGCAGGAAAGTTGTTGCAAATGAGGAGGAATATTGATCTAAGATAATCAGGCTGTGGTAATTCGAATATGTCTAGGTATTTCATTGCTATCTGCACTGACAATATACATATGTTTCATTACACACAAACACACACGCACAACAGTGCTAATACACACAGAAAGATTCCACCGTACGGGCCTTCGATAGAGAACCCAACGGATCATCCACTCTGGCTAAGTAGTCATGTCATCACAGTAATAAAGCCCCTCCTCCTTTAATTACCATAAAAGTTTGTGACAAGAGACAAACAAATATAACGGTAAGATTAACTGTAATAGCAGAGCAACTGCAACGACAACAAGAATAGGAGTGACAAAGTTTCCTGGAGATGATTACTATTTCTACATTATTTTCGGTTATATACCTAGGTTTTAACCACCACATTCAAAGCTACCTTAGCTCTCTATGGGAATTTGTGCTCTACGAGACCTTTGGAGTCAACTTTGGACAGGAACAATGGGATCTGCAAAAGATTGGGTCCTTATTTTGTCGGTTATACTTGTCTTTTTTGGTGGATCCATGGTGCTTCTAATCCATTAATTATGCTGCATGCACTGCGACCTTTATTCACAGAGCTTAGAAGTGATGAACGACCCTCCCTTGGAATCAATACTGAGGAATAAAAAGCTTTGGTAGCGTGGTTGTAGTTAAATCTCGTTACAAGCTGGCAGCTTCATGGAAAAGAAAACAAAAATATGACAAAAAACAGTCAGTCACTGAATTTATTCAACAGATAGCGCTAAAAAGTAAAGATCTCTTTCCGATTTTGTAGCTTGCAGCATGATATATGTTGTTACGATCATTTCGTTACTCCAAGAAATATTTGATAAATAATTCCCAAATTTTCTGTTTCTTTGTCTTCCTAAAACGCTTTCCAAATTTCGTATTTTGTACTCTTATTTCATCCCCCGAACATACTGGTATATAAGCATGGCATAAGCCATTGACATCGTAGCCTAACAGCTTGTCGTTAAATTTATTATTGCATGCATATTTTGTCAGCACTACGTACCTTATACTTAGTGATTCATATATAATGTGAGGTGAGACAGTGATTTGAGTGCTTACCGAATTGTTTGTAGGCAGCTGTTGATGCTATATTAATGGAAAGAGCACAAGTTGGTGCTGAATCCAGACTGACTGATAATCTTTTGTCTTTCGCCATCCACATCCCATAAGAGCTGTCCATTACTCTGAAAATGACGTGTTTCGTCAAAGTTAGAGATATAGGTCTCACTTGTTTTATATAAGTAGCCTTGTAGTTTTGTAATGGTATGAATAGTTTAAGGTGGTTATGTTTGGCTACCATGGCCTATCACAAATGGATATTGTATACCTGAGAGAGTATATTTTGCATCTGCCCCTGTTGAAATAGAAGTGAAGTTGGACTGTCCAGGAGCGGATAGTTATTCGCTGTGGTGAAGGTGTTGGTTGTAGAAGGGCTGCACTGTTGCACGTTTGGCAGTGGCGACGCCAAGCTACCGAGCCTCTGAAAATTCATGAAAGAGGGAGCGCACATCAAATTTACGAACGAAAAATTGGCTAGGCCTAATGCCGAAGTAAATACAACTTTTGTCAAAGCAACGTGTAGCTGACAGAGTCACGCAGCACTGTTGCTAGAACCAATTTTTGCATATGCGCTGACGCTAGCCAAGAGTAGCAGATGAAAGAATGACAACTTTTTATATCTTTTCATAGTTTTCTGATTGCTGAAGTTTACCTCAGGTTTAACCATGAACGAATCCAAGTCCAGTCCAAAGTCATAGAACATGGGATTTACGGAAGCAAGTTTCATGGAGAGGAACTGAAAAAAAAAAGGGAACTCCATTAGTTTTCTTGGTACCTATTTGCCTTCGACCGGAGATACGAAGGAGGAATATACAAGCAGTTAATAAACTATTACCTCTACTTGATTCTGTAGGGATTGGACATAGTTAATTATTTCATCCAACATAAGGGCCTTCCCTGTCACCTATATTTCAATCACACATGAAAATGTCAGAAAAACACTGAAGTTTGAAGGGAGTGAGAAGCATTACTGTTTACGAAAAAAAAAGGGACTTCTAAAGTGAAGACAAAAGTGCTGGGCTTCACCTTGTCACACCCGGGAACAAGAGCTTGCAGCAACTTCATCCTCTCACTTATTTTCTCTCTCCTCACCTGAAACCCATAAAAACAAAAATTATTAGAACTTATTTATTGAAGCGACAATTTTGGTAATAGTTTTGAGTTGTGTTGGTATATACAACTGGAAATTTCCTGGTCCTAAATGTGATAAGGAGACAGTGGAATCTGAAGAAGTTAATCTTATATCAGTGAAATGAATAGTAGTTACCCTCTCAGCAAGGCTGTGGCTGTCTGTTGCTTGGCCCCTCCTTGCCCTGACGTGAATGTAGCCTGTTGGAGCTTCTTCAGTGACTTTCTTCTCATCTTTCTTGTAAGCTCCAGCCTTTTTCTCTTCAGCATCTTTCACCGTACCATTGCATTTCCTTTGCTTCTTGGGTTTCGCTCCTCTTGTATCCTAATAAGATAAGCCATCAGGTGCGTCCCACAAAAAGAAAAAGTTATACAATTCATCACTTATTCATGATCAAAACATATAGATAGAAGTTTACTGAAAAATTGATTAATTAGACCACCAGAACTATGGCAAGTTTTAGCAGACTATAAGGCTGCTGATCAGTTTGTGATAGAAGGCGCATGGGTAGCAAAATATGGCATGTCTATAATTTCAGTTACAAGGCCGAAATTGTGGAAGAAGATTAGTTACATGACTGAATTCCAGTGTTGGAAGTGCCTAAGATGTTGAAGTGTGTGACTTTTAGTTTTGTACCTTAGATTGAGCAGAGTTTGGGGAAGTCCCGTCTTTGTGCTTTCTCTTCTTGTCCATGGGAATAACCCTCTGGGTGACTTGCTCACTACACTCGATCTTATCAAGTACCACCGATGAAGAATCGGGGCTATTTGTCACAGAAGGTTCATTGTAGCTTACAACAACTTTTGTGTCATGCTCAAGGCAACTGCTTTGATGAACACTAACATCCATAGGAGAAGTACCCTGAAGAGGATCAGGTTGTTGAAACTGAGGGAAAAAGGTGGTGGTGTTGTTTGGTTCCTCCAGAAAGCCAGACATCTTGCTGTGAGGGTTTGGCAAGTAGACTGACTCAAGAAGAAAAGGGTGGTGTTGGTATGAAAAAGCTGCCATTTTCAAGGGTGCTTTGGAATTGTAAAAATCGGAAGGCTTCAAAGAAAGTGATAGGAGAGAGATTGGTTGATGCTTGGAGGCAGGGAGAGGTAGCAGTCAAGGGGAAAAATTGTGGGTCTGAGACAATCTAAGAGGTCAGGTATATATAAACATGAGGAGAGAGAAAAAAACAACTCCCCCCTCCCTTTTTTTTTGCCAAAATACTTTTTATAAAAATTTCCCATGCAAAATTATCTAGAGATTTGACTGGTTTTTTCTTTTTTCTTTTTGGCATGAATAGTTGAAGTGGGGAAGGTGGGGGCAATCAATTCTCTTTGGTTTATCTGCAGACAACTGCACGTCATTTCTTCTGATTAAACACTCAAAATCTTATACGGTAATTAATAAGAACAATTATAACTACATGCATGTCAGTCACTTTTTCCCTCTATTTCCACAAATACTCAGTCCCTCCGGTACGTATCAGTGATTCAGATATGCTGCATATGATTCAGTTCATTCAATTCCATAGAAATTCAAGGAAATTTTCTCAGCATATATACGAATTACTGGTCCTTCGACAGAGTACTACACTTTTTAATTGCACAGAACCAGATGAAATAGCTTCGCACCATATAGAGCACAGCAGAATCACTTATAGTGAGAGATGTCTCTTGGAACAAAGATCTGAATCACTTATTGTGTGCCACATTCATCTACGATAGCCTCTATCGATATTTATCCCAAATAATTCCACCCTGTATGAGACTCGATTGAGCTTGTGATCTAGCAACATGGAGAGTTTTTACCATGGGGCATCACTTTGTTCTCATTTGTCATCTGGCTATTTTCTTTTATTTCAATATATCAATTTTTTTACTACTGCATTGATTTGAAAATTATTTTATTCTGTTCTTTACAAAAAGAAAAAGAAAAAAGACACCACTATAACAAACAATAGTATCCCCCCCCCCCAACTCCCTCCCCCCCCCCACCCCAACGTGCACGCGCATACACACATGGACAGAATGGGCAATTTTGGTTTGCTTCTATTTTTGAAATGAAATATGATTAAATACAAATTAAATGTAGGAGGGCATTTGCACATATATGCCCGCTCATCGTTTACACTGCTATTTAAAGCAAATTATTACTGCGTGTTAATTTGGAGCGCTTTTTCCTTGGCAGTAAAATGGAAAAAAATAAAAGGGCTAATTACACCTATGTCCCTGAGGTTAAGGAGTAATTACAGTCAAGGACACAAAGTTTCAAAATGTAACATTCCGTGACCAAAAGTGTTTCAAATGTATCACCCGTGTCCATCTGTCAGGGTTCTGTCCAAAAAGTATACTTTTTTATGATGTCATCAATACGTATTTTTAAAATGACGATACTATCCCTTGTACTGTATATACTGAATATTTTTAAAAATTTTATATTAAGATTTTAAGCCTTAATTTATAGATTAGGGTTTTAAAACCTAGTTTTGTTCTTTATCTTTGCATTAGGCTTTGAAAACTCTAATTTGCAAATTAGGGTTTCAAAACCCTAATTTACAAATTAGGGTTTTAAAATCCTAATTTACAAATTTTGGTCAACCCACCCACACCGGCTGATTGAGAGAGAACAGAAGGGGACGGCGGGCGATGGAGTCTCGGATGGTCGCGACACGTGGATCTGTTTTTTTGGGCTAAGAACAGAAGGGGACGGGGGGCGATCGGCGACTGGTTGATATGTTTTTTTCGGCAAAGAACAGAAGGGGATGGGGGGCGATGGAGTCTCGGATGGTCTGCGACTGGTGGATCTGTTTGCGACGATGGGGGGCTGCGGTGGAATTGCTTTGTTCGGGGAAGAACAAAAGGGACAGCCTGTGGAGAAGGGGGCTGCCGGGGTGAGGGAAGGGGCTGTCCACGGGGAAGGGGACTGTCGGTGGTGAGGGAAGGGGTTGCCGGGAAGGGGCTGCAGGGGCAATCAAGTCTTTTTGTCAAAACAATTAAGTATTTTTGTATTCCGTTTGTCAATAGATATAAGTGTTACATTTTGAAACTTTGTGTCCTCGGGTGTAATTACCCCCAAACCTGAGGGACATGGGTGTAATTAGCCCAAAACAAAAATGAAAATGAAAGACCTGGAACCACTAGCAAACAAGTACGTGCATATGATCATGTAAGCTACTGTTTTTCTCAGTAGATTAGAGGACCAATTTGGTAGCCACTTTTGAGGAGGGGGATGGAAACAACAGACACAATTCTGTTGTGCGGAGAAAATTTGACCGATATCCAAGTTATGAAAAGATAGTTATAACTTTAATATGATAATAATTAATGGTCGTTAACTAAATTTAGTGATTTTTATTTAGTTACGCAAAAATAGTTCTGCTAAAGATTGTCGTTGAGAATGTAAGCGAAAAAGTCACTGAAAATATTTAGCGACTATTAATTGTTGCTATACAAAGAGTTGTAATTACTACAACCTGAACAACAACCAAAATGTTTTTCAATTATTCTTCCTAGTGGCCTCGATCTGCCTTTCTCTATTCGCATGAGATTCAAAACATTGGTTCTTTTTTTTTTTTTTGAAAAAAAGCAATAGCTGTATCATGAAGCCCAACATAACAATGGGTCCAGGATAGAAACAAAATAGACACTCCAGAAAACAATACTTGGACAGATACCTAACATGCAAGTATGGAGAACATAAAGAAGAAGAGGAAGACTTGCCTGGTGGAGTACTTGATGAGCAAAAAGATGGTATAAGCATGCAAACATCACGAAATTGAGAAATGGAATGGAATATGATCAACATGTACATACCACAAAAGGGAAAAATAGTTAATACATGCATTGAAAATCGCAAAAATCCTATGATGAACTCCGTATTACATTAATGCAAACGTAAGGTTCAAATGTGTAGCTTATACTATCTTGCTTAGTTTAGGAAACATCCAACCAATTTGCAGAGAGAGAGAGGAAATATATCTTAGCTAAGGCTTAGAGACGTGAAAGTGGAAAAGGAAAACAAAGAAAGCTCATGTCCGGATGAAAACAAAATTAAGAAAGCGATTGGAACATGAATACAAGAGGATATCGGATAGGCTAAGGCCGTGTGTGGCCTTTGTCCGTGACATAAAACACTCTGTTGGGCTGATAGAGGAAAAACTTTGCATATTCCAGCTGCTTATCCCTCTTTTTTAAGGTCCAGGCCATTCAGAGGTTTTGCAGCGAAAGGCAAGCTTTGGACTCTGACCTGCGATGCTTTTTCCACATCATTACTTATCGCTTGGCTTCAAAATTCGTCAAGAAATAGAAATTAACCTTTTCAAGTGCTTAAAGCTACGAGTATAAGAAAATTAGGGTGCAGAAAGAAGTATTTTTTTTTATTTTTTTTTGACTAATCTAGAGCGAGTAATGTAATATTTTTCATATTCTACCCCCCAACCCTGAACACACAGAAACACGCAGACGTAGCAGCCATGTTCTTGCAACTCCATAAATTATTTACTTGAAACTCATTTTAGGTACAGTAGACCAAAATCCAAACTAATTTTTAGGAAGTAGAATCATAAATGCCAAGTATGAAGACCTCAGCTAGACTACAAATTTTCACGCATTGTGTGGTCTTCTTTCTTTTCTTTTTGGTTGGACAACAAAGGATATATTTTTTCCGATTTGCACATTAATCAAACTAACACGTTCCTTTCTGGATGATCTTACTAATCGTTGGTGGCAAAACAAGCACAAAAATGTATTACGTGGGACACTACATTGAATAGCCCGAAGCCACGAGCAGACGTTTGCCAGGTGCACTGGAGTTCAAATTTTCGCATACTGGATGATCTTTCTTTGTTCTTTTTTGATTGATAACAAATGATATATTTTGTTCGGTTTGCGGATTTATCAAACCACCACGTTCCCTTTTCGGATGATCTTATTAAATGTGGTGGTCAAACAAGCACAAAAATGTAATACACGGCACAAATTGAATAGTTCGAAGCCACGAGCATATGTTTGCCTGTTGCATTGGACGTTAACGCAGTACGTTTCCAGTAATTCAATAAAACCTGCGGCCGCAAGTGTGTCTTTCCCTTTTAATGAGGTCTCGCTTCATATGTTAATGGTATGCAGCTGTGACACTCAATTCACTGAACTTCGATTGCAGTACATAGAAGGAAAGTTATGCCAATCAAATCGATCTGAAATCTGGGACTGTATGAACCTGGTCCGCAGTCCAGTAAGACCACGTTTACGCACAGTACCCTGAATATAGAACGCTCTTACATTTACCAGTTGTCCACGTGGACGCACTTCATCAAAAGAAACCCCCGCCCCCCCAAAAAAAACGAAAATCCATTTTTCAAAATGGTAGCTCTTTCACATGATTTAATTTTGACTCTACATTTGATGTGATTGATGCTAAAATCACAAAATTTGTGGACACACATGCATGTACTTGCCAAAGGAAAATTATAGGCTTTAGGAAAAGAATTTACTAGGGAAAGTGTATTGGGCAACTTCCATTTCGAATTCTTGATAATTTCATGCATGGGAAGAATTGAAGGGTTGCGCTTCTGACCTTTTGTTTTGAGCATTGTACTTTCAAAAGAGATGCTAATCTAGAGATGAATATATTATCATAGGTGAGAATGTCTATTTTCACACTCTACCGTCATTTTTTGTAAGAGGAACTTCACTCTGTCTCTAATAAAACAACAAATATGAGTGTGTAAATAAACATTCACATTATGAAAACCGTCCGCTCTTGAAACTAAATGCAAAAAGCTTCGGACTCTGCAAATCCTAAAGTTTAGGCCATACTTAGACTTAGTAATTAATTATCCTAAGATTGTTATTCTTTTTTTATATAATCTGTACCCAATTTAGATGTCTTTTACCTTTCAATAAGTTACCCTAAAATTGTTTTAAAAAAAAATCAAGATGTGCAGAGAGTATCCATGTTAGCCACATGCTTTAAACATTTTGTTCCCCTTCATGGCACTAAACCCTAATGTGCAGCATATATAACCAACACCCTCTCCGTATTATCACGCTTTGAATTCCATTAACTACACCACCTGCCGACGACGTATGTGTGCCCAACGAAGTGTTGCTCTTGCTCCCAAGTCCCATCCTTTGTTTGATATCGGGCATGGGATATTTAATTTTGATACGTTTTTGTTCTTTCTTGTTTAGCTTTTTCTGTTCCCCTTTTTCGAGTCTCTTGGCAGCAGACACATATAGAGCTTATGATACATCTTATCAATGGACCTTCCATATTATTGCTCAAAGAAGCTTGAACCGGAGGTGGTGTATGTGGGTTCATGCATTTTCATTAATGAGAAATTCAAAAACGAAAGATATCAGTGGCATGGCGCCGACCGCGCGTGACTTGCCGGTGTGGTCCTTTTGTCACCATTGATCTGATTGGGACTAGACTGGTTTCCGCATCTGCATTCAAATTGAGGGTTATGAAATAGGTTGACCGACTAAACATTAGGCTTAACAGAGGGTCAAGTTAGAAATATCCCATAAAGTGCTTGACTATTTCATTATTAGTACGGTAAGGTCTGCATAACTATAGAAATCACAGTTTAATACGGGATAATCACTTCAAATTGTCAATGGCTCCCTTATATCTACTTTTATATTTATGCAGTAAACGTGACTAATGATCTGCATTAGTAATATATCAAGGTAATGGTAGGAATCTCAATTAATGCAGTTGTTTCCGAAGAGTTATAGTCTTCATGGCAGACGAAGAAGGGTCAATTGCATTAGGCATCCCCAAATTTTCACGCGCTAGCGTTCTGCACCACAAAGTTATTTTTAGTTATCTGGCACTCCAAACTTTCATAAGTGTGGCTCGCAACACCCTTCGTCCATTTTTCGGCCAACAGCCTCGCTGGAGAAGGAATTTAACTCTAACAAGGAGGGCATTTTGGTCAGAACAATTTAAAAAGGGAGATTAGGGTTGAATCTAAAAGCTGATGGGTTTGGCGGGCGACGGCGCGACGCTGTTGCAGCTGCGTTAAGAGGAAGGAAGGAGGGAGGGGGCGCTGACAGGGGAAGGGACGCTGCCGACATGCGATGCTAAAAGAGGGACGGCAGGGCAAGGGGCTGTTGCGGTCGCGGGGGGCGGGGGGAGAGAAGGAGAAGGAAGGGGGGGTCGGCGTCGCCGACGGGGGGAGGGGCGCTTCCAATGGAGAGTAAGGCGTCGGTTTGAGATGCTACAGGAGGGGCGACGGGGGGAGGGGCTATTGCGGTCGCGGGGGATGGGGGAAGAGAAGAAGAAGGAAGAAGGGGGGTCGGCGTCACTAACAGGTGAAGGGACGCTGCAAGGTGCCGGCGTGAGATGCTGAAGGAAGGGCGGGGGGGCAAGGGGCTACTGCGGTTATGGGGCTCAGGGGGAGAGAACAAGAAGGCAGAAAGAGGGGGAGTCGGCATCACAGACGGGGGGAAGGGGCTGTGCCGGCGGAGGGTGGGGTGCTGGTGCAAGGGGGTGATAGAGATTAGGTTTTTATTCACTTGATATTCCATAAATGCCCCCTAAGTTTAGCCGATTAATTCTTTTTGTCTGGGATTTGGCCGGAATTTGGACGGAGGGTGTTGGGAGCCACATTTATGAAAGTTTGGGATGACAAATAGCTAAAAATAACTTTGTGGTGTAGAGCGCTACCGCGTGAAAATTTGGGGGTGCCTAATGCAATTGACCCGACGAAGAACTGAAAATTTGTCATTAACGTGTCATTTGATTATCAAAATTTAAAATGCAATCCTCATGTTCAAGTCAATATTCCCTTTTGTGCTATGAATCACGTGGGAGAAATCTGAGTGCAAGCCGTAAGATGATTAGAGTTTAGGAAACCAGCAAACAGTTGAGATCCCCACATACATTGACGATGAGCATTGAAGAATTTGGCTCACATTGCCTGTACGTATGGCCACGTTGCATGAACAAGTTTCTGTTACAGACAGACTACGGCACAAAATTTACTTTGTAACATCTACATCAACATTACAAGCCTACCATCCACAATTTACATCAGTTACACATTTTGCTTCGTATTGCACTGGCCGGGCCATGCATGAATGCTACCATTCTCCCATTTTTCGATCTTTTGATCTGTGACTTTATTAGCTAGCAGGTCGAGAGGCTTGAATGTTCATGTGAGCTTAAGGACATAATCAAAGCTAACAAATCCTCACGAGGCATATTGCAACTCTGAGGCTATCTAGTAGCTGCCAACGAGTATGGAACGATGTAATTTTCTCTACAAGAACTGAACTCTGGTAGGCTACTTTCTGAAGCCCTAGTTCGTCGCCTGTAAGCGGCGGTAGACTGACTTATAACTAAAGCCAGCAGAAAAAAGAAAAGAAAAGTAAAAGGTCACTGGATCTAAATTTGCTTTGCGTTGAAGTAGTTGATGAAATAAAATGTACTTATTTTTATTCTATTGTAAGTTAGGACTATGTAGTATTTATCTGTATGTAGATTATGAAATGAGTAACAATAATGTAATGATGAGTATTATTAGTAACTCATATTGATTTATGGAGAGGAGTATATAATATGCTTTACAATTTGCACTATGGAGGGTTATTATCATAACTCCATAAGTTATAAAGCTTTTACGCTTATTTAATTGGCCCAGTAAATGAATTATATTGGTTATGTATATAAGAACATAAGGTGTGATATAGATTTGTCTTAAAGCTACTATATAATTTTCTAGTATCATATTCACACACTACTATTTTAAACTTGCACAATGTATTTTCATACATGTCTTTTATATATTTTTGATACTTGGAAACAAGATCGTGGACTAGTTCGTTATGTCTTCTGTGGACGTGTGCACATAGAAGAGACGTATCATAAATGTCTTTTATATTTTTGATACTTGGGAACAAAATCGTGGACTAGTTCGTTATGTCTTCTTATGGATGTGCACAAAGAGACATAATTGCGTTTTAATGGGTTTTAACTTGAGACTTTATATCTTTTTTCGGCTAGACTCACATGCTCTGAATTACTTTCAATTATGTATATATACTACTATGTTGTTATGTTTTATCACTCACTATGACTCATATATGTAGGGGCGGAGTCAGAAAGTCTAATCGGAGGGTGCTAAAAAACTATAAGAAAAATTAATGGCTACCGTAAAAGAATTCACATGACTATTTGATGCGTTAAATGCAAAATAGATTATTTAATTTGACTACTAATCATACAAGTTCACTATTCATACTGATTTATTTAAATTGATAAGGTTAGTCAACAACAAATTACTAATTTTTCATAGAAAAATTATCTCTTATTGTTGATCTATTATGTATTATTATTAATTGTACGAGAAAAATAATCACGCATAAGTTAAAATATTGCAAGAATTTAAAAGAACTAACTTTGATCTTAACTGGATATTTGAAATTTGAAAGAATGAGATGAACAAGTGAACGAGAAAAATAAAAAATATGACAGCCGGTGAGACAAGTCAAAGATACAACAAAATAATATTATACATTAATGTTACAATATAATAACAAGTTTCTTAAATAATTTAAACTTAATTAACCATTACTTAAAACAGTTAAACACAAATTTCCAATTTTTTTTTGGGGGGGGGGGGGGGGGGGCGCTTTGCATCCGTCCGTGCATATATGTATTTTTAAAAATATACAAATCAAAACCTAAATCTTCCATCATCTTGCACACATGAAAATCCAACTAGCAATCCCCATCACGCCCGAGGGAGACACAGACATCCAGAATCTCAACTTGCACTTAGAGAGAGCTTGAAAATGACTTGCAAAGGCTGATTCATATACGCGAAAGCATATACACTACGCATTAGGGACTGAAATTGATCACAAATCCAAAGATAAACATTACTGTCCCTTCAATCCAAGCAAAACGAAGAGAACCAACCAAAAGAAACCACAAGGAAGAGAGCTTGACCGCCGATTTCTCTTGCAGGCATCAGTTGTGATAGCAAAGACAAAGTTGGTCACTGTGTATCCCCCCAGTACTATTACCCGAAAACGATATGCCAGACACGACGATTTCTGGAAATGGATTCTTCGATGATCCTACGTTTCATTCGGACATATATATATATATATATATATAGGGGGCCGATCTACACCCACCGGTGGAGAAATAACAATTTCTTCACCGAACCGCGGGTAAGAGCAGCGGTTGGGAAAAAGTTGTACTGACACTGCATTTATGGCAAAAAAGGCATGAGAAAATGGTGAGAAAATGGCGAGAAAATGGCGAAAAGGAGAAAAAGGACACCAACCACATGAAGAAGCAGCGGTTGGCATTAATATCCCCTGCCACGTGGCGTCCCCCACCCCTGCCACGTGGCCCAACCCCATGGGGCCCTGCCACGTGGCGTCCCCCACCCTTGCCACGTGGCCCAACCGCGTATACAACCCGCGGTTGGGGCATGGCCCCTGCCATGTGGCGGTCCCCACCCATGCCACGTGCCCCAACCGCGGGTTGTATATGCGGTTGGGGCGATGGCCCCTGCCACGTGGCGTCCCCCCACCCATGCCACGTGGCCCAACCGCGGGTTGTATACGCGGTTGGGGCGATGGCCCCTGCCACGTGGCGTCCCCCCACCCCTGCCACGTGGCCCAACCGCTTATACAACCCGCGGTTGGGGCGATGGCCCTGCCACGTGGCGGCCCCTCCCCTTGCCACGTGGCCCAACCGCATAAACAACCCGCGGTTGGGGGCGATGGCCTGCCACGTGGCGCCCCCCGGTGATGCCCCCCTCCCCCCATGATGCCCCACGTGTTGTCCTTCTGCCAATTTTTTTTTTTTGCCGCAGCCTTTGACCGCTCAATCACGGGTTTTTTTTCTGTCTTTTTTCTTCTCTCTTCCTCACTTTTTTCTGTCTTTTTTCTTCTCTCTTCCTCACTTTTCTCTCTTTATAATCCCCTCCCCCGAACCCTTCTTCTGCACTCTATCATCTTTACCAACTTCCTTCGTACTTCATATCTCACCTACATAATCTCCACAACAATACAAACCAAAAAAAATTTTGGGAAAAAGATCGGTGGATAACCGCTAGAAGATCGGTAGATTTTTCTTTAAATACATCAAGTCACAACAAGTAAGTATTTTGAATTTCCTTATAATTCAATGTTAGGTTTATACAAATCAGCGTATTACATTTATAGATTCCAAAATAGCGATTTTTTAGGGTGCCAAATATAGACAGTTTTTCACGAATTTATAAAAAATAGCTAGAGCTAGATTTTGGCAAAATGCAAAAAAGAGACCCTAGTTATTCTTAAATGATCTGTCTCAGGTAAAAATTTCAGATTTTTCCAAAGACTGGAAAGGGGTTAACTGATACGGGGAACCTTGTAATTCTGCAGTGTATTTTAAAATATCAAGCTAGCACGATTTCGCGCGAAAATTTTATGAGAACCCTAGGATGTTGGGAAGTTCCATTCCCCAGGAATTCGGGCCATTCCAAAGCCGTTACCTATTTTTTTGGCCGAACGGCCCTTTAATTGGCGCTAGGGGTGAAAACTTAATTAGACAGTTTTTTCACGATCCGGACACCGGTTCGCGATTTTTGCGCGAAAGATCCGTAAAATACTTTTTAGATCAAGAATTAACTCAGGAGGCGTAAAATAGCATTTTAAGGCTATTTGATATTTTTCCTGATGCCAGGGGCATTTTGGTAATTTGCCACCCCGCGAGGGGTGTTTTGGTAATTTTCCCGCGCCAAGTTTTTCAAACGACTTTTTAGTCCAGAAATGTAAGTAAACCACCTGAAATGTTGTTTTGAAGCTGGTTCGGGGGCGTTGGGGTGATAGTGAACCCCCAGGGGCATTTCGGTAATTTATCGCATGATGAACGCAGACTATCAATGTCCCGCTGCTGATGCGAACCTTATCATGATACCTTGTCATCATGCAAACCACTGGTTCCTATTAGTTTTCCATCCAGCGTTCAGAACAGTTCACATATACGATAGCCTAAGGGAGGACGAGCCTGGACAGCTGCTGGCACAGATGTACAACGAGTACATCACTTTAGTGGTTAGTTTTTATTTTTTGACCTTGGCTCATAGTATATTGTTCTTGTTTCATAGGCTTGATTCTCGTTTTTATTGTTGGATGCAGACTACTGTCCTCTCGCTAGCGTGCGAACGGCCACAGGGGGACCCTTGGACGGTCGTGATGATAAAGGACCGACCAAAGCAATATAACGGTCACGATTACGGGATTTACGTCCTCAAGTACATGGACTACATTGCTCGCTCGGAAGTGCTCAAACACTCCTCGTGGACTAGGAAGGATGCCTTGACGTTTAGGTATAGGATAGCCTGGGAGCTGAAAAAGAATGAAGCTAGACGCCTTCATTACCATTATCCTGACGTGCGTGGCTAGCTGCTGTGATGTTACAAAAAACTGTACCAAAAAGAAATGTACATAATTTTTCGCATGTTATGAATTTGGCGCTAAAATGTGCGCGAATATACCTTTCATATGACGCATTCGAAAAAATTACGCGTCTCGCTTTTCGCCGAAATTCATAGAAATGGGCTAACTAGCGTGCATGAGGTTCAATGAGAGAAAAAAAAAGTGACAAAAAAATTGTAACTTTTTTCGGAAGCTATCAATTGGGCCTTAAAGTGTGGCCGAATAGGCCCTTCCTAGGAAAACCCAAAAACTAATGTGTCCCGTTTTTCGCCGAAATTCTTACAAATGGGCTAACTAGCGTGCCTGAGGTGCAATGAGCGAAAAAAAAGTGACAAAAAAGATTACAACTTTTTTCGGAAGCTATCAATTGGGGCCTAAAGTGTGCCCGAATAGGCCCTTCCTAGGAAAATCCAAAAAATAATGTGTCTCGTTTTTTGCCGAAATTCTTACAAATGGGCTAACTAGCGTGCCTGAGGTGCAATGAGCGAAAAAAAAGTGACAAAAAAGATTACAACTTTTTTCGGAAGCTATCAATTGGGGCCTAAAGTGTGCCCGAATAGGCCCTTCCTAGGAAAACCCAAAAAATAATGTGTCTCGTTTTTCGCCGAAATTCTTACAAATGGGCTAACTAGCGTGCCTGAGGTGCAATGAGCGAAAAAAACGTGACCAAAAAAATTACAACTTTTTTCGGAAATGGGATTTTAAGCTTTGAAACGGGATTTTAAGCTTCCTGAATTCACTCTTTAAAATAACTTTTCAGGTGTCTCACACCCTTTCATGAACTAAAAGTTATTTTAAGCACAAATTTGTGTAATGTAAAATTAGCAAAATAGCCCCCGATGAGCGGTAAATTACCGAAATTCTCCCGGGGGTTCATTATCACCCCAACGCCCCATATGGCGGCTACACCACCGGCAGTCTCAAAACCGCTTTGCTTACTACTTTTTAAATGTATCACATCAATTATATACCAAATATTTCCTCCGAAGATTTAAAAGGGAATGCGTTAACAAAAATTATCCCGCTACGTATGCAAAATACCTCCTGACAGCCATCGCCCCAACAAACATCTCAGAACAACTGGAACAAAAAAACTTTCCGGGTGTCTTACACCCCTATCCTATAACTAAAAATCATTTGGGAAATTTTTCAAGCTGGTTCAGTTAGCAAAATAGCCCCCGTCATTGCGGGCAAATTACCGAAATGCCCCCGGGGGTTCATTGTCACCCTAACGCCCATCAAACCAGCTTCAAAATAACCTTTCAGATGTTTTACTTACATTTCTGGACTAAAAAACTTGACACGGTAAAATTACCAAAACACCCCTCGCGGGGTGGCAAATTACCAAAATGCCCCCTGGCATGAGAAAATATCAAAAGTGCTTTAAAAAGCTATTTTAAAGCTTCCTGAGTTCATTCTTGATCTAAAAAGTATTTTATGGATTTTTCGCCTAAAAATCCCGAACCGGTGTCCAGATCGAGCGCTTAAAAGCCCGATCGGCCAAAAAATTAGCTAACGGGTTCGGAATGGCCCAAATTCCTTGGGAATGGAACTTCCCAACATCCTAGGGTTCTCATAAAAGTTTCGCACGAAATTGCGCTGGCCTGATATTTTAAATTACACTGCAAAGTTACAAGGTTGCGCGTATCAGTTAACCCCTTTCCAGTCTTTGAAAAAATCGGGAATTTTTACCTGATACAGATCTTTTGAAAATAACTAGGGTCTCTGTTTCGCACTTTGGCAAAATATAGCTCTAGCTATTTTTTATAAATTCATGAAAAATTCTATAATAATAATAAAAAGGACATGAAAGGATATTATAATAATAATAAAAAGGACATGAAGGAAAATGGAGAAAACCCAACCGCCACACTTAGTGGCGGTTGGTATCATTGCAAATTTATTTTTTTTCTATCGCTAAATGTGAAAACTTAATTAGACAGTTTTTAACAAATTTATAAAAAATAGCTAGAGCTAAATTTTGCCAAATTGTAAAAAAGAGACCATAGTTATTTTTAAAAGATCTATATCAGAAAAAAAATTCAGATTTTTCCAAAAACTGGAAAGGGGTTAACTGAAACGGGGAACCTTGTAACTTTGCAGTATAATTTAAAATATCAAGCTAGCGCGATTTCCTGCGAAACTTTTATGAGAACCCTAGGATGTTGGGAAGTTTCATTTTCCAGGATTTTGGGCCATTCTGAAATTTTTAGCTAATTTTTTGGCCTAACGGTGCAATTTTTTGGGAAATGGACCTAAAAAAATTAGCCCGTTCGGCCAAACAATTAGCTAACGACTTCGGAATGGCCCGAAGTCCTGGAAAATAGAACTTCCTAACATCCTAGGGTTCTCATAAAAGTTTCGCACGAAATCGCGCTAGCTTGATATTTTAAATTATACTGCAAAGTTACAAGGTTCCCCATTTCAGTTAACCCCTTTCCAGTTTTTGGAAAAATCTGAAATTTTTCCCTAATATAGATCTTTTAAAAATAACTACGGTCTCTTTTTTGCAATTTGGCAAGATCTAGCTCTAGCTATTTTTTATAAATTTGTTAAAAACTGTCTAATTAAGTTTTCACATTTAGCGATAGAAAAAAAAAATTTGCAATGATACCAACCGCCACTAAGTGTGGCGGTTGGGGTTTTCTCCATTGTCCTTCATGTCCTTTTTATTATTATAATAATATATATGTGTCCTTTAAATGTCCTTTTTATTATTATTATAATATATATGTGTCCTTTTTTTAAAAAAAATGCAACTTGGCAAATAATTCCCAACCGCATGTAGGGGTTGCGGTTGGGCATTAATGCCAACCGCAACTCCCACACGCGGTTGGGCATTATGCCCATTTTCTCGCGAGATTTTTATTTTCTCGTGATATTTTGGTGAATTTCTCGTGCCATTTTGGTCCTTTTTGGTCTTTTTCGTCCTTTTTTCCGTCCACGTGGCCAACCGCTGCTCTTACCTGCGGTTCGGTGGGAAAATTGTTATTTTCCCACCGGTAGATGTGGATCGGCCCCCATATATATATATATATATATATATATATATATATATATATATATATATATATATATATATATATATATATATATACACGTCCAACAAAGTTAAATCTTACTTTGATTCGCTTGGACGTAGTTGATCGTTCATGAAGCTGACCAGCTGAGTTTCAAGTATTAAACTATTAATGTTTTGGGAAATTAAACTAGGGTTGCTTTCTGATGCAATTCTCGAAGCTGTCGTAGGCCTTCCTAGTACGGGAATCCAGTAGGGAAGACCCCAAAAGCAGAAAAAGTGAAAGTGTAGCTTCCGAGTACAACTCTTCCACCAGGCTATTTCGTCTCGCCTCGTGATTGTTTGTTTAAAAGTTTATCCGAATTAGTCCGTTAGATAAATTAAAGCTCGTCAACTTATTGCGCTCGGCTTGACATAAATGAACGTCGGGCTCATTTGAAATCTGATAAAATCAAAGCTTGAGCAATCACGAACTCGGTTCGACCGAGCCCCATTCAAAAAGCAGTTTATTTTTCTTTTTAATTTCGTCGAGTTTTTTTTACTAGTTGAAGTAAATAATAATATACATATTAGTACATCAATACCTGAATGTAATTACTAAAACATTATAAGAATTAGTGAAAAGTTATTTCTAAGTTGTTATGGAGTTATTACTGATCCTTCTAGGAAGTTGCCCGTCTATCTATCCATACAAGAAAGGGAAAAGCAACTCACATAAGTAAGGCCTTCATGATTGATCAAATTCAAGAAGTCATCTTCAAACGTATGCGACAAATTTTCATTTCTTTTTTGTCTTTTTCCCCTCACGCGTGATGAGTTATCTTTTAACGCGTAAATAGTCCGGGAGATATAGTGCCTCGGAAGAGAACGAAATTTCCGTGCTTATGGTACCGAGTTCCCTTGAGGCGTAACAGCCGTGAGATTCCGAAACAAAAATGGTATGTCAGAAATGTTTTAGCTTGACCTTTCTACAACGAGAAATATCCTATGAGTGGACAATTCATGCAATTGGGGGATCAACAACTTGATATAAAGTTGATTCTACTGCTGCATAAATTAAAGACATGTCACGCCTATTTCTCATTTTCATACGGAAGGGAGGAGCTTATCAGGCTTATTTTGGAGTGTAACGTGCAAGGCGCTATGTTGATTTTCAGTTTTAAACTGTCTACTATTTAGGCCGTTTGATAAATTTTTTTTTTCAGTTTTAAGAAAAAAAAAATCTGTTTGACAGACAGTTTTTATTTTTTTTTTCCCCTTCAGTTTGAAAACATGTTTTTAATTGAAAACTCCATTTTGGAGTTTTGAATTTTGAATTTTGTTTTGAAATACAACCTTCAAACTTTGTTAGAAGAAAAAAAAATGAGTATCATTTTAAGAAAACCCTAAAAAACAGAGCTCCTCCACTACCACCTCCAGAGACTTCCTTCCATCGGCCAAATCTACCCCATCGTCATGCTATTGCCGTCGTCACCTATCACCATTGTCAAAATTTGTAGTGGAGAGACACACGGGACATATGAAATTCTACGTACTGCTTGTCGTGGAGAGACACAGGAGACTTATGAAAGTCTACATACTGCAAAGCCTTTAATTAGGCACAAAATAAATTTAGCCAGCTAAGATGAAAATTTATTCATGGCCTTCCGCAAGTCCTTCACCTTCCTAGAATCATTTGTTTTGGAGTCAAGATTAAAAAATGTGACTCTTTTGGGCTATAAATATAATATAACGTCGACTTTTTAATTTTTGGGGCGCTTTTGACCCGTTAATTTATTGGGCTGAATTCTAATGGGTAGTCATTGTTTCCTGTCTTTGGACATTGAGATTGGGCCGTCTTTCTTAGCAGTATTGGGCCGTCAGCTTAATTTTCCTCTTAGTTGGGCTTAATTCTTTCTGTTCCAAACAGTGAAAATGGATTGAATTCGAAACCGGTTCCCATTCTCTCTCTCTCTCTCTCTCACCTTATGCAGGTGTTAAAGAAGATGTCACTGGTGACATATCCATAATTTCTTATGTCGTGGATTGGAATTGGAATTGCACGTTTATTCTTGCTTGTTTATTGGGGTTTATGTGTGTGCTTTTATTTATTATTAAATAATGATGTCAAGAAAGTAAGTTCGTAATACACATGAAAGTACAACAAAAAGTATAGTTTGGAGCACATGGCAAATATGATGACGTGGGATAGAGTAAGGATGGGACCAAGGGCAGATAACAAGGCAATGTAACCGGAGTCTGAGGAGTGACAGGGTTAAAAGGACAAAGGCATGGAGTGAGTACCGCATGAGTACCGAACAATAGCCAAAAGTCAAATAATGAGATCCAATATTAAGGTCCAGAATCAGAGTCCATAATCAACATCTAGTTGTAAGGTTATTTCCCACCCTAGAATTCGTTAGTTAAGAAGTTTTAAAGTGAGAAAGCGTAAGTGTGAAAAACAATTATGTTGTTCAATTCTTGTGAAAAATGAGCTACTAGGTCAATGTTTTATAAGTAGTTGAAAATGCCTAGTCATCAAGTAACACATGGGCTCCTTACGATTGCCAACTCACTGAAGTAGACCATGTGTAACGCATACTCAGTCGGCCTGTTCAGCCGAGCTCCGCTATATGTATCTAATAAAACTGACTCGTACAATACAAGTTTGCCACATAACCCCTTTGAGCTGGCTACCGATCCAAAACTCTTACTGATGAGTCTTATCAGTGGCATCAGAAGAAAATAAATGGACGTGGTGGGGAACCCAATGCCTAACTGCCAGAAGCACCACATAAGATGACCTTTCGAGTCATGTTCTCATCTCAAAGTGACCCAAAGGTCATGTGCTATTGGTGTCGATGATCATCGATATTGTGAATGTGGTAGGGTCAATGCTTAGGTTTGGTTAGTGTCATGTGAGTCACCTAAGGCAGAGATAGTGTCTCGAAGAATGAACATATCCTGCTGTGAAGGGTCCTTATGCTAGAGCAGTGCGATTTAAGCCCTTTAGAATATTATGTGCTTTGGAAAGACAGTAATAAGCATGTTCAACATCCAAGGCGAGGTGCATGGTATGGTGAAGAGATGGACCAACATCGGGAACGTGGTAGCATGATAGAATGTCGACGGCACGTTGCTTGCACAAGTGGCACTGCAGAATCTGTGCGGTGCCAGGGCCATGCTTAATGGAGATGGGTGTGTAGGCACGATCAATGAGTGTTGTGTGGGGACACATAACACATAGGTGACACATAGGCACGGTTGATGGAGGTAGTGCTAGGGGACATGTAGTGTTGAGACGACGCTTGGACATAGTCTGCTATCTTGGCATGAGGGTGCAACAACAGTTGTTATCGAGTACAGAGCTGTTAAGGACCATGAAGGCCTTCACTTGGCCTTGGTGGGATTATCCCTGAATAAGAGGTCAATGTAAAGTTGGGTACCCATAAAAAGGGGGTTGTAGACCTCTAAAAGAGGTAAAGGCATGGGGAGGGGGTAGAGATACCCACGAAGGATGAAAGACCCTTTCCTTAGGGGAGGGGGGGCGCGAAGAATCTAACGGAAGGGAGAGACCATTCCCCTAGGAAAGAGGGATGAAAAGCTCAAGAAGGAAGAGAAACACACGGGGAATATGAAGACCCTAAAAAGGGGGAGCCTAAGCGGACGACTTGGAAGGGGAAAGAGTGGAAGCAACTCCCAAGGGGGAGGCCACAGCTACCCCCTCAAGGGGAAAGCAATGGGCAACCAACATGGGTGGAAGAGAGGGACACTTGAGGGGGCTCAGCTAACCCCTAAAGTGGGGAAGGCTAACGGGACTCTTAGGCTAAAAGGGGTGAAGTTGACCCTTTTTACAAGAGGGAGTCACATGACTTTGAGCGAGTGCTCCAAGTAAACTGGATTGATAGCATTGAATTTTGACTGTTGAATTTTTTTGGTATAGTCAGGACGAGATGGCAACAGATGATAATAGTAAAAATTAAGGATCCCAATGTGAAGAATAAGAACGTCGGGTTGCCTTCTACAAATATTACGTGCTATAACAAAGTATGTGTACCCACAGAACGTCGAGGTGCCTTCTACAAGTGGTTGAGTTCCTTGCTCAACCAACTCGTCAACCAAGGGGACCTTGTCAACATCAAGGATGAACATTACATGCTTCCTAACCCTAACCCTATTCCTAATGATGATGACCACGTAACAAATCCTTCTCTTGTTTTCAATGTAGTATACACTTCCTCAAAAGTGGTCAAGTGGATATGAGATAGGCCATGGTCGTGTGTGGGCATGTCCACGACATAAGACATAATGTTGGGCTACTAGAGGTAAACTGAAAGTTGGTCCAGCCTATTCCAGTTTAGTACTCTTTTTGAAGGCCCAGACCATTAAAAGATTTTGGAATAAGGGTAAGTTTTCAACTCTGGAACCATATGATGCTTTTTTTCACACTTGTAATTATGAGAAACATAATCTTAACATTTCAAGCGCTAAAAGCAACGCGGATAAGAATATTAGGGTATTCGAATAAGTATTTTCTTTTGAGTAATTCTCAAGTGAGTAATATTAGGATACTGTAGAATCTATTTGGCATATTAAAGCATTCTACCAATTCTGCATAAGATGTAATCTCTCCATTCTCCCTCTTAATACACCAAGGAAAAAAATAACTTATAATTCCCAGCTCTTCAACTTGTATATCATTGGTACATTGATTAAAAGTTCTGGCATCAGTTTGCTGCTTCTCATCTACATTCTTTACCACATTAATCCCTCTCTTTTTGCTGCTTCTCATCTGCCTTCTTTACCACATTAAAATCACCCATTATTAGCCAAGGCTTCTTCTCACCACAAAAGCATTCTCTTGCTTCGCTTTTTGTTATTGCCATAGAAACATGAGAGATACTAGCTGTCAGTATCCCAACTCCCTCGACTAGGACAGTGGTCATTTGCGCATGCAGTACAAGAGTGCACAGTAATTTTAACTTGAGAGTGGAATTTCAGCCAATCCAAATTCTTGAAACATTTGTATTGTTCTGATTATGAACAAAGTTCTACTGTGGCATCCACTTATGAGTAATGCTACTAATTTTATTCATATGTACTTTAGTCTCTACTAAACCAACTAAAGGTAATTACCTTGCTTGCTTGAGAATCTTCTTAACTTCGTACTACTTGACAGAATCATTGAGTTCCTTTACATTCCAACACCTCACAGAATCATTGAATTCCCTTATGTTACAACCTCGAAGCAAACTCATGGCCATGGTGAAGTTTTGGTTCTCGCCTCTGGCTTGTTGCATTTGTAGCTACAGCTCCCTGAGATGGTCTTTAACTCCATCATCCGAATCAGAACTCACGTGTGGCATAAATTCTGGTCGTAATTCACTTTCATCCTTACTACTGCGATCTCCAAAATGACATTTAGGGTTTGTGGTGGTTTCGCCTTCATGTTATTAGCTTGATTTTATTGTTTACAAACACAAAAATATGAACAAAAGGATCTTTCAGTGGTCCTTGAAAGCGACCAGAGTGTCAGACCAAAGGATGTGCATGATCTGATACGAGTTTGGGCCTGACCTTCAATGTTCACCCTATGCAACTTCTGACAAGAACAAAATTCTAGAGAGAAGGCAGACTTTCTTTTCTAATTTCTTCATCAAAATAGAGAAAACCTTCTGGCGTAACACCAACATAATTAACTACTATCTAAAATGGTAACACTTAATTTTTTTCTAAAATGACACTTAACAAAGGCATAAATAGTAAATTAATTACCTTAAGGACATGTTTTGTTTTGACATTTTAAAACACTTAATATCATGCTTGATTTTTAACAAATTTTAAACAACTTTATTGTTGCACATGGGACCATCTAAAATTCGATAAAGAATATAGTTAAGATATATTCTAAAGACCAAGCTTGCTTTAATAAAAATATCATATTATTAACTTTATTTTTAATTTGCACACGCATTGCATGTGTTACGATAACTACATATCTAGAATGTTGACACTTGACATTCTGTAGTTTATTTTTCTTTATTTGAAAAATGACACAAAATAAAAGTTTAGATAATAAATAACTACTTATAAGGAACGTTTAACTTTCATAATTTAAATTTTATTTTTACTGAATGTGATAATAAACACTTATACGTGATGTTTGATTTTTTTAACAAAATTTGTATAATTAATTTTATTTTTGTACACGCATCTCGTGTGCGAGGTTGAGTCGTTACTATTATTCGAATTTTACCTTCCCATATGGGTGGCACATGTACATTTTAATTTGGGCTGAACTGCATGATTTAGGAAAGTTTTGGGGTTTAGTGCTCGATTTAGAACCATTGGGTTTTATGTGCCAAAGATAGAAAACCTCAGGGGGTTTTATTGAAATTTAGCCCTACTAAATAATACCCATCTGAAATTCAGACGCCTCTCTTATTCGATCTCCGTCACTCGTCTCTCTCTCTCTCAACCGATGGACGTGTCGTAGCCGATGTCGGACACCTCAATGAAGATGACGAAGGTGAGAGATATATGACAAATATCAATTTATGTAGCAGATTGGAATCTAAAATCCCTACATCTCGTTCTTTGCTTAATTGAACAATCCCTTTTGTTGATTATCAGATGATACTGGAAGCAATGAAGGATCCCAAGTCGAAGGAGGAGAACGGCGTGGTGACTCAACGAGCTATAGCCGAGTACGTGGACAGACGGCGCCGGCCTGCATTCAACCCGTTGCTGGGTGCCCGGATCAATCAACTCGTCGACCAAGGCCTCCTTGTCAAGGTCAGGGATGGCCGTTACATGCTCCCTAACCCTAAGGCGCCGCCCAAAAATGAGCCTCCTTCTTCTTCTTGCTCCAAGGTCAAGCGTATAGGAAATTCCATTACCACATCTCTTACTAAAGAGGAAGAACCAGATGCAGAAGACGGACCAGAACAAGAACCAGAGCCAGAAGCTGAACGAGCCATTAACTGACCCTGAATTTTATGCTAGCATGCTCAAGGCGGCTCATGACAATCCTTTTGAGTTTATTAAACGTAGGGGTTTTAATTCTCCCTCTACTTTTGAGCTTCCAAACCCCCTTCGTGTTCCAGGAGCCCTTCCCTATGTAGATGAGGCGATGCGACGCAATGACGAATTCTTTAATTAAGACACTGAAGTTTACTGCAGATAGCAGGCCCGTCAACACGAGAGCTGCACAGTAGGTTTGGTTACTCTGCTTATCCTTAGGAATGAATCTGAACAATTAACTTGATACGTATCTAAAGACCCAAGTTCATGTTAGAAACTCTTTTTGTTATCTATTGGCGATGTGTTTGGTTACTGAAAATTTTAATGGTCAGATTATAACTTGCATGCACTTGAAGAAATAAAATGGATATCTGTGGTTACAGTTTTTTATATGCCGGCTGTAGATGAATTGAAATTATAATTTTTCTCATTTTTAATTTTGCGCATGCCGAGCCTATAAGTAATAGTACTTTAAACCCATGACATATATGATGATTGTTATGAGCATAGTGAAAGTTTTGATCATGTTTTTGGGAATACTTCTTATTTTAGGCGAGACGAGTGTGGCTTGTTATAGGGGGTGTATATGTGTGCTGTAACATCCATACGTGCATCTAAAAGTAGTGAAACAGCCTCTAGAAATGTTGTCTGGGACTTTGCTAGAGTTGAGAAATTGAATGGCAATAACTACGATATATTAGCAACGTAAGTTTCAATCCGTTACATATGAGCGAAGATCTTGGAAATGTTAAACCACCGCTAAGATTTGCCCAATAATTCTACCGATGCTAAAGAAGATGCTTCTAGAGCTGTGATTGGGCTGCATGGCTTCATATTTGTGGCATTTGAGAACCTACTTCCCACCTTTAGCTGTCAATGCTCTCGCTGGTGGTATTCCTCGAATCTCCTCTTGTGTCAGCAACTCAGTATAAGCTTCTTTAGACAGCCATGCATCTGGCATCTATGCTCTCATCAATGCGAGGGCTTTGGACTGCTTGTGGTCATTAGGAAGGTGAAGTTGATGCCTTTCGACTATCTGGTAGAGTGGACGGCTCGAATCGTTCGTGGTTCCCGGACCTTTGTCAGTTTGCGTCATTTACCAATTTCATTCCTTGTGATGGAACTGGGCCACACTAATCCTCATCTGCTCTCCCATCCCCTCTTCCTCTGTACTATTTTGGCCCAAGTTAGTTTATCGAGATTCTAGGCCTCTGTACTAATACTTACTTCTCGAATAGCTCCGTGCAAATTGTGATTCAAGTCGCAATAGCCAATTCTGCCAGCGCTTCTTGTATTCCAGGACTTTTGACTTCTTGAATCCAATCTTCGTCTTGGTTCATAGGGTTTGTGCAACTTCAGATTCGCTAACCATCTTTCTCAACAGTGACTGTACTTGGTTTCCACCTAAACATCTGAAATAATCAAGTCCCGCGGCACCTTTGAAACCATCCTCCCATCCACTCTATAAGGAGGGAGGTCTGCGCACTCGCAGCCAAATTTTGGACCATCCGAAGTGAGTGTGTGATCATTGAACATTCCCTTCAAGCTCTTGTAGAAGCTAAATTGCCTTTTGTCCAATACCTGGTTTTTGTGGATCCTCTCTTAACAGCATTTTTCAGACTCCTTTCTCTGTTTGGCTTCCGTGTGCTTAGCATGCCTCCCTCGAAGTTCTTGGCCGGTTACAAAAATCTCCACCTCTAGGTTAGTTCATCTTCTATTATTAACGCGAGAAATCTGTTGTCCAAGATTGTCACTTGGCGCAGAGATAAGCTGCAGTGCATGAGAAAGAAAAACAGTAAGATAGTATAGCGACAGAAAAGAGCAAACACAAGAACTTATGATTCTTCTATTTTATTGGGCTTTGGAGTAATTTTATAGTATAACGTATCTGGCCATGGGTTCTGCAATAACGAGATTTTTCTCAAATATCTTGAAAGCATGCAACTTCAAACATTAGGTGCCATCAGTTGTCTAGAGTTCTAACAACTTGAAGCTTAAAATTTACAGACTTTCAATCCCAATCCTTTGCCTTGTTTCCTAGACTAGTCAGACGCTCACGAGCTACATGGCCATCTTCCTAGGTCATTTGTTCACCAAGTTCGGAAGAAAATGTGTTATAATTTTTCACAAAAAGACCCTAGCATCGTAGTTTTTTAATTGTAAGGAAATGTAATGCAGGCAATATGGAGACATTCAGTAGTGATGTCGCAGGTGTACAATTTTGGAGCATATATTGAGTATATTTGAGGTTATTTAGTTACAGACAAAAGCACGTTACTCTATTGAAAGTAAAAAGAACAAGAGTTTAAGCAAAAAGAAGAAACACTGTTAGTAAAGGAATAGAAAGAAAATTACACTTTCTGAGTTTTCTATCTTGACATTGGATAAACAGTTCCAAAGAAGATTGAGACATGAAAAAAAGAGCTCTCTTTAGTTCTTTAATTTTGCATCTTTGGCAACCTCACTAACATATGTTCTTTCTGACTGCGCTGCCTCTTTGAACCATAGTTATGAATACTGTATTTGAGTGTATACCGTTTTTTTTTCATGAAATGGTACGTAACGGTACTAGTACCGTTTCAAAATTTTCATCAATAGTTTATATTTGTAATATTCACGCAAACAGTGACGTTAGAAACAAATAACTTATTCAATTGAATTACTTCCTCTAAGATTATTCCCTTTTTTAACGATCTCATTCGTAAATATTTATGTAAGAATAAATTTTTTTTTCAATAATAACGCCTCTAGGTTCAAGAATAAATTATTTTTGTGTGTGCGCGTGCACGCGAGCGTGCATATGTGTAAAGTATCATATCATATAGATGAAAGAATATGATAAAAATTTATAGGTATGAAGTAAATCAAAGCTAAGTGAAGATTAATAACTTAACTTATCAGAATTTTATTTACAAATTGTAATAAATATTATGAATAAGAGGCTATAGAGGCTTTGATCGGTACAATAGAACTAAGAGTATTTTCTATTTAATCTTTGTACTGTCAATTTATAAAATTTCTAACAAAATTTGTAAATTCTATATTTTTTAAGGAACCAACAAAACACAATATCCGGGCCGGTACGTAGTTTTCGACATGTATCACCTGTACCGGTCGGTACAACCAGTACAGAGTGGTATTTTGACCGGTACAAAATGTAAGGAATATCGTACGAGTATAAAGCAAAAACGATATGTACCGGCCAATCAGTTAAGTTGTTATGTATGGTGTTGATAACTATGCTTTGAACTGCACCCTTGGATTAACACACAGAAGTTAATAACTTCAAATATACTTATGACAACAATAAAGATAAAAAAAGAAATTATATATTTTGTACATAACAACTTAACTGAAGGTTTAAAAGAAGCCCCTTTGTGATCGGTGGTTGCAGCGATTCTACTATTGGTTATGAACTTTTCACTATCCTGCCTTTTTATGTTAGTTCTGGGTGTTCTCTTGCTCATAAGCTGCAATATAGCATTTCTAAACCAAGAAAGAAGGAAATCAACAACTTATCAGGATAGCTTCCTCACGAAATCACGCGTGCTTCTTAATCTGATTTCAACATGAAGGGGGAAACTTAAAATGTTAACCACGTTAGTCCATAAGAGATATTAGCCATAGATTTTCTTATTTCACACATGAATATTTCCAGTAGACTAAAAAGTCACACACAAAAAATAACTAAGCAAGATATATCATCATAAAATTGTCACCAGAATACCATGTACAAAGAGAAACCAAGTAGATGAAATAATTTTGATTTCCACTTTTAATCACATTCTTTAGCGACTAACTGCATCGTTTTTTCTACAAATTGTTCCGCATGATTTTGGGTAACGACTTCTTTATATGTGTTTTTTACGTTCTAACAAGCATCCCATTTGTTTGCAAATTTCAAAGTGAATTGTCATTGGAGTGATGTTATTTTTCCATGCACGGTAAACTTCATCATAAAAGTAAAATACTAAAATTCATACATTCATACCTTTTACTTTTGAAGTAAACCGTAAATGTTTCATTTAAATTTCGTATTTTAACTTGAACACTACAACCAAGTTACGTTCCCACGAAGCTCACCTCTTTTGCTCTTCAAAGGGCTATTTGCCAAATTGAGAGTGATGATATTTCACTGCGCCTGTTTACCCTTTTTCTGAAAGAGCCATATATATTATTATGCAAACTAATATTTCTATGATTAAAGTTGTATACGAACCATCTATACTATGCTTAAACCCAGTTACTTTGCCATCAGATATTTCACATAGATCGTTTTTCAAACAACACATGTTTCCTAATTTTAAAATCTTTTTGCCTGTATTATTTTGTAAGAAGCTCGTGTCATCGTCACTACACTAAACGATCAACGTTTCATTCAATAGTCTCTATACTAAACTTTTACCCTGCAAGATCCTAAAACATTTGTGCAATAGCCACATTTATCTTATTTTTCTGTTTTGTTACGGAAAGTTCATATATTTATTCTCTTTCTTGAAAAATATAAAAGGGGATATATGCGTCAATATCTGCCATAGAAGGGCCATCCTTACATATTCCATTTGTCAAAAACTTAAAACTTTTAGTACTTAATTATAATCTATAGTTGCTTGATATAAACTTAAATCACCGAGAAGTAGCAAATTCCTGATAATCCAAACAAGAAAGTCTTGATTTGTCAATAAATCAACACAAAACCTAAATTAAACTCTGATATAAATATAAGCAACCCATTTTGCACAAACATTTATTTGCCAAAACAAAAGGCATTTATTGCATTAAACACACATTTTTAATATGAATTAGTTGGAAATGAAAATCTTGGTATACTGTATACTGATAATCTGATAGGAATACAAGTAACAAGTTATTATGCACATTTCATTTGCAAACAACTAAAAATCTAATCAGCTAAACTAAGAGGTCGTCTAAGATTTATTCTCAAAAGTAGATTTTGATTAAATCAGAATCAGTTTCTAAAATAAGCTTGAATCCATTTTGAGCATAATAGATTAAAAGTTTTTGAAGATGTTTAGATAAAAATGGATTAAAATAGGTTTGATATGGAAAATTACCACATAGTGTATTCAAATTGAAATGAAGCATTTATTGTCTGTTTATATGTGAGAATACTTTGACAATTCTCTTGGTCAAATCTGATTCTCCAAAACTGATTAACTATACTTAAATCTATTGCCCATTTGGGATTGATTCTGAAAAGTAGAATTATGCTTAAATTTTAATCAATTTTTAAAATCAGATTTAATCTACTTTAAACATAATTACTTTACTGTTTGGAAAAAATAGTTTTAAACTAGCTTAAAGCTATAAAAGTGTTTGGATAAAAAGTGTTTAAATCTGTTTCACTGTGACAAAATAACCATAAAGGACATTTAATAAATAAATTTCTTCATCCATTTAGAAAGGTGATGTTAAGATAACTTTCATTTGTAATTAACTATATTACACCAATAAGTTATCAAAAGTTATTTTCATCTACCTACAAAAGTTATTTCTTTTTTATTTTAAAGTAAGAACACCCATAATCTCACATTAGTACTTATAGCACAATAATTTTTGTAAATTAGTTAAAGAGTATGAGATGTCATTTTGTGAGAAATACGGGGATAGTATGGTAAATTAAAAGGTCAAACTTGATTATGAAAAAAGTGATTATTTCATAATCCTCACTTTCTAGGATTATGTTTAAGCTTTTTGGATCAGATTAAATCTCTTAATCTGTTTTGCCAAACACTCACAATCTACATTTCGTCTAGATTAAATCAGGTTTAACCATCCCAAAATCAATCCCAAACACCCTCTAAATCAGGATCCAAGAAGTAAAGATTATGGATTTAATCAGTTTTGAGTACATTGGAGCAGATTTAATCGGTTTTTTTTTTTTTGCCAAATATTTCAAATCTAATTTAATCAGGTTGAACCATTCTATAATCAATCTCAAACACTCTCTAATGTTAAGTAATAAAATCTTAAGAACTTTTTTTTATTGGAAAGTAAAAATACATCAAGATTAACGAAGAGGGATACAAAACATGCCCAAAGAGGCAAGTAAAAGACTTATGAATGACATCTCCATCTGATCAGAAATGCAATAAAATAAAAGGATAATATCACTTATATCCTTTAGTTTAGGGATAAATTACAGTCAAAGACACAGGTCACAAAATTTTGCACTAATATCCAGAATGTGAAAATTTGGATATTAGATATGTCCACCGTTAATGTTCTCTAACCCTAACTAATGATTTTTGCTGATGTGGCAATATCATATTTTGAAAATGGCAATATTACCCTATCCTTCTTCCCATGCCTCTCTCCTCTCTCACTACCACCACCGACATGGTTGAATGCATCTACAAGGGCAGTTGCATTTGACCGGACCTAATACGGTCACAAATCTCAAGGTGATATTGTATGTCGATTTCCTTCCAACATAAAAAGCCTGTACGTTTTTAGTAAATTAACAATCAACCTACGAATGCAAAGATCTGAGCTGATCATTTGCAAGTGAAGCCTGTTTTAGGGTTATAGAGCCAATAGCAAGAAAATCACCCTGATAATTGTGGAGAAGAAACATGGCATATTGGCATAGATATTGCAGAGTGCCTCTGATTGTTGTTTCACCCCTTTTCTAGGAATTTTGTGTTGCAATTTCTTAATGAACCTGCATGAGATGCAATCTTCTTAACTCTTGTCTAATTTTGAATAACAGTGTGCCTAAATTATAATTCACTTGTTCCACTACTTTAAAGACGCCAACATAACTTCACAACAAAAACATGTGTTGCAGCTGAAAACTGGATTGGAAACCACACTATAGATAAGCCTGCAAAAGAGAACACGGAGTGACCGCCAGGTGGGGTTCCGGCGGGGGAACGCTCCGATGCTTAAGTTAGAGATGGCTAATGATATAGAACTCTGAAGAAGCAGTAAGACACAATGTGTAATTGTGTATGTAATCGTCCATACCTGAGGGGTTAGACCCCTTTATATAATAGTAGGAAGAAGAGCCCTAGTAGAACTAGGTCTTCCTCAACTCTAATCAGAATCGAATTGAGATCCTAGAGGATCACATGTCAATCCTTGTTGATTGAGTTAGGGCCTATTTAAGATTCTGCTTGGTGAATGATATGATAAATGTTTTAATCAGCAATAGGCCAGCAACTGCCTAATCAGCAATAAGCCGGCCTGGACCACGTGTCATTCGTAGATAGGAGGCGTATTTTTGGCTATATCAACATGCAATAACCAAATTAGGAATGGGAAGAAGGAGAGGGTAGTATTTCCTCTCTCCTCTCTAGCTCATGACCAACAATCACCACCGACCACCAACAACAAGACAATCTCTGCACATCATCGACATCAAGTCAACCACAACCGATACGGCCATACCCACTAACCCATCGACCTTACGACCATGCCCAGTGACCAACAGCTACCTATACGGCCATACTCGCCGACTACTGCCAATGATTGCCCCACTGCCTCCGTACTAAACTCTAACAGTCTCACCACCAAATTACTAACCACCAAATGGCATTGGCAGGTTCAGTGTTATTAAAGGCGCGCCTAGGCGCGCGCCTAGGCGCAAGGCGCAGCTAGGCGCACAAAGCGCGCCTCGCCTAGGCCTAGGCGCAGCGTCTTCAATAAGGCGCGCGCCTTGTGCGCCCAGGCGCTAAGGCGCTAGGCGCATAGCGGGGCGGGAGGCGCAAAGCTAGGCGCACGATGTGTAACCGTTCGATTTGGTTTCTTGTCTTCACGTGGTCCGTTGATTTCTCTTTTAGTATTTTACCCTTTTTATCTTTACCAAGTCAAAACACTTTTTTTAAGACTAAAATATAAAACCTAACTAATTTGTTAGCGATAAAACACTTTTTATCGCTAATTGCTCACTAACTACGTTAACCTTTCTGTGAAAGCTGTTGAAGAAAGAGTACACATGGCTAAATTAGGAGACCTAACTGATTTGTTAGCTTCACTTTATATTGTTCATAAGGCCAAAGCTCAATCTTGAGAAAAGATTTGAATTTTTAATCCCTATATTATGCCCATTCCCATTGAGATCGATCTAATTTTTAAAAGCAGAATTTATTTTTATTGTTAGAAGCTTGTTAAATTAGAATGTTGGTATTTGAAACTTTCTCTAATTTTTAGAAGTTTGTTAATTGTCATGTTCTAAATTTTTTTTACTTAATTTTTTTATTTAATGCACTTTTATTTATTTATTTTTATATTTTTTAATATTGCGCCTTGCTTCGAAAAGGCGCGCGCCTGCGCCTTGCGCCTTGCGCCTAGGCTCCAGGGACCTTTTGCGCCTTAGGTGCGCCTGCGCCTTTAATAACTATGGGCAGGTTTCATTTTCAGATTTAAACCCATTTCTGCGGTAGATTTTTGGCTGGCAAAGGGTGAAAAGGTATGTCAAAAACTCAACATCATCGAGAGTGATGTGGTGATTTTCCATATGGTGGTGGCCATGGTTACTGGATATGAAAGTGGGTTTGAAAGGGTAGTAGAAGCTGGATGACAGTGGTGGTTCGATGGGTTTGAGAAGGAATAGAAAAAAAAAGAAGAGGAAGAGAGAGGAATGGTTTGTTCGTTCTAGTGGGGCAATTACGTAATTTTATTCAAAAATTTAACACCGTCTATATTCAGTGTGGTCAACAGACATAACTGATATAAATACAAACATGTGTCCTCAGCTGTAATTTATCCTTAAACTGAAGGATATAAGTCATATTGTTGCTAAAATAGAAGGGGACAACAATAACAAAAATCCTTTTTATTTATTTATGGATATGCAATAATTAGCTAATCACTAGATAACAAGCAACTAAGACAAGATATATATTAACTAAGAAAACTAGATGACTATTAACTAAACTAGAAAAAGACAAAGAAAACCACCCAATAAGCAAATTGTCAGCCACCAACCCAGACTTCAAAACGTGCCCCGTCACTGCAACCTGCCTCGATCGTCGAATCTCCACTATGGTGCCAGAAAACACCACCTTCTTGTGGCGCCTGTGGCGACGACGGTTACAACCGTTTGGTATTTTGTTTGGTCGTTAGAAGAGGGTATAGTTTCAAGCTAGGGTTTTGGTTCTCCGCTTCCCCTTAGCTTAATGCCATTCTTTTTCAGATTGTGGTGTGTTTTGGTTGCTTGGAATAGGTGTACTTTGAGGCTAAGGTTTTTTCACCCCCTTCCTCATAACTTGGTGCCCGTGAAAGTTGGTTGAGTTTTGTTGGGGGTTTGTGGTCTTGGTGTTGAGTTGAGCTTTCTTCATTTCGTGTGGTGGCTTGGTTGGATGAAGCGAAATTCATATGTTGGTATTGGGTGGGTGGTAATGTGGTGGTGGCAAGTGATTGTATGGTGATGCGGTAAGGGGGTAGCAATGATTTGGGCGGATCAAATAGTTTTGGTAGTGGTTTGCGGTGATTGCACACTTTGTGTAGCATGGTATAGCTGACGATGATCGAGTTTTTTGAGAGTGTCTTCGGGTTAATAGAGAAGTTTGGTTTGAGAGTTTACCTTTCATTGAGTTTTGTTTTAATTTGCACATTTGTACTTGTTTATTTATCATTATAGGCCTACGGGTGTTGAGTTTTAATTTTGTTGTTTATTTGTTTTTAATCCTTATGATAATTTTTATTTTGTTGCAACGTAATCTCTAAGGTCATGGATGGTGGTCTCACATATGATCCTATAAAACGTATTCCGTGTCTTTAAGAAAAAAAAAGGGACTTCAAATTTGGAGTAAAATTATCACTTCCATTTCTAAATGGTTCTTACTCATTCTAATTTCCCAAGAAATTTTTATCACTTCGGTGCTAAAATTTTTACTCTTGCTACCCTTTTTAGCTTTGAAAATATACAAATAAATGAAATCAAAGTATGGGTTGCAATCCTCCTCGACAGAATAACTTCAAGACATTAGACTGCCTTTCCATTGTTTAACCGGCCTAACAAAGATAAAAGTATTAAGTATACTTCGCTATTTTCGTTTTGCATCGAAGTAATGCAGCAAAGACTCGTTTACTTCTTTCTAGTGATCCTAATAGTTATAAAACCAAATTGTTTTACGTCATTTTAAAAACACACTTAGGCTTGTCCTAGCATAAAAGCAGTGGATGCTTTGATGTAAGGTGTCGATCATGACCGTAACTTATTTGTCCGCTTAAATCAGCCCACTTAAAAGTCCCCCAAATTCACTTATTAAATAATTTGAATATCTATAAAATCCAATTTTTTACGGGTTTAAAGGGTTTTTAAACAGTTACATCAAAGTTTAACGTAACCGCATTATGTAATTCTAAAACTGTAAGCAATACATACTTTGACATCAAGACTAATCACAATTAAGAATATGAAGATACTGAATAGTCCACGAGCAACATGGCTTGGTTGCTACCCGAGCTGTAAATTTCTTTCTCTAACTCCGTATACAGTAACAATTACTAGTCATTAAATATTTTTAGTGTCCTTTTTGCTTGTACTTTTAGTGACAGTTCTTAACAGTATTTTTTAACGTCACTAGAAACATATAGTGATTATTAATTGTCACTATATGAGATGAGAGATAGGAGGAAATGGGCGAGAGGAACCAAATACTGGGTTATGGTCTTAGTTTAGGTCATAATGACAAATTCGAAAATTATTCGGGAAACTTCGTCATTGAATCGATAATAATTCGATAGAACAACAAAATCCGTATTGTAGATCGAAAATAATTCAGTAATTAATCGTTCAAATTACAATGATTTTAAGTGTATGAAAATTTGTAAACTATGTTACTGAAATGACAAAAACATAAGAAATCTTTCATTCTTTAAGTGATGCGTAAATAATTCGATAATTAATCGTTCAAGTTACAATGATTTTAAGTGTATGAAAATTTGTAAACTATGTTACTGAAATGACAAAAATATAAGAAATCTTTCATTCTTTAAGTGATGCGTAAATAATTCGGTAATTAATCGTTCAAGTTATAATGATTTTAAGTGTATAAAAATTTGTAAACTATGTTACTGAAATGACAAAAATATAAGAAATCTTTCATTCTTTAAGTGATGCGTAAATAATTCGGTAATTAATCGTTCAAGTTACAATGATTTTAAGTGTATGAAAATTTGTAAACTATGTTACTGAAATGACAAAAATATAAGAAATTTTCATTCTTTAAGTGATGCGTAAAAAAAATTGAGAGAGAATGTATGGGGAGTGCAATATAATTATGTATGGCTCAACACAATATGTATTACTTTTGCTAATATTAGCGACAATCATGGGGTGGTGTGATGGCACATACCTGTGATAATAGTGGAATTGCCCAGGTTCAAATTAATCACGATTGACACTTTCTAGCAATTTATAGCGATAAATTTGCGAATATCGTCAATTTACCGTGAATATTGTTACTGTGGTTTAAGGTAACTTTAGTTAAAACATCTGGCCACCACCCACCACATTTTGTCAAAACAGTTGAAGGTTTGCCGTCAAATTAGCCTTGCAACAAATTAATCACGATAAATTCGCGATTGAAACTTTCTAGCAATTTGTCACGATAAATTAGCGAATATCGTTAATTTATTACAAATATGGTTACTATGGTTTAAGGTGAGTTTAGTTTAAACATCTGGCCACCATCCACCACATTTTGTCAAAACAGTTGAAAGTTTGCCGTCAAGTTAGCTGACGACGTCCAAAACTACTCTCACAACCGTTGAACGACCACTGCATCAACAAGAATCACTTCTGCCATCGTCAAACGCAACCAAGGTTGACCATTGAATGACGACCACCACCATTACTTTTTTTTAGAGAATTAAGAAATATTTATCATGGAGAAACTGCATATACGTAGTGTCATTACATAGACTCTAAAAGGAAATTAAAAAACAAAACAACTAAATAATAGCTACCGAACCAAACACCTCTCAGGCTCATAAAATAAAAAATAAAAAAACCAAAACATTGTAGCTCTATTCGCCTTCAAACCATTATTTAAATTTGTGCTTTTTGTGCTGGCCAAAACCCAACTTGCCTCAGTTCAAGTCATTGACTTGATGCAATGCAACTTCTTTCGCTTGAAACAGCTGTTATTTTATACTTGTTTTTGGATAAAAAAGGAAAATGCATTAATTTAAAAGATACTAGATTGACTCGAGAGTATGGTACATGATATACCTCAAATATAATTCATAATAATTGGGGAATACCCGGCAATCCTAATTAAGTTGGGAGACCGATAATTATCTTATCAGGGATCGTGACGTGATTCTCAAGAATCCTAAAGCGATCCTAACACATCTAGCCTACGGCCCACCCCTACTAGGGCTCTTCTTCCTACCACTATATAAAGGGGTCTACCCCCATATATGGGACAACTACACACATTTATGCTTTTTTAGAGTCATTATCATGTAGTTGCGCTCTGACTTAAGCATCGGAGAGTTCTCCGTCGGGAACCCCACCCGGCGGTCACTCATTTTCTGTCTTGCAGGTCATCGGTCTAGGCTCGGGTTCCGCAACATACGTGGAGCATATTTCTAGCAGCAACAGTATCTATTGCATCCGCCTCTAGAATACTAGCCATTTCATGTGGGTGATTAGGGAAGACTAAAACTATAACAACTATTATTGGTTAGAAAATCGACGAACGATTATCTTCATGATAAATTACAATATACATTGGTGAAAGCCGATCTATCATTTGCATACAGTTATAAATTATCAAATACATATTCATTGCTCAAAGCCGGCCCATCATTTGCCTGGATGTGAATAATCGGGCCAGATCGATGCCGATGAAAAGAATAAACGTAATAATTATGGGAAGAATAAATAACTACCTAGCGAAGAGAATACACAACTCTTTTAATAGACGAAAAGAAAAACAAAAGATGAAGAAAATTTATCATGGTTAATCTTAAAAAATAGGCAGCACTTGGGCCCAGTTTGCCAAAAAAAATTTCCAGTTTTTTTTCAGTTTTGAAAATTGAAAAAAAAAAAGTGCGTTTGGTAACCATTTTTTTTCCTTCTCCAATTTAAAAAACCAGTTTTTAAACTGAAGAGTAAAAAAAAAACTCTAGAAACTGTTTTTTTTTTCACTTTTGGTTTTTTTTTTTGAGACCACCACCCTCCCACCGCCGGTAGCCACCTACGGCCGTCGGCAGCCACCTTCGGCCGCCAGCAGCCTCTGTGGGCCGCTGGTGACTGCCGCCAGCCACCTCCGGCCGCCGGAGACCACCACCGGCAGCCACCACCACCGTCGACCACCGCTACGCCCCACCACCGCCACCGCAAACCACCCAAAAAACAAGTCAAAATGAAAAGGGTTACCAAACACAAAAAAAAAAAACTCAAAAAAAAAGGTTATCAAAAACCCACTTGTTTTTGTAAAAAAAAAAATTAAGTTGCTCTTTAAAAACTGAAAACCAAAAAAAAAGTTTTGTCAAACCAACCCTTAATGTTGGAATTGGGTTTTAAACCCATTATAGAGAAGTAACTTTGACTCAATTTTCAAATTGGTTCCAAACCATATTTTGGTTAGGAACAAATTGATTCATGATCCTCTTTTGGAATAGATGATCATGGTATATTCACATGTTTAAAACAAATGAGAGGTGAATGAGAAAATTAAAGTTAAAGTTGGTAATTCACCTTGAAGGGAAAAAAATATCCCACATTGAAGAGATAAAGTTAAGTTATCTCCTTATAAGGCTTAGCCTTGAGCTAAGGGTTGGGCCCCTTGGGGGTACCCATGTTTTGTAAGGAGGAAGGAACTAGGTTGACCCAAGGTCCACTACACACGCACGCGCCGCCCGCCCCATCCCGATCCGTGGCTTGGGCCCATCAGGCTTTATTCTTTTTGGGACAAAAACATTTAAATAAATTTATTTATTTATTTTCTTTTCCGAAAGTTGTGACATTTTCAGCTAGCAGTTTTTTCTGTGAAGAGTTGCACCCCCAGTGAATACACTGTGAATAAAAACGAGTCAGTTACAGAAGTTAGAAATATAACTGAATCCCGAAATTATTTTCTGCAACATTCTGTCTCCGCATTTTCTGTGTCCGAAAGAGTTCTGTGCCATTGTTTTGGTTCGCCGGGTATGTAATTTGGAGTGTTCCTATTTCAGACGTATTGCCATTGTATCCTGGGAGACTGTCGCCAAGAACCGTCAGCACCGTTGCGGGACGAATAAGTCTTAAGAACAGTGAATCAAATTCACGCCTCGGTTCTCTTTTGATGTTTGTCTGATTTTGCTGTGAGTTAATTTTAATTGTTCTTGCTAATACTGTTTGTTATGTTTAGTAAACTACATTTCAGTATTTTCGTACTAAGTTGATTTCCGCACAAGTATGCACAAAGTCATATTTTTCAAACAATCTTAAGACTTAAGCACTTAATTTCCGCACTTTGTGTTGCATGTGTAGAAACAGTATTTCCAAAACAGTATTTTCAATTTCATTTTCATATTTGATTATGTCAAGCATATACTAAAATTATTTTCAGTTTCTGAATTTAATTTTAGTGATTACTATACTCTGTTTTCGTTATTGTTTTTGTGTTAGACTGGACTGTTTATTAATTGTTGTTATAATCTGTTGATAGATTTATAACAATGGCTACTAGCGAAACCAATCCGAAAAGTGGACCGGTTAATACCAACATGCAACACAGTGGTGGGATTGTGTATGTGACGCTTCATGTGGCACCTGCTCATGGTTCTGTTGGACTTGGTGAAAGACCGGAAAAGTTCAACGGAAAAGATTTTAAGAGGTGGCAACAAAAGATGTTGTTTTACTTGACCACCCTTAATTTGGCAAGGTTCTTGCAAGAGGATGCACCAGATCTTGGTGAAAATCCTGACCGGCAAACAGTGGCTGCCGTGGATGCTTGGAAGCATTCAGATTTCTTGTGCAAGAACTACATCATCAATGGATTGGACAATGTGTTGTATAACGTATATAGTCCAGTGGTCAATGCGAAAGCATTGTGGGAATCCTTGGAAAGAAAATACAAAACGGAAGATGCCGGCTCAAAGAAATTTGTAGTCGACAAATTCCTTAATGTCAAGATGGTAGATTCTAAGACTATGATCAGTCAAGTCCAAGAGTTTCAGCTAATTCTGCATGATATTCACGCGGAAGGAATGGTACTTGGAGAGTCCTTTCAAGTGGCTACTTTGATTGAAAAATTGCCACCCATTTGGAAAGATTTCAAGAACTATTTGAAGCATAAACGCAAGGAGATGAAGCTCGAGAATTTAATTGTGAGATTGAGGATCGAGGAAGATAATCGCCAGTCCGAGAAGAAGGCCGGTAATTATCATCAAGAGGCCAAGGCAAATGTGGTTGAGCAAGGTCCATCAAAGAGGAGAAAATTTTCCAATTTCGATGGTCCAAGCGGAGCAAGCGGCTCAAATTTCAAAGGCGGTGAGAAGAAGAAGTTCAAAGGGAACTGCTATGTGTGCGACAAAGCTGGCCATCGTGCTAAGGATTGTTGCAAAAACAAAGGAAACTTTAAGAAAGGAAAGAATTCTCAAGCCAACGTGACCGAAGTTACCAAAATCATCGAGGACGTGACAGATTTGAATTAATCTGCGGTGGTATCCGAAGTCAACTTGGTTGGAAATCCCAAACAGTGGTGGGTAGACACGGGCGCTACTCGACATGTGTGCTCCGAGCGAAGTATGTTCACTACATATGAGAGCGCCAATAACGAGAATCTGTTCATGGAAAACTCTTCTTCTTCAAAGGTGCTAGGAATGGGCAAGGTGGTCTTAAAGATGACATCCGGCAAGGAATTGAGTCTCAACAATGTGCTTCATGTGCCAGACATTCGGAAGAATCTAATGTCAGGCTCATTGTTGAGTAAAAATGATTTTAAGCTAGTTTTTGAGTCCGACAAGTTTGTACTAACTAAGAGTGGAATGTTTGTAGGAAAAGGGTACCTTTGTGATGGTCTCTTTAAGTTAAATGTTATGACCATCGTACCTAAAGTTGTACCAAATTCCAATAATAATAATAATAATATCTCTTATGCTTACTTGTTGGAATCTCCTAATTTATGGCATCGTAGATTAGGTCATGTGAACTATGGCTCTTTACAAAAGCTAGTAAAAAATGAATCTTTGCCTAAAATGAATTTTGACTCACATAATGCATTTGAAATTTGTGTTGAAGCTAAAATGGCAAAAACGTCTTTCAAGTCAATTGAAAGAAGTATGGAACTTTTAAGTCTAATTCATAGTGACATATGTGACTTAAAGGTGGTACAATCTAGAGGAGGAAAAAAGTATTTTATTACTTTTATTGATGATTGTACTAGATTTTGTTATGTATATTTGCTTAGAAGCAAGAATGAAGCCTTGGAAGCATTTATGCAATACAAAATTGAAGTTGAAAATCAACTTAGCAAGAAAGTCAAAGTACTAAGAAATGATAGAGGTGGAGAATACGTTTTCCCTCTTGAAAAATTTTGTGCCGATCACAGAATCATTCATGAGACCACGGCACCGAATGCGCCTCAGTCAAATGGAATTGCTGAGCAGAAAAATCATACTTTAAAGGAAATGATGAATACTTTGTTGATAAATTCTGGACTACCGGATAACTTGTGGGGGGAAGCGGTCTTAGCTGCAAATCATATACTTAATAAAGTGCCTCACAAGAAGCTGCAAAAGACACTTTATGAGCTATGGAAAGGTTGTCCTCCTTCCTTCAAATATCTTAAAGTGTGGGGATGTTTAGCAAATGTAGCTATCCCACCACCTAAAATGGTCAAAATAAGACCTAAAAAGGTTGATGGAATTTTCATTGGATATGCAAGCCATAGCTCGGCATATCGGTTCTTAGTGCATAAATCTGAAGTTGACGTCAACACCATAATGGAAACAAGGAATGCACATTTCTTCGAAGATGTGTTTCCTTATAAAGTTGCACAAGAACGGAGCTCTTTAGAAAGAACTAATATGGACCAAGATCCCTCACAAGAGGAAGATGAGCCAAGACGTAGCAAGAGAGCTAGAACGTCTACATCGTTTGGTCCTGATTTTCTAACATTTTTATTATAAAATGAGCCTCGTACTTACAGTGAAGCAATGTCGAGTCCCGAAGCTCCTCATTGGAAAGAGGCTGTTAACAGTGAAATTGAATCCATCATGCAAAATCATACGTGGGAACTGGTGGATCTTCCTCCTGAAAATAAACCATTAGGGTGTAAATGGATTTTCAAGAGAAAGGTGAAAGTTGATGGAACGATCGAAAAATACAAGGCTCGATTGGTTGTCAAGGGATATAGACAAAAGGAAGGGCTTGATTATTTTGATACATATTCACCAGTTACAAGAATAACATTCATTTGAATATTGATAGCTATTGCAGCTATTAATAATCTTGAGATACACCAAATGGATGTGAAAACAGCCTTCCTAAATGGAGATCTAAATGAAGAGATCTATATAGAACAACCCGAGGGGTTTGTAGCTCCTAATCATAAGAGGAAGGTATGCAAAATTGTCAAGTCGCTTTATGGAGGCTCCGAAACAATGGCATGAAAAGTTTGATAAAGTCATGATTGAAAATGGCTTTAGAATCAACGAATGTGATAAATGTGTCTATGTTAAAGGCACGGAAAAAGGATAAGTCATTGTTTGCCTTTATGTGGATGACATGCTCATTATCGGGAGCAATAATGAATTCATTAAGGCTACAAAGAAAATGTTGACCAGTAAGTTTGAGATGAAAGATATGGGTGTGGCTGATGTTATACTTGGTATGAAAATTACCAAAACATCAAATGGACTAGTCTTGTCACAATCTCACTATATTGAGAAAGTGCTAGACAAATTTAAAAGTTATGATGATAGTCCAGTTAAGACACCACTAGATGTAAATTTACATCTAACAAAAGAATACTGGTGAAGGAATATCTCACTTAGAGTATTCGCGTATAATTGGTAGCTTAATGTATATCATGACTTGCACGAGACCCGATATAGCATATGCTGTCAGTAAGTTGAGCAGATATACTAGCAATCCGGGGAAGAATCACTGGATGGCTTTTGTAAGAGTTTTAAGGTACTTAAAATATACCTTAAACTTTGGTCTGCATTATTCTAGATATCCAGCTGTATTAGAAGGATACAGTGATGCCAACTGCATATCATACTCTAATGAAACAAAATTCACAAGTGGATATGTATTTACATTAAGAGGAGCAGCTATTTCTTGGAAATCCTCTAAACATACATGTATTGCAAGATCCACTATGGAATTAGAATTCATTGCTTTAGATAAAGCAGGAGAAGAAGCGGAGTGGCTTCGTAATTTCTTGGAGGATATTCCAAATTGGCCTAAACCTGTGCCACCAATTTGTATACATTGTGATAGTCAATCTGCAATTGGAAGAGCACAAAGTAGTATGTATAACGGCAAGTCTAGACACATACGTCGCAGACACAATACGTTAAAGAATTACTTTCTAGTGGAATTATCTCTATTGACTACGTGAAGTCAAAGGATAATATTGCGGATCCGTTAACGAAAGCTTTGACTAGAGAGAAAGTAAATACGTCATTGAGGGGAATGGGTCTTAAGACTATGAACTAAAAAGTTGCCATAAAGGAAACCCTACCTAGCTGACTGGAGATCCCAAGATCTAGGTTCAAAGGGAAAACCGAATTATGTAAATGCGACTCAGACAGAGCACTGTGGGGGGTTCAAACCCTCATATCCATTCCTATGATGAGACGACAGTGGCACCTACAAAAAGGTTAGGTTAAGCTATGCTTTTAATGACTCTTATATCTTGGAAATCCAAGTGGGGGTGCAGTAGGAACCTCTTAATAAGAAGTCACTTATGTGAGTAAGAAGTGGGCCGCTTCTATGAGAACTGTAAGGCTGAATTCTCTAAGAGTACTCATAAAAACCAGGAGTTGTTCAGGGCCAAAATGAACACAATAATGAGAACTTCAAAACAATATTTGAGCGATACTATGTGAAGTTCTATTGTCTTGGTTTACACTAAAGGTTGAACAGTTCAAGACATCACGTTCACTGGTTAACCAGTAAACGATAGTTCTCACTAGGGAAGGTTCAAGGCCATTGGCTACCTATCTCGATGCAGTGTCGTTCTAAAGAACTCTTTCTTGTGTCAGTGTTTATTTGTGTATAGAGTCCAGTCAATTTTCTATTCATGTGGGGGATTGTTGGAATTGGGTTTTAAACCATTGTACCAGCAACTTTAACTCAATTTTCAAATTGGTTCCAAACCATATTTTGGTTAGGAACAAATTGATTCATTATCCTCTATTGGAATAGATGATCATGGTATATTCACATGTTTAAAACAAATGAGAGGTGAATGAGAAAATTAAAGTTAAAGTTGGTGGTTCACCTTGAAGGGAAAAGAATATCCCACATTAAAGAGATAAAGCCAAGTTATCTCCTTATAAGGCTTAGCCTTAAGCTAAGGGTTGGGCCCCTTGGGGGTACCCATGTTTTGTAAGGAGGAATGACCTAGGTTGACCCAAGGTCCACCACACACGCGCGCCGCCCGCCCCGGTCCGGTTCGTGGCCGTGGCCGTGGCTTGGGCCCATCAGGCTTTATTCTTTTTGGGATAAAAATATTTAAATAAATTTATTTATTTATTTTCTTTTCCGAAAGTTGTGACCTTTCCAGCTAGCAGTTTTTTCTGTGAAGAGTTGCACCCCCCAGTGAATACACTGTGTATAAAAACGACTCAGTTATAAAAGTTAGAAATATAACTGAATCCCAAAATTATTTTCTGCAACATTCTGTCTCCACATTTTCTGTGTCCGAAAGAGTTCTGTGCCATTGTTTTGGTTCACCGGGTCTGCAATTTGGAGTGCTCCTATTTCAGACGTATTGCCGTTGTATCCTGGAAACTGTCGTCAAGAACCGTCAGTACCATTGCGGGACGAATAAGTCTTAAGGACAGTGAATCAAATTCATGCCTCGGTTCTCCGTTGCTGTTTGTCTGATTTTGCTGTGAGTTAATTTTAATTGTTCTTGCTAATACTATTTGTTCTGTTTAGTAAACTACATTTCAGTATTTTCGTACTAAGTTGATTTCTGCACGAGTATGCACAAAGCCATATTTTTCAAACACTTAGTTCCTAGCTACTGAAATTTCAACTTCAAACCAATCAGAGTCCAAAGGAAGATAAATCAAAAGGGAGTTGAGGAACCCCTAAATTCAGACAACATTTACGCCATGTCCATTACAATCATTTTTTACCCAAACTCAAAATCCACGTCAATAATAAAGTTAACTGATAGATATATCATTGTCGCCGTCACCGTCAAAGTACTATATCGTAGCCGCCTCCACCGTCTGCATAGTAGATTGCAGCTACCGTTACCAAGTTGAATAAAAAAGAAGAGAAAGAGATAAGAGAAAAGGAAGAGAGGAACATCAAGAGAGAACTAGAAATCGTGAGTCGGGATTGGGCCTTAATGGGGTGGAATTGTAACGGGCTTGGAATTGTAAATTTGAGGTTAGGCCTTAAGAATTGGATTGTGGGCCTTAAAGTACGTTTTTAGCTTTATGGAATTGGGTATGGATTATGATTCTAATTCCAAATAAGCTGTCCAATTAATAGAATTGTAATCTGAAGCTCCAATTCCAAAATCTACCTCAATTCCAAGGCTAATTCTGTGATCCAATTGGACCCTTATGCTAATTTTGAACGTTTGCTTGCACGGATGAAGGGACTGGAGGAGATTAGTACAGTAGTTGCACTAATCACATATGATATCTACCTGACTAGCACCTATTTTCACTATTGTCTGCTTGACTAGTTCTTATTTTCATTATTATTATATATTAGTAAGAAGCAAACAGCTGCTAACTAAAGTTGTTGACTGAAGCTGCTAGACTTGCCATTTTACTTGCAAAGCTAGATCGAAAGTCTATATGATATGGAATTATGGACTAGATGCATTTAGATCTAATCATGGACAATACTTAGCTTTCATTCTGCTAATGTCTATAAAATATTGTTGTACTCCTTTCGTTATGTTAACTGTCTGTAAAATAGTATAGTATTCTTTTTGTATAATCAGGACGGCTTGTTAAATATAATATATTCAAAAAAGAAAAAAGAGAGAAACCCTTCCATGTTGAAAATATACACAAAGCATGGCCTGAAGATAAGAAAAACAAATACATGCGGCATCTTGCAGCCATGACATTCCGAATAAAAATCTAACTTAACATCTTTCTTGTCTTCTTTGCTAACTCTTCACCGTCTTCATGGCTGTCATCGTCATCATTAGAAACATCATCACACACACAACACAAATCAACCTAAATCAACAATTACCAACATCCCAAATTAACCGTCCATCAAAACGTCCCATATCAATTGGTATGGAACAAGAATTGGCATCTTCATACACATAGTCAATTAAGCCTGTGCACCAAACTAAGAGTAAGAAACCAAATTTCCTAATCACTTGCCTTTGGTGTCTCATCTTTCATATTGCTCCCATCATTCAATTTGTGATATAGTAAGAATTAACGTCTAAAAACAAGCAAATCTGTGACAGAAAACCAAGTACTTGCAGTAGAATCTGATTCAGTCGCATCCCATAGTTGAGCTTCAAAATCTTCTTCATCAGTCACACCCTAACTACTTACTTCACGGAATAGAGGTTAGCCTCTGAAAACTTAGCCTTGTTCTTTTTTTTTCTCCTCTTCTTCACAGATGAAGTTGAACAACCAAAAATAGGTGGTCAAAGTACACACATCATATTGTCCGGGGGGAGGAGGTTCATTCAATAAAGATATAGTTCTTTCAAGGAAATAACCTTGATTCTTTTCTTCTAGCACTGGAAGTTCTTATGCACTAGGTCTCTATTTCTCGCTCTCCTTTTCCTTGTCGGCCTATCTCTTTTAATCCCACTGAATTAAGTGAATTAGCTGCAAACCTTTGGGCAACCCCTTATTTCACAAACTTTGATGCAAATCATGGGCATACTCTTAAGCTAAAATCAAGGGATTTTCTTTTGACTTTTCGTATCTTATCCTGATTCCATGTCATTTGGATCACCTTCGGAGAGAAATCTAAGTAGCAGATTGAGGCTCAAAAGGACCGATTCTCGAGCTTCCTTGCCCCCCTAAATTTGAAGTACAAACATGTGACGGTAGGCTTCTTACCTCTCCCTGATGGCCCTGGCCTGAAATCAAGCACAAGAAAAATTAACGACGTTAAATGGATCATAAAGATAGATCAAGTATAGACCAAATAAAATCAAGAGGCAAACTTACTCGGGCAGTATTTGAACTAGTTTGTCAGGGAGATTTACAGGGCCTATCAAGTTGAGACAAGTGTTATCCAAGAACTCTTAAAGACTATAGGATCTAATAGCATACACTCACCTCTCTGTTTAGCCCCCCATGGTTTGGTTCATCCCCTACAAGTCCTGCAATCGATATAATTGGGCATCCGGAGAAACAATTATCGAGGTGACCATCGTGTCAATTACACCGACATTTGGAATTATACCAGGCATGTTTTGATGGTTCACTGTCTTCTTATGTGTGGTATTCTGATGACCAAACACAGATGAGATGGCGACCACGATCTCCCCCGAGTATAAGCACCGAGGGAGAATCCATATCTTAGGAATAAAATCGCCCTCATCCATGAACTTTAACAATGCAATTCTCCAGTTTTCAAAAATGCACTAGATATATGCAAATCTCGGAGATTTACCTACATTAGCATATTCTTCGATGTTCTTTGCGGGTCCCTCGGCTACAAAGGGGTTCTCCCCAAATTTAATAGCCACGTCCTTCCTATAAACAACATGGGCAGAAGTATATATCCTGTCCCCCATAACAAAAAATCCATTACCATTACCATTACAACCTGGGTAGAAGTATATATCTTCTTCCCAGAAAAAAAATCCATTGCCAACAGGACCGGCAAGTTTTTGGGTGAAAGACTGACAAGCCAACCCGATGGTTGCCTAAGTCAGCCTTTCACGCCAAAACTTGTCGCTCCTGCTGGCAAGCACCTCACCAACACTCGTTGCCTGCCCTCTTTGGTGTGGAGTTCCCTTAGTCTTTGCGACTCACACTCACACACGCAAAATAGGCACGATTGGTCTAAAGAGGATTTTTTTACACAAGAAGGTTTTACAAGAGGACCAAACACACTCTTGGATCAATTATTGGATCCCTCTCTTGGATGGTATGTACAAAGGCCTCACCACCTATTTATGCTAGTCCACTCCTAAGTCGGTGGCCTAGATCGACTCGATCTTACGGCTACCATTACGTTTTCGGAGTGTTCTCAAAACTTCCTTAAGTTTCTATACAAGTCTTCTTAACTCTAGAACACTCTGAA